>CM027118.1:55639922-56104967 GCA_015476505.1 Urochloa ruziziensis
CACTAGGCTAGAGGCCCTTTCACTATGAATAATGGATATTATTTGTCGATTTGTTTAATTTTCAGGTAAAAGTAGGGAAATTATTTGGTTCACAATATCCTTACACAAGTGAAGGTGGAAAATTTAGAAGTAGGAAAAATAATGACCATTGGACAGAAATGAAATGGTTGAACTTATAGATGGTGTTTCGAAGAAAGGGGTAGGGAAATGGAATAGGGTGAAGGACGATCACTTCTCAATGTCAATTCGTACATCCATTCATCTCAAAAGGTATGCTACCTCGATTGGCAGCAAACATTTTCCACCACGTGGTGTATATATAGCCTAAGCTAATGTTGCTTCATCTCTTATAGGATACATGGAGGAACTTGGTCAGAGACTCAGAGCTTGCATCGCCAAAAATACCTCTAAAAAAATTCGCAAGGCCAAATATACCTCAAAAAGAAGGTGTGGTATTTTTTAGATAAAGGAATTTCTTTATTCTGGCCTCTGCATGAGTTGTGCACTCAACCAAAAGAAGGTGTACGTGGTATACTTGTCTCTCTTACAATTTTAGATCTCAGAGCAGTGCAGTTAGGGGGTGTTTGGCAGAGCTCTGGAGCTCTAAAAATAGCTCCACTCCACCATCTCGAAAAAGCCGGCAGCCAAACATTGTTTGTCCATCTCCAGAAAAAGTGGAGCAAGGGGTCATCTCCACCTATTTTCTGGAGTATCTCAAAGGGTGCTCCAAAAACTTCAAATACATACTTCCTCATGGAGATGGTAGATAATTACCCACCTGCCACTGTTTACACAAGGTAACGCTTCGATCTCAGAAAAGAGAAGGCTACTCTTCCCCCGTCGTCCCTCCCACTGTCGCCCCCTTCCGCCCCTCCCTCCCGCCGGCGGGTCTCCCCGTGCGCCGCTGCCATCGCTCCCCCGCCGGTCAAACCTCCCCATGTGGCCGTCGCCCTGCCCCCACCCGTTTCCTTCCCGTTGAGGCCGCCCGCGCGCTGCCCTCGATGCAACTGCGCCGCCTACTTCTGCCCCGACGCAGCCGGCCGGCCTGCTCCGAAGAGGCTCGATCAGGAAGCTAATAGACACGGGGAGCTGTGCCGGACCCACGCAGACGCGGCCGAGCTTGTCCTTGAGGCACGGTGCTACTTCTCTCGATGTGCAGTGCTAGTCCTATCAATGTGCAGGTGCTGCTCCGCTCGATGTGCAGGTGCAGCTCCGCTCGATGTTGCTCCACTTGTCCTTGAGCTCGTCCTTGTAGAACTTGTTCTCGTTGCGCAGGTGCTGCTCGGTGGATTGGATTGAATGTCAGTGATTTGGAATCCTTGAACTCAAAGATAAATCGGATTGGAGACGATGTTGCCACCTGTTGGAGTGGTAGCACTGCGATGTAGGCCGGGGGCACGGTGGCGTGCGCCCTGCGCCGTGGCGGCGGCTGGACCGGAGGCCATGCTCCTGCTCGTCGGCGCCGCGCTGCACATGGATCCCGGCGGCGGCCATGGCCTTCACGGCCTGTGACACGAGAGAGGAACAGAGTAGAGAGAGTGAGGGGGAAGAGAAGGAAGAGGATGACACGTGGGTCCATCCACCATGGGCAAAATAGACTATTCCCATCAAGTCCTTATGTTTTTGGAGCTAGAGCATCACAATCTGCCAAACATGTATATGAGCTCCATGTTTTTCAGGAGCTGGTGGAGTGGAGCACAAAAGATGTGGAGACGATGGAGCCGGAGCTATTTTTCTAGGATGGAGCTCTCCCAAACACCCCCTTATTAAGACTTACAATACCAACTCCAGGTAAGCACGCAGAAGGCTACGAAGTTCATTGTGAAAAGATTTGGAGACCGGATCTTAGCCATAGAAGCCAAGCCTCTTGCTCAGAAAAGGAAATGAATCCTCATTTCAGCAAAAATTGTGCGCTTTGTAAATAGTAACGTTCTCCAAAATTCATCGAACAGTATGTGTATGGAAGCCTACCCGCAAAAAATAAAATAAAAAATAAAGGTGTATGGAAGCCTTATGTTGTTATTAATGTCATTTAGGTTAGTTAACTACCAAACCTGACTATATGACATGGATAGTGCCTACGTTGCCATATGTCAACAAACTCACTATAGAAATTAAGCCACAAATCACTAACCTTCTCTCCCACGTGACCTCTCAAAACACCAGTGAGATACCTCCCGAGATAGTCTCTGAACTCGGTGACCATTGAGTCTGTTGGGGAATGGCTCGGGGACCCATAATGACAGAGGCCTTCTGGAATTCGGAAGGGTGCTGAAGCAGAGGCCCCCGGAGGCTCCCTCCGCGTAAGGTAGTCCCGGGAGGTCCTAGCTCCCGGGGTGCCAAAGCTCAAGCCTTTCGGAATGCAACTTGAGACGCCGAACTCAGGTTTGCCGGAGCCCTACCTTAGTGGTGCTGCAGGGCCATAAAAGGTACCCCAGCAAACACTAGAAGCTTGCCGGACTTCAGAGTAATATCTTTTGCATTACCCATCATTACAGTTTTATCCTTCATGTGGACTCGGAATCACCGTACCAAAGCTACACATCAAGCTAAAAGTATTTTTCATTATTCCTTCTGTGCAAAATGGCTCCGTATATCTTAAGCGTTCATTCGTGTTTGACACCCGCTCACTCATTTTTTTAGTGGGTAATTTTCTGGTACAAACACATGCACCACTTATATAAGAGAGTGATGATCTTTATGCTCGACACATAATCACACAAATTAATCGGTCTCCCACGCTTTACCAAAACTACCTTACGCAACAAGGTAAAGGCAGTATTCCGTTCATTATTGTTTGTGCAAAATATCTTAAGCATTCATACATATGTTTGACACCGTGCTAATTTTTATAGGCTAATTTTATGGTAGCTACATATCTGCAACATGTATAACAAACATTTGTATTATATGATCAATAGTTTGATTGCACTAAGATATGTCAAATTCGACTGAAGAGCATCATTCTACAAGGAAAAAATGATGTGACCCACTAACAACATCAATATACGGAAAAGAATCATTCAACAAGGAAAAGATGATCGGACCCACCACTACCACAATATAGTGGTGGACTAGGACCCAACAACCATGTGCTAGTCACTATCGTGTTAGCATCATATATATCGTTGACATTTGTGTGTTCCATATAGTGGCATGAGAAAGGTGGTTTTATATTGCCACCTTGGTGTGTGAAATTGGTATACAACTGATTGTGATTAATTAGCAGGTAATGAAACTCATCAAAATCTTCAGGAAAGGAGATGAACTTCTTGCATGAGGATAAAAGTACAACGATTCTGCCAGTATGGTTTGACAGTTGGTGTTCGCCTATTGCATAGAACATGATGTGTAAGAGATTATTGCACACTTACATATTTGTTTTCTTTTGCCATTTAACCTGAGTGCATCACAAATTAATCCATACAAGTTCGAATAAAACCATATGACTAATAACAACATTTATTGGATATATAAACTACCACCTCAACCACTTGAGCATATGGTCATCATGAATGGCCATATATATATGCCATCTTCTACTAGCTAATCTAGGTCAATACTTATTAACATAATGAAAATGTACTTGGTCTTCTTTTCCTAGAATCATGCATCCAGGAATAATAGTTCGTCATAAAATTATGTTTACTGGCTGTACTCTCATAGAACGACCCAGCAGGCCCATACTCATAGTCCCAGCGTGCCATTGCCATCCTAGCTAGTCTCTAACGAAGTCGCTGATCACTTGGGCGACTTCACCCATGGATGGCCGGGATCTCGGGTGTTTATGCAAGCATTGCTCTGCTATCCTCGCGAGCTGCGGCAGAGCAGAACAGTAAGGTTCACAATACAGCTCTGACAGGTTTTTGATCAGAGAAGGTACAAACATAACATATGTTGTGAGTGAACAGATCGAGTAGAGACCTTGAGAGCTCCGGCAGGTGGGTACTGCGTGCCAAGCGTGGGGTCGATCCATTGCTCAACTTCTCCCTTTCTCACCAATGGAATTGCCTGTGATATGTTGTATCAACACAACAGAGTACGCTCATCAGGTTCAGTTCTATTGGCAATGTAAAAGGTTAGAACGAGAGTGTACAACTTTTAGGGCCAACAACCAAGAACAAGATAACAGCTGGGCTTTGTTTATTACCCAAGTCACCAGTTTATGGTTATCCATGTCGACGTGCTTCCTCCCCGTGAGGAGCTCGAGCAGTACCACTCCAAAGCTGTAGACGTCGGCCTTGCGAGGAACCCTAAGACCGGTCATCAGATACCTGCATGTTTTCCGATCATCAGTAACAATGTTAAGCCAGGTGGTCTGTCTGCCAGCAGAAATTGCAGATCTGAGCTCGGTGATGAGGACACGTACTCCGGTGGAAGGTACCCGCAGGTGGGGATCACTGTCCTCTTGGCCACGAGCGTGTCTCCGCCCTGCTCACCCGGGCGTGGCAGCTGCTCGAAGACGTCGTAGCTGCCTATCTTGGCCCTGAGGCCCTCGAACAGCAGCACGTTGGTCGACCTGACGCCCCAATGCGACACCGCCGCCGCCTCGTGCAGGTACTGGAGCCCCCTCGCCACGTCCAGCGCAATCTGCCTTCGTTGCGCCCAGCTCAGCGTCACCGCCGGCCGGCTGGCGCTGCTGCACTGCTCTGGCTCCCCCCTCGGCCCTGTGATGTGCCCGTGGATCAGAAATTCAGTATTCATGGGTTGCAGTTGTCAGTAATTCAGTGGCAGAGTGTTGGGTCGATCTCTCCACCGTCACAACCCAAAGACCATGACGGGCTCTCTCCTTGCGCCCTTATCGGGGGCGCCCAACCAATCAATGGTTGGTGGGCCCCCGTCGCACAGTGCTATAAAGATGGGGTGGGGGGCTAGGGCACAGAGCACGAGGTTGGCCGCGCCGCCAGCACCACCACCCACAACCCTACCGATCTGAGGGAGCACTGGAGCGGCGGGAAGCACCACGACCGCCGCCTACGTCCGGGTGGATCCGGAGAACCCGCTGCCATCGCCCCGACCTTAACCGGAGGCCGACCGCGCCGCCAGCGCCTTCCCCAACTGCGGCCGCCCCTGCGACCGCCACCAACACCATGGCCGCCGTCGACCCCGTCGCCACCACCAATGGTCTGTGCATCTCCATTCCTCCCTCTAGTTGTATATGCTGTAGATCTAGGTGTCCTTCATGCATGAACATGTTTTATCTTATTAATCTAGTTGTACCCGTGATGTTAATCTATTGCTAGTTGATCCTTTAGATCTATCAATGGTATCAGTTAGCCTAATCTAGTAGTAGATTAGTACTCCGGGTAGTTTACACTCGCAAAGTTCAAGTTTTAACTCGCTGTTAGTTAAGGCAGAAGGGGATAGAGTGTAAAAACCGAAAGAAAAAGGGAGAAATCGATGAAGATCGACGAAAACCGAAAGAAAAAGAAAACCCTAAAAGAAAAAGAAAAGAATATCGATGAAAATCGAAAAAGAAAAATGGATCTCGGATCCAAAATCTCGAAACCCTAACCCTAACCCTAATCCTAGTTCTACAAGAAAGGGGCGCGGTGTGTGGGAGGACCTACCTCTTGGTCTTCTCCGCCGCCGGCCGTCACCGCCGTGCGCGGGAAAGGTCGCCGGAGCGACACCGCTCGACGGTGGCGCGCTCGCCCGTGATGGGGAACGCACGCGCCGGCGAGGGGCCTAACCCCGGCGTTGCGGAAGGAGGGAGGAGAGCGCGCTGGCCTTGCGCCGGCGGCGCTCGTCCTCACCGTGACTGGCAAAGGCCGGCTATGGTGGGCTGGCCCCCTCACCTCTCTCTCTGGATCTCGCAGGCTCGGGTCTGGGGGAGGGGGAGAGAGGGTCTGGGAAGAAGGAAGAGGAGGAGCGCTGCGGCCATGGCCGGCGGCGATCGTCTCCGCCGTCGCCGGCGAAGACGCCGGCCATGGCCGCCGCAGCCGAACCGGGAGCGGAGAAGGCGGGGGGAGAAGAAGGAAAGTGTCTAGGGTTTCCGGGGGAGCCGGCCGCCCGAGCTCTTTTATATGGGCGAAACTCGCGGTGAGCCGTCGATCTTGATCGGACGGCCACCGTTGAGCCACGTCGCGCCGGCGCACACGCGGTGCGGAAGTGGCCCTTGAGGGAAGAGGGCATGGGCCGTTTCGGCGGCCCAGCCATTGGCTGTTGGGCTAAAGCCCACGCAGCCGAGCGCGAGCGAGCCGGGCCGCGAAAGCACGCCTGCGCCGGGCCGCTGAGGAGAAAACGCGCACGCACACTAGAGTCTAGGGGGCAAAAATAGACTTGTGCCAAGAAAATCAAAAAAAGGGCCGAGCGGGCGGCTGGGCCGCTGCTGGGCCAAATCACGCGAGGGCGCGGTGCGCGCGCGGGGGCCGCTGGGCCGTTTCTCTTCGCGGCCGAAATGGTTTGCTGCGCATAGTAACATTTTTCCATTTAAGTTAATTTTTTCAGAAGCTATATTTGGTTCTTTTGGTGTTTATTTGCATGTTTTCAAGTAAATATCTCTGTTTAAATTTTTTTCATGTAGTAATTATTTTTACAGAGAGTAGAATGCTTCTGAAAATCAGTAATTCAGTGGCAGAGGAGAGAGGAGAGAGGACTAGAGGAGGAGAAATAGATAGAGTAGGGAAAGCTAGCAAGCATCTTGTGGGTGCGTACCGTGCAGGATGTCGTGGAGGGTGCCGGCGGTGGCGAACTCGAAGAGGAGCACGCGGAGGTCGGGGGCGATGGTGTAGCCGAGCAGCCGGACGAGGTTGTCGTGCCGGAGCATCGAGAGCACCGACACCTGCTGCCTCAGGAACGCGTCGTCGGAGGCGCTCCAGGCGCCGGAGGGTGGCGGCGTCGCGAGCTTCTTGGAGACGGCAGCCTTGCCGGAGTATCGACAGCACCGACACATGCTCCCGGTCCAGGCGCCGGAGGGCGGCGTCCCGAGCACCTTGGCGGCGGCGGCCGTGCCGCACGGCAGCACGGCCTTGTAGACCGTGGCGTTGTGGCCACGGCCGATGAGCCTTGCGGCCGAGAAGGACCGAGTGGCCTTGTTCAGGTCGCGAGCCGTCAGCTCCGGCGGCGCGTCGACGACGGCGAGAAGCGGCTCCGTGCTGTCCACTGATGATGGAGAGGATAAAACCACCACACGAGCTGAGACTTGAGATCGATCGAGCGCGGTAGAGTAGACGCACGCAAGATCGAAAAAATTAAGCAGAACAAGCAGAGAGCCAAGAATTGGAGAAACAGCTAGCCATACCTGCAAACCAAGGCGTGCTGGAGGTGGACGACGACGAGTCGCTCCTCATCAGGCGGCCGAAGAAGGAAGTGGCCCACTCCATCGCCCGGCCAGCTGAGACGTGCTGATGAAGCTGAATTGAATGACCAGAGCGAGAGAGGAGGCCAGGCGGGTAGGTTGGACGGAGCGGAATAATGCAGGTGCAGCTAGCAGATATATATATATGGATAAATTTGCTAGAAGGAAGAATGTAACAGTACCAAAAGTGCTAGTCACAATCCCTCTGATTAGAAGGGCTACGATTGGGGGGATAATTTAGATAAATGGCATCAGTTAGTGGAGAGTGTTATTACTTTCAAGTTGAATGGCCAAAATGATGTGTTTGATTGGAAAATGAGCAAGGATCAGGAGTTTACAGTCAAGTCGATGCATGTGCAGGGACCTAATGAAGGGTGAGGGAATAACAAAAAATTGTATATCTTGGAAAATAAAATTGCCATCTAAAATTAATGTTTTCATGTGGAAATATTGACAAAGGAAATGGAAGGGTGGCACTAAGTGCTGCTTCTATAATTTTGATAAGGATAAACAACACCTCTATTATTTGACCGCCATACGGCCAGGCACCAGAGAGAGGAGGGCGCAGGTAGGTCGGACGGAGCGGAGCAGGCAGGTGCAGCTAGCAGAGATATTCTCTGAGCCTTTATTCTCTGCGATCAGCTTCCATGGACCCATCAGCTCACGCATCCATATGACGCGCAGCCACACACGCCGCACCGCCAGCAACAAGCAGCACCTGATGTCTCATACTCGTCCTTGTGCTCGTGACCATGACCGATCCGTGCTCGCCCGAGTGCAGTACCACTCTCGTCAGAGCAATGCAATTGCTAAAACATTGTTTTGTTGACCTCTGCAGGACGCGTTTAGTTTTCAACGTGACCACTGTACGTGCCAGCTAGCCTACCATTTGATGGTGATGCTATTTGTTTGTCTCTACCCTTCCGGATCTGAAGAATAAATGCGCGTGCATACGGTTCTCACCTTCTGACCACATAGTAGTGTACTGTCCAAACTTTTGTTAGAGTATTGCTCTCTACACTTCCTACAATATAATGCCTCTTAGAACCTTTTTGTGGATTTTACATAATAAATTATATATTAAAAGATGTATACTAATTCCGAGTGCTAAACATGCATACTTGGATCACGCTGCTTTGACTCTCTCGACCGCACGGCGCTCGAAATGGAGGAAGGAAGAAGAGTACAAGCAAGGGTAGAAAGGTTTTTTTGCACTAGTTTCATACTAAGTGTAGAGTGACACATCATCATAAGATGAATTTGACGTAAACATGAAAGTCGAAGGATTGAATTGGCCACTCTGCAGGTTAAGGGACGAAGTCCTTGGACAAAGTTCAGGGACCAAGATGCCTGATGTCTATTTATAATATGATGAGACATGCATTTTCATTTTACGGGTAGAGAGACATGCATTATTTGTATGAATTAGTTTATCATAAGGTCAAGTGAAACAACACAACCAGCAAATTTGTGGCCATGAAGTCTTTTTTTACTCTTTGATCCCTGTTCTATCTGAGTAGCAGTTGCCCCAGACCCAGAGTATTGATGATGTACTTTATCCATGTACAAACCAGTTATGCTTTTTTTTAATATACGAACAACTAAAGTTTTACAATCTTTGGCCTTTATGGAGATGTAAATAAACCTCACCATCTATGACCATAGTGACAGTGATCAGTGGGAACAGAATCATTTTGTCCAACAGTTACGTGTCGACGTATCATATCAGTAATTAATAGATGTATATCGATCAGTAGGGATATCTTTGGCAAGATAAGCAAAGCAAAGCTGAAAAGTAGCAGGAATAGCACACTCGATCTGTCATGTCCATCCTAATTAATCTCTAACGACGTCGCTGATCATTTTGGCGACGGCTTCCATGGATGGCCGGGATCCGGCGCGTTCATGCAAGCATTGCTCTGCTGCCCTCGCGAGCTACAAAGCAAAACGATAAGATTCACGGTCAGGACCTTGACTGAATTTCGATCAGACATCGTACAACGTAACATATATATGTTGTGAGGGAAAAGGTCGTCGAGTAGAGACCTTGAGAGCTCCGATAGGTGGATACTGCGTGCCAAGCTCTGGGTCCATCCATTGCTCAAGTCTTCCTTTTCTCATAAATGGAGTTGCCTGTGAAATGATGTACCCGACACACAACATGCATGTAGCGTTTAGTTCCTTTGACAATATAAATAAAAAGCTAGAACGAGAGTACACAGCTGGCCAATAACGTACAAGAAGAAGAGAAGAGCAGGGGCTTTGCTTACCCAATGCACCAGAGTATGTGGCTTCAACGTCTTGTCGAACGGCTTCCTCCTCGTCAGGAGCTCGAGCAGCACCACTCCAAAGGTGTAGACGTCGTACTTGCGAGCAACCTTAAAGCCTGTCATTGCATACCTGCATGATGTTCTCCGATGACCAGTAACGATGTTATTAAGCCTGCTGGACAGCCTATCATCAGAAAATTGCAGATCTCATGTAATCTATATATCATCTGAGCTGGACGAGGGCACGTACTCCGGCGATTGGTACCCGCAAATGGGCGTCACTCTCTTGTGGCTCAAGCGCATGTCTCCGCCCTGCTCACCCGGCGGTGGCGGCTGCTGGAACACGTTGTAGTCTGCAACCTTGGCCCTGAGGCCCTCGAACAGGAGCACCGTTGGTCGACCTGACGCCCCAGTGCGATCCGCGCGCGTTGCGCCCAGCTCAGCGTCACCGCCGGCCGGCTGCTGCTGCTGCCGCTGCCCGTTTGCGGCTCCCCCTTCGGCCTTGTACACGTGCCAATCATCAGTGGGTGGATTACACAAGAGTACTAGGAGACAACCTAGGGGATGCTATATGCTTTCTCCGCTTCAAATTATCATTCGTTTGACTTTTCTGAAAATAATTTAGAATAGAGGCAATATATTTTTGCATACAGTGCAGGACGTCGTGGAGCGTGCCGGCTGTGGCGAACTTGAAGAGGAGGACGTGGAGGTCAGCGGCGATGGTGTAGCTGAGCAGCCGAGCGAGGTTGTCGTGCCTGAGCATGTAGAGCAGCGATGAGCACATTCTACTTCTACCCGGTGAGTTTGGACACGATGAGCGTCGCGGCCACCCTTGCGCCATGCTCGACGCTGGTGTCCTCACGAAAAATATGAACTCTGAACATGCGATGGAAATGGAGGAAGAGATTTTATGTTTAGAGAACCAGGAGGGGGCGGCTTATATAGGGGCAGGATGGCTAAGTAGATGAACCTGGACGCCTACGACTATGGTAAGTTATCAATTCCTTAGATTGGTTCCCACAGCTATGGTAATCAATCAAGTTGTAAAAGGAAGGAGACACCTGATTGCGTGATGTCATTCCTTATTTATGAAAGGAAACATTGATTCTTGATTGACGGACTTTATGGTAAGCAATCAAGTCTAAAAGGAAGGAGACATCTGATTGCATAGATGTCATTCATTTTTTCTGTAAAGAAACCTTCTCTGACTTTATGGTAAGCAATCGGATGCGACATTATGGTAAGTAATCGGGTGTGGGTACGATTGGTGGGTAAGGAAACGCGCGGTGACAAACAAAAAAGAGGAGGGCGCGGCCGGTCGACCAAAACAACGGGGGGAGAATGACCAACCTGTCTCCCCCCTAGTCGTTCAGGCCCACAATTTTTTCTTGATTCGTACGTCCTTTGTGAGAGGTACATGATTAATTTTTTATGTGAAAAACGGTTTTAATTAGCTCCTCTTTTAGATTCTTTGCGAGATGCGATCAGCTTCCATGGACGCGTCCAGGACGCGCAGCCCACACACCGCACCTGATGCCTCATCCACGCACTGACAGATTGCAGAGCACGGTCACACAGTCACGCAGCCGTCGTTGTGCGCGTGATCGCGATCGATCTGACGAGTAAATTTGTTTAATTCGCAGCAGGATGGCTAGCTGGATGGGGAAGGAAGCGTCGCGGAAATGTCTCTCATTTCCCGTTTGTTGGGCAAGGACGTGACGAGTCGGGCACGGGGGTTCGCTCGCTGGAATGCTGGGATCCATCCGAAGACGAGTTCAGTATTTCACTCTCGGAGCAATGCAGGCGCAAAAGCATTTGTTGTTGACCTGCAGGACGCGTTTAGTTTTCAACATGACCACTGTATCTGTATATGTACGTGCCATCTAGTATGGTGCTACTGCTACCATTGCTGGGTGTTCCATGGATAACGTAGCTTATTTCCTGGTCAAGAACCAAGTAATAAATTGCTTTGACAACCTGACGTCCTAAATAACGTAGCTTTCCTGGTCAAGAACCAAGTAGTAATTGCTTGGTTTTTTTTTTTTTGAGGGCGTAATTGCTTGGATTGATGCGTGCCCATAATGTGGTCATTAGTTTTGAGCAAAGGCACACCCGTTGACGCAGGCTTGACAGTAGTCAGTAGAAGAAGGCTGACATCACTAGATTCCGTCTTGTTCAGCGTGCACACTCATGCTCAAGTTCTCAGCTCCAACTTTGGCTTCTTCTATAGTTGTCAAACATCTGCGCAGCTGGTGGTTCGATGAACTCGGAAACCACTCGCCCAAAGACTTCCAACCCTTTGATTCTCTGATCCGTGTTGGTGTCTGCATCATGTTTCCAATTGACAAATTCGTCAATCTCAAATTCATACATGATGACAACAACATTAACATGACTACCTTCGTCTATGGATCCATTCCATGCCACCAAGCATCTAGAATAAGTTACTTTAGATGTATGAGTTTGTCAATAGGGAAAAGGTGATCGGACTCGCCGCTACCACCATATAGCGGTGGACGAGGGTCCAATGACCACGTGTGAGTCACTATCATGTTGGCATCATATTATTGATTTTTGTGTGATCCATATGGCGGCATGAGAAATGTTATTAGCACACCTTGGTGTGTGAAAATGATGATCTAGATATGAGTGATTGTGATTAATTAGCGCGGAATTGAAGTCACTACAATCTTTAGGATAGGATTTGAACTGCTTGCATGTGGATAAAAGTACATTGATTCTCTGCTAGTATGGTTTGACAGTTTTCGCCTAAGAAATAGAACTGGATGAAAGAGTAAGAGATTGCACAATACATATTTGTTTTCTTTTGTGATCTAACTTGAATATATCACAAATTAATCCATATAAGTTTCGAATAAAACCTATGATTAATAATAGCATTTAGTGGGTCAAATTAATCCATATAACTATGGATGAAAGTATGAAACAGAGCGAGTTCAGAGCAAAACTCAAATGCACACCCTGTCGACCTACCCAACAGCCAAATGCCACAAGCAATTTCATCAGCAGTTACACAGTTGCTGCTGCTCGTTGAATTTGTCACCATTCACTAGCGAGTGTTGCCACTGCTAGTGAATTCATCACTAGCAGACTTACTATTCAGGATCATGCATCTGCAAATCACATAAGAGACAGAAACTAGCTGTTCTCATCCTCCTCCCAATCTGAACAACTCTTAATGTCATGGGCTTAACCCGGAAACCATGTAATCCGCAAAATATCGCTTTGACGGGTTCCAACTTAACGGGCTGGACCAAACCGCTGAACAGACCTACTATGAACTACAACTTCAACCACTTGGAGCATATATGGTCTTCAATGGCCATATATGCTATCTTCTACCAGTCTAGGTCAATACTTATTAACATAATGAAAACCTACTTAAATCTTCTTTTCCCAGAATCATGCATCCGGGAATAGTTAGTTCGTCATAAACATTACGTTTACTGGTTGTGCTCTCAATTAGAACGACTCTGCGGGCCCATATCCCACCATGCCATGGCGGCAATCGTAGCTTAGTCCCTAACAATGTCGCTGATCATTTGGGCGACGACTCCCATCGATGGCCGGGATCTGGCCTGGCCATGCAAGCACTGCTGTGCTATCCTCGCGAGCTGCAGAGCAGAACAATAGGCTAGGTTCACATGCATATTGCCACGGTTAGGATCTGGCATTGGCAGGTTTCCAATCAGACATTGTAACACACAATCATGTTGGCAGGCGGACGAGGTTGTCGTGCCTGAGCGTGGAGAGCAGCGACACCTGCTGCCTCAGGAACGCGTCCTCCCGAGCACCTTGGCGGCGGCGGATGTGCCGTCCGGCAGCGTGACAACAGAGTACGCTCATCAGGTTCAGTTCTATTGGCAATGTAAAAGGTTAGAACGAGAGTGTACAACTTTTAGGGCCAACAACCAAGAACAAGATAACAGCTGGGCTTTGTTTATTACCCAAGTCACCAGTTTATGGTTATCCATGTCGACGGGCTTCCTCCCCGTGAGGAGCTCGAGCAGTACCACTCCAAAGCTGTAGACGTCGGCCTTGCGAGGAACCCTAAGACCGGTCATCAGATACCTGCATGTTTTCCGATCATCAGTAACAATGTTAAGCCAGGTGGTCTGTCTGCCAGCAGAAATTGCAGATCTGAGCTCGGTGATGAGGACACGTACTCCGGTGGAAGGTACCCGCAGGTGGGGATCACTGTCCTCTTGGCCACGAGCGTGTCTCCGCCCTGCTCACCCGGGCGTGGCAGCTGCTCGAAGACGTCGTAGCTGCCTATCTTGGCCCTGAGGCCCTCGAACAGCAGCACGTTGGTCGACCTGACGCCCCAATGCGACACCGCCGCCGCCTCGTGCAGGTACTGGAGCCCCCTCGCCACGTCCAGCGCAATCTGCCTTCGTTGCGCCCAGCTCAGCGTCACCGCCGGCCGGCTGGCGCTGCTGCACTGCTCTGGCTCCCCCCTCGGCCCTGTGATGTGCCCGTGGATCAGAAATTCAGTATTCATGGGTTGCAGTTGTCAGTAATTCAGTGGCAGAGTGTTGGGTCGATCTCTCCACCGTCACAACCCAAAGACCATGACGGGCTCTCTCCTTGCGCCCTTATCGGGGGCGCCCAACCAATCAATGGTTGGTGGGCCCCCGTCGCACAGTGCTATAAAGATGGGGTGGGGGGCTAGGGCACAGAGCACGAGGTTGGCCGCGCCGCCAGCACCACCACCCACAACCCTACCGATCTGAGGGAGCACTGGAGCGGCGGGAAGCACCACGACCGCCGCCTACGTCCGGGTGGATCCGGAGAACCCGCTGCCATCGCCCCGACCTTAACCGGAGGCCGACCGCGCCGCCAGCGCCTTCCCCAACTGCGGCCGCCCCTGCGACCGCCACCAACACCATGGCCGCCGTCGACCCCGTCGCCACCACCAATGGTCTGTGCATCTCCATTCCTCCCTCTAGTTGTATATGCTGTAGATCTAGGTGTCCTTCATGCATGAACATGTTTTATCTTATTAATCTAGTTGTACCCGTGATGTTAATCTATTGCTAGTTGATCCTTTAGATCTATCAATGGTATCAGTTAGCCTAATCTAGTAGTAGATTAGTACTCCGGGTAGTTTACACTCGCAAAGTTCAAGTTTTAACTCGCTGTTAGTTAAGGCAGAAGGGGATAGAGTGTAAAAACCGAAAGAAAAAGGGAGAAATCGATGAAGATCGACGAAAACCGAAAGAAAAAGAAAACCCTAAAAGAAAAAGAAAAGAATATCGATGAAAATCGAAAAAGAAAAATGGATCTCGGATCCAAAATCTCGAAACCCTAACCCTAACCCTAATCCTAGTTCTACAAGAAAGGGGCGCGGTGTGTGGGAGGACCTACCTCTTGGTCTTCTCCGCCGCCGGCCGTCACCGCCGTGCGCGGGAAAGGTCGCCGGAGCGACACCGCTCGACGGTGGCGCGCTCGCCCGTGATGGGGAACGCACGCGCCGGCGAGGGGCCTAACCCCGGCGTTGCGGAAGGAGGGAGGAGAGCGCGCTGGCCTTGCGCCGGCGGCGCTCGTCCTCACCGTGACTGGCAAAGGCCGGCTATGGTGGGCTGGCCCCCTCACCTCTCTCTCTGGATCTCGCAGGCTCGGGTCTGGGGGAGGGGGAGAGAGGGTCTGGGAAGAAGGAAGAGGAGGAGCGCTGCGGCCATGGCCGGCGGCGATCGTCTCCGCCGTCGCCGGCGAAGACGCCGGCCATGGCCGCCGCAGCCGAACCGGGAGCGGAGAAGGCGGGGGGAGAAGAAGGAAAGTGTCTAGGGTTTCCGGGGGAGCCGGCCGCCCGAGCTCTTTTATATGGGCGAAACTCGCGGTGAGCCGTCGATCTTGATCGGACGGCCACCGTTGAGCCACGTCGCGCCGGCGCACACGCGGTGCGGAAGTGGCCCTTGAGGGAAGAGGGCATGGGCCGTTTCGGCGGCCCAGCCATTGGCTGTTGGGCTAAAGCCCACGCAGCCGAGCGCGAGCGAGCCGGGCCGCGAAAGCACGCCTGCGCCGGGCCGCTGAGGAGAAAACGCGCACGCACACTAGAGTCTAGGGGGCAAAAATAGACTTGTGCCAAGAAAATCAAAAAAAGGGCCGAGCGGGCGGCTGGGCCGCTGCTGGGCCAAATCACGCGAGGGCGCGGTGCGCGCGCGGGGGCCGCTGGGCCGTTTCTCTTCGCGGCCGAAATGGTTTGCTGCGCATAGTAACATTTTTCCATTTAAGTTAATTTTTTCAGAAGCTATATTTGGTTCTTTTTGGTGTTTATTTGCATGTTTTCAAGTAAATATCTCTGTTTAAATTTTTTTCATGTAGTAATTATTTTTACAGAGAGTAGAATGCTTCTGAAAATCAGTAATTCAGTGGCAGAGGAGAGAGGAGAGAGGACTAGAGGAGGAGAAATAGATAGAGTAGGGAAAGCTAGCAAGCATCTTGTGGGTGCGTACCGTGCAGGATGTCGTGGAGGGTGCCGGCGGTGGCGAACTCGAAGAGGAGCACGCGGAGGTCGGGGGCGATGGTGTAGCCGAGCAGCCGGACGAGGTTGTCGTGCCGGAGCATCGAGAGCACCGACACCTGCTGCCTCAGGAACGCGTCGTCGGAGGCGCTCCAGGCGCCGGAGGGTGGCGGCGTCGCGAGCTTCTTGGAGACGGCAGCCTTGCCGGAGTATCGACAGCACCGACACATGCTCCCGGTCCAGGCGCCGGAGGGCGGCGTCCCGAGCACCTTGGCGGCGGCGGCCGTGCCGCACGGCAGCACGGCCTTGTAGACCGTGGCGTTGTGGCCACGGCCGATGAGCCTTGCGGCCGAGAAGGACCGAGTGGCCTTGTTCAGGTCGCGAGCCGTCAGCTCCGGCGGCGCGTCGACGACGGCGAGAAGCGGCTCCGTGCTGTCCACTGATGATGGAGAGGATAAAACCACCACACGAGCTGAGACTTGAGATCGATCGAGCGCGGTAGAGTAGACGCACGCAAGATCGAAAAAATTAAGCAGAACAAGCAGAGAGCCAAGAATTGGAGAAACAGCTAGCCATACCTGCAAACCAAGGCGTGCTGGAGGTGGACGACGACGAGTCGCTCCTCATCAGGCGGCCGAAGAAGGAAGTGGCCCACTCCATCGCCCGGCCAGCTGAGACGTGCTGATGAAGCTGAATTGAATGACCAGAGCGAGAGAGGAGGCCAGGCGGGTAGGTTGGACGGAGCGGAATAATGCAGGTGCAGCTAGCAGATATATATATGGATAAATTTGCTAGAAGGAAGAATGTAACAGTACCAAAAGTGCTAGTCACAATCCCTCTGAATGTGTCTTTTAGAAGGGCTACGATTGGGGGGATAATTTAGATAAATGGCATCAGTTAGTGGAGAGTGTTATTACTTTCAAGTTGAATGGCCAAAATGATGTGTTTGATTGGAAAATGAGCAAGGAACAGGAGTTTACAGTCAAGTCGATGCATGTGCAGGGACCTAATGAAGGGTGAGGGAATAACAAAAAATTGTATATCTTGGAAAATAAAATTGCCATCTAAAATTAATGTTTTCATGTGGAAATATTGACAAAGGAAATGGAAGGGTGGCACTAAGTGCTGCTTCTATAATTTTGATAAGGATAAACACCTCTATTATTTGACCGCCATACGGCCAGGCACCAGAGAGAGGGCGGCGCAGGTAGGTCGGACGGAGCGGAGCAGGCAGGCGCAGCTAGCAGAGATATTCTATGAGCCTTTATTCTCTGCGATCAGCTTCCATGGACCCATCAGCTCACGCATCCATGACGCGCAGCCACACACGCCGCACCGCCAGCAACAAGCAGCACCTGATGCCTCATACTCGTCCTTGTGCTCGTGACCATGACCGATCCGTGCTCGCCCGAGTGCAGTACCACTCTCGTCAGAGCAATGCAATTGCTAAAACATTGTTTTGTTGACCTGCAGGACGCGTTTACTAGTTTTCAACGTGACCACTGTACGTGCCAGCTAGCCTACCATTTGATGGTGATGCTATTTGTTTGTCTCTACCCTTCCGGATCTGAAGAATAAATGCGCGTGCATACGGTTCTCACCTTCTGACCACATAGTAGTGTACTGTCCAAACTTTTGTTAGAGTATTGCTCTACACTTCCTACAATATAATGCCTCTTAGAACCTTTTAGTGGACTTTTTACATAATAAATTATATATTAAAAGATGTATACTAATTCCGAGTGCTAAACATGCATACTTGGATCACGCTGCTTTGACTCTCTCGACCGCACGGCGCTCGAAATGGAGGAAGGAAGAAGAGTACAAGCAAGGGTAGAAAGGCTTTTTTGCACTAGTTTCATACGAAGTGTAGAGTGACACATCATGATAAGATGAATTTGACGTAAACATGAAAGTCGAAGGATTGAATTGGCCACTCTGCAGGTTAAGGGACGAAGTTGATCCTTGGAGAAAGTTCAGGGACCAAGATGCCTGTTGTCTATTTATAATATGATGAGACATCCATTTTCATTTTACGGGTAGAGAGACATGCATTATTTGTATGAATTAGTTTATCATAAGGTCAAGTGAAACAACACAACACTAGAAGAGAATGAGACATCCGCACCGGTTGGAAACCCCCTTCAGCACCGGTTTGCCAACCGGTGCTAATCTTTCGGTGCTAAAGGGGCACACCTTTAGCACCGGGTATTTGACCCGGTGCTAAAGGTTGCCTTTAGCACCGGATGTCAACACCAACCGGTGCTAAAGAAATTATGCATAAAAAAAGAAATTGATTCTCCTACTCTCTTTGTTTTCTCTCTAGTCTCTTTTTTTTCAATACCATATCTTTCTCCTCTTCTTCAACAAGAGTCTGTTCTTGTTCTTCAAGAACACACACGAACTTGTTCAAGAACGGAGAGGAAGGATGATAAATGAGTGGAAAGAAAAATGAAAGAAAAAGATGAGAAGAACTTCACTATTATACTCATCTGAAATTACAAAGATCCAGATCCAACATTCATATACACTCATACATTTGTAATGAATGAACTACACTTATGATTCAACTCAAATCCACTGGAAAAAAAATCACCTACACTCCGGATCCCGCGCGCGAGCTCCTGTGCGCGCTCCGGCGGCCGCGCCGGCGGCTGGCCTCCCGCGCCCGCGCCCACACAGCGGCGGCCGAGCTCCCGCGCCAAAGCCGGCCTTCCGCGCCCGTGCCCAGCGGCCGGACTCCCGCGCCCGCGCCCGCGCCGGCCTTCCGCGCCCGTGCCCGGCGGCCGGGCTCCCGCGCCCGCGCTCCGGCCTCCCGCGCGCCCATGCCTGGCGGCCGGCCTCCCGCGCCCGTGCTGACGCTCCGGCGGCCGGGCTTCGGCTCCCGCGCGCCCATGGCTGACGTCCGGGCTCCCGCGCCCGCGCTCCGGCCTCCCGCGCGCCCATGCCCGGCGGCCGGCCTCGCGCGCCCGTGCCGGCGCTCCGGCGGCCGGGCTTCGGCTCCCGCGCGCGCTTGCACCCCGGCGGCCGCGCTCCGGCCTCCCACTGCGCGCGCCTGCTGCGAGAGAACAGAGATAAGTGAGTGAGAGAAGAGATAAGATAAGGTTGAAGAGGGGGAGTAGAGAGAAGAGGAAGAGAAAGAGAAAAAAATGGAGAAGAGAATCTTGGGTGGTGCGCTGCATTTTGCACCGGGTGGTGGCCGCACCCGGTGGTAAAGCACACTCATTAGCACCGGGTGCAGCCACCAACCAGTGCAAAATGCCTTCAGGGAATTTTGCACCCGGTGCTAATGGGTGTGCTTTACCACCGGGTGCGGCCATCAACCGGTGCTAAATCCTTTCTATTTCCTCTCTTAGGCTCCTAGTCTTTGAACCCGGTGCTAAATGCACATTGGCACCGGGTCCAAAAATGGCCCCTGTCTATATGCTCCACGGATGCCTCATTCTCTTCTAGTGCAACCAGCAAATTTGTGGCCATGAAGTCTTTTTTTACTCTTTGATCCCTGTTCTATCTGAGTAACAGTTGCCCCAGACCCAGAGTATTGATGATGTACTTTATCCATGTACAAACCAGTTATGCTTTTTTTTAATATACGAACAACTAAAGTTTTACAATCTTTGGACTTTATATGGAGATGTAAATAAACCTCACCATCTATGACCATAGTGACAGTGATCAGTGGGAACAGAATCATTTTGTCCAACAGTTACGTGTCGACGTATCATATCAGTAATTAATAGATGTATATCGATCAGTAGGGATATCTTTGGCAAGATAAGCAAAGCAAAGCAAAGCTGAAAAGTTTTTTTTGAACAAAATCGGGGGGGGGAAGATCCCCACCTACATTCATTCATGAGCTTGACGAATAGTCAAGTGATTACATGATACGCCTGGCATTCCAGGGCGGGTTACATGGAGAGGAGGAGAGGAGCAGAGAAGAGAGCGTTCTACAAGCAGGAGAGTAAGTAACTGTTCCATGTGTAGATCATGGGCCTCAGTTTTCCGTACCGATGGACCCAGATGTCGAGGTCGTCGATGACGTGTTGGATTACCTCCTTTGACGATGAGGCTTTGTTGTCGAAAATTTTGGCGTTCCGCGCTTTCCAAATGTGCCATAGGATAAGCAGGATCACGTCCAGGTGGACAGCAGCAGGGAGGCAGAGTTCGGTCCCTAGGAACCACGGTTGCCTGTACCCTGCGTCAGAGTTTGTGATGTGAAGACGGCACCACACCTCGCTTGCTGCAGAGCATTCAGAAAAGATATGTTGCAACGTTTCCAAATCGTGCTGACAGTGCTCACAGTAAGAGTCCTCCAATTTCCGGATGTTGCGACGATAGAGCATGTCTCGGCTGTTCAGACGATCATGATGCAACAACCAGCCAAAGAATTTGATTTTAGTCGGCAATTTCGTGTGCCAAATCCGATTCCCGTCCGGGTCATGATGAGTGGTTGGCACCAGTGACTGGTAAGCGGAGCGAGAAGTGAACGGGGTGCTGGGAGAGTGGAATAGAACTCGTTCGTCAGGTGATTCAGAAATGGGAACAAGAAGAAGGCAGTCCCTCAGGATGTTCCTTTCCTCTCTCGCACAAGTACTGAGTCGGGCTTGTAACTGGTTGTTGAGTGGGGCACGAATGGCATCAGACACTAGTATGTGAGGGTGGGTACAATGTGAGAAAAGAGCAGGGAAGGTTTCTGACAGTGGAGTGTTGAACAGCCATCTGTCAAGCCAAAAGGATGTGGATCGGCCATCACCTACGCGAACTTGTGTGATAGATTGGTAGCGAGGTAGCTCTTCCAGTATTAGCTTGGCGATGAAGGTGTCTGGCTCATGGTTGCCCAGTTCAGTTGCATGATATCGCAAGAACCAACTTTTCCAAGGGAGTGCCTGTGGTTCATGCAGCTTGTGTACAAATTTCAGGAGGAATGCGTGGTTCTGAATTTCTAAATTCTTTACACCTAAACCACCATTTTCTTTACTTTGGCAGACGTTTTCCCATGCGATCGAGCATTGTGATCCTTTACAGTGGTCATCTCCAGTCCACAGGAAGGCTCTTTGCCTTGCTTCCATTTGGTTCAGGACTGTTTTTGGGATGAGATTAGAGGACATGTAATGAATGGGCAAACTGCTAAGGACAGCGTTCACCAATACCAAACGTCCTCCAGTGCTGAGTAGCCGAGCTCGCCAACCAGTTAGGTAGCGGTCGAAATTATCTATCAGTGGCTGGTAATCTGAGACTCGCAGCTTGTGAGGGGATAGAGGCAGTCCAAGGTATTTTTGAGGGAAGCTTTCCACTTGACAGCCAAGAATGTTTGCCATTTCGTTGGCGACCGGATCGGGGATGTTCATTGGCACGAAGGTTGATTTTTGGAAGTTGATTGTGAGCCCGGTTGCCTGTGAGAAAGAATCAAGGATGGATTTCAGCACTCTAATGGAGGGGATGTCACCTCTGATCAAGATCAGGGTATCGTCTGCGTATTGCAGGACCGGGCATGGGAGGGAATTGTCAATGGGGTGTTTCAGAGTGCCTAAGCTTGAGGCTCGTTTGATGAGCCTTTGCAGAACGTCCACGACAATGATGAACAGATAGGGAGAGATAGGATCACCCTGGCGCAGTCCTTTTTTGCACGAGATCCATCTCCCTGGGACACCATTCAGCATCACTGCTGTTTTGCCTGTTGAGAGAATGCTCTGAACCCAGCGTCTCCAGCGTTCGTCAAACCCTCTGGACTCAAGTATTTTATCCAGGCTATCCCACTCGACGGAGTCGAAGGCTTTTTTGAAATCCAGTTTTAGAACTGCGGTCGGAGCTTTTCGTTTATGGCAGCAGCTTAGGAGATCGGCAGCGTAGATAAAATTTTCAGCAATGTTCCTGCCGTGTATGAAGCCCGTCTGATCATGGTCAATGATGTAGGGAATCGCAGCCTTGAGCCGGTTTGCCATGGTTTTGGAGAACATTTTCATCGGGCAGTTCTGCAGGGAGATCGGTCTGTAATCAGATGCCTGAGTGACCCCCTCCTTCTTTGGCAACAGCAGTAGGTGAGCTCTGTTGAGACCATCGAGGCTGAGGGTTCCAGAGTGGAAAGCATCAAACAGGTGTAGTACGTGTTCCTTTAGCTTTGGCCAAAACGCCCTGTAGAATGATGGACCAAAACCATCTGGCCCCGGGCTAGAGTTAGTGTCCATGGCAAAGAGAGCTTCGGAAATCTCGTCACTGGTGAAAGGAGAGGAGAGATTGAGCCCGGCAACCGCCATGTCAGGATATAGCTCACGTAGATCAAAGGCCCAGGAGGTAGGTGAGGTCGTGCCGAGCAGCTCGAAAAGTAGCAGGAATAGCACACTCGATCTGTCATGTCCATCCTAATTAATCTCTAACGACGTCGCTGATCATTTTGGCGACGGCTTCCATGGATGGCCGGGATCCGGCGCGTTCATGCAAGCATTGCTCTGCTGCCCTCGCGAGCTACAAAGCAAAACGATAAGATTCACAGTCAGGACCTTGACTGAATTTCGATCAGACATCGTACAACGTAACATGGCCCTGTTCAGATGTTTCGCAAATTTTTTTCGAGTATGTCGGCCACACATTTAAAGTATTAAATATAAACTAATTACAGATTCTGTCAGCAAATCGCAAGACGAACCTAATGAGTCTAATTAATCCGTCATTAGCACATGTTTACTGTAGCAATTTATTGTCTAATCACGACCTAACTAGGCTCATTAGATTCGTCTCGCGAAGTACACTCCATCCATATAATGGGTTATTTTTTTCGACTACATTTAATATGCCATGCATGTGAGGGAACACACGTGAAAAAATTTTCGCGAAACATCTAAACAGGGCCATGATATATGTTGTGAGGGAAAAGGTCGTCGAGTAGAGACCTTGAGAGCTCCGATAGGTGGATACTGCGTGCCAAGCTCCGGGTCCATCCATTGCTCAAGTCTTCCTTTTCTCATCAATGGAGTTGCCTGTGAAATGATGTACCCGACACACAACATGCATGTAGCGTTTAGTTCCTTTGACAATATAAATAAAAAGCTAGAACGAGAGTACACAGCTGGCCAATAACGTACAAGAAGAAGAAAAGAGCAGGGGCTTTGCTTACCCAATGCACCAGAGTATGTGGCTTCAACGTCTTGTCGAACGGCTTCCTCCCCGTCAGGAGCTCGAGCAGTACCACTCCAAAGGTGTAGACGTCGTCGTACTTGCGAGCAACCTTAAAGCCTGTCATTGCATACCTGCATGATGTTCTCCGATGACCAGTAACGATGTTATTAAGCCTGCTGGTCAGCCTATCATCAGAAAATTGCAGATCTCATGTAATCTATATATCATCTGAGCTGGACGAGGGCACGTACTCCGGCGGTTGGTACCCGCAAATGGGCATCACTCTCTTGTGGCTCAAGCGCATGTCTCCGCCCTGCTCACCCGGCGGTGGCGGCTGCTGGAACACGTTGTAGTCTGCAACCTTGGCCCTGAGGCCCTCGAACAGGAGCACCGTTGGTCGACCTAACGCCCCAGTGCGACACCGACACCAAAGCCGCCTCGTGCAGGTACTGGAGCCCCCTCGCCGGTTGCGCCCAGCTCAGCGTCACCGCCGGCCGGCTGCTGCCGCTGCCCGTCTGCGGCTCCCCCTTCGGCCTTGTACACGTGCCAATCATCAGTGGGTGGATTACACAAGAGTACTAGGAGACAACCTAGGGGATGCTATATGCTTTCTCCGCTTCAAATTATCGTTCGTTTGACTTTTTTGAACTATAATTTAGAACAGAGGCAATACATTTTTCATACCGTGCAGGACGTCGTGGAGCGTGCCGGCTGTGGCGAACTCGAAGAGGAGGACGTGGAGGTCGGCGATGGTGTAGCTGAGCAGCCGAGCGAGGTTGTCGTGCCTGAGCATGGAGAGCAGCGATGAGCACGTTCTACTTCTACCCGGTGAGCTTGGACACGATGAGTGTCGCGGCCATCCTTGTGCCATGCTTGGCGCCGGTGCCCTCACGAAAAAAAATATGAACTCTGAACATGCGATGGGAATGGAGGGAGAGATTTTATGTTTAGAGAACCAGGAGAGGGCGGCTTATATAGGGGCAGGATGGCTAAGGAGATGAACCTGGACGCCTACGACTATGGTAAGTTATCAATTCCTTGATTGGTTCCCACAGTTATGGTAATCAATCAAGTTGTAATTGTAAAAGTAAGGAGACACCTGATTGCGTGATGTCATTCCTTATTTATGAAAGGAAACATTGATTCTTGATTGACGGACTTTATGGTAAGCAATCAAGTCTAAAATGAAGGAGACATCTGATTGCATAGATGTCATTCATTTTTTCTGTAAAGAAACCTTCTCTGACTTTATGGTAAGCAATCGGATGCGACTTTATGGTAAGTAATCGGGTGTGGGTACGATTGGTGGGTAAGGAAACGCGCGGTGACAAACAAAAAAGAGGAGGGCGCGGCCGGTCGACCCAAACAACGCGGGGAGGATGACCATTCTGTCTCCCCCCTGGTCGTTCAGGCCCATAATTTTTGAGGTCTTCTTCGGTGCTCCATACTAACCTATGGTAGTATGGAGTATGGAGGAATGGGCAATTTTGTAATTAGACTGTAATATAATTTTTTTATTTGAGCTCCTAACCTAAATGAACATATGTGTAAAAAGAAATAAATATATCGGACCAAATGAGTATAAAAATAAAAATAATTTTTCTCATAATACCCCTATACCACTATATTACTCGATCTATACCACATTATATCACATGTTAAAAATATTTTTTCCCCATAATACCCCTATACTACTATACTACTCGACCTATACTACCTTATACTACAGGCAAAGGTCTAGTAGTATACAACTAATTTGGACCGTCAGATCCTTTTATACCGGTCCTTTTTGACACCAGTATAAAGTAGTACGGAGCACCGAAGAAAACCTGTAATTTTTTGCTGATTCGTGCGTCCTTTGTGAGAGGTACATGATTAATTTTTTATGTGAAAAAGGGTTTTAATTAGCTCCTCTTTTAGATTCTTTGCGAGATGCGATCAGCTTCCATGGACTCGTCCAGGACGCGCAGCCACACACACCGCACCTGATGCCTCATCCACGCACGGACAGATTGCAAAGCACGATCCCACAGTCACGCAGCCGTCGTTGTGCGCGTGATCGCGATCGATCTGACGAGTAAATTTGTTTAATTCGCAGCAGGATGGCTAGCTGGATGGGGAAGGAAGCGTCGCGGAAATGTCTCTCATTTCCCGTTTGGGCAAGGACGTGACGAGTCGGGCACGGGGGTTCGCTCGCTGGAATGCTGGGATCCATCCGAAGACGAGTTCAGTATTTCACTCTCGGAGCAATGCAGGCGCAAAAGCATTTGTTGTTGACCTGCAGGACGCGTTTAGTTTTCAACATGACCACTGTATCTGTATATGTACGTGCCATCTAGTATGGTGCTAATGCTACCATTGCTGGGTGTTCCATGGATAACATAGCTTATTTCCTGGTCAAGAACCAAGTAATAATAAATTGCTTTGACAACCTGACGTCCTAAATAACGTAGCTTTCCTGGTCAAGAACCAAGTAGTAATTGCTTGTTTTTTTTTTTTTGAGGGCGTAATTGCTTGGATTGATGCGTGCCCATAATGTGGTCATTAGTTTTGAGCAAAGGCACACCCGTTGACGCAGGCTTGACAGTAGTCAGTAGAAGAAGGCTGACATCACTAGATTCCGTCTTGTGCAGCGTGCACACTCATGCTCAAGTTCTCAGCTCCAACTTTGGCTTCTTCTATAGTTGTCAAACATCTGCGCAGCTGGTGGTTCGATGAACTCGGAAACCACTCGCCCAAAGACTTCCAACCCTTTGATTCTCTGATCCGTGTTGGTGTCTGCATCATGTTTCCGATTGACAAATTCGTCAATCTCAAATTCGTACATGATGACAACAACATTAACATGACTAGCTTCGTCTATGGATCCATTCCATGCCACCAAGCATCTAGAATAAGTTACTTTAGATGTATGAGTTTGTCAATAGGGAAAAGGTGATCGGACTCGCCGCTACCACCATATAGCGGTGGACGAGGGTCCAATGACCACGTGTGAGTCACTATCATGTTGGCATCATATTATTGATTTTTGTGTGATCCATATGGTGGCATGAGAAACGTTATTAGCACACCTTGGTGTGTGAAAATGATGATCTAGATATGAGTGATTGTGATTAATTAGCGCGGAATTGAAGTCACTACAATCTTTAGGATAGGATTTGAACTGCTTGCATGTGGATAAAAGTACATTGATTCTCTGCTAGTATGGTTTGACAGTTTTTCGCCTAAGAAATAGAACAGGATGAAAGAGTAAGAGATTGCACAATACATATTTGTTTTCTTTTGTGATCTAACTTGAATATATCACAAATTAATCCATATAAGTTTCGAATAAAACATATGATTAATAACAGCATTTAGTGGGTCAAATTAATCCATATAACTATGGATGAAAGTATGAAACAGAGCGAGTTCAGAGCAAAACTCAAATGCACACCCTGTCGACCTACCCAACAGCCAAATGCCACAAGCAATTTCATCAGCAGTTACACAGTTGCTGCTGCTCGTTGAATTTGTCGCCATTCACTAGCAAGTGTTGCCACTGCTAGTGAATTCATCACTAGCAGACTTACCAGGATCATGCATCTGCAAATCACATAAGAGACAGAAACTAGTTGTTCTCATCCTCCTCCCAATCTGAACAACTCTTAATGTCATGGGCTTAACCCGGAAACCATGTAACCCGCAAATTATCGCTTTGACGGGTTCCAACGGGCTGGACCAAACCGCTGAACAGACCTAAGTATGAACTACAACTTCAACCACTTGGAGCATATATGGTCTTCAATGGCCATATATGCTATCTTCTACCAGTCTAGGTCAATACTTATTAACATAATGAAAACCTACTTAAATCTTCTTTTCCCAGAATCATGCATCCGGGAATAGTTAGTTCGTCATAAACATTACGTTTACTGGTTGTGCTCTCAATTAGAACGACTCTGCGGGCCCATATCCCACATTCCCACCATGCCATGGCGGCAATCGTAGCTTAGTCCCTAACAATGTCGCTGATCATTTGGGCGACGACTCCCATCGATGGCCGGGATCTGGCCTGGCCATGCAAGCACTGCTGTGCTATCCTCGCGAGCTGCAGAGCAGAACAATAAGCTAGGTTCACATGCATATTGCCACGGTTAGGATCTGGCATTGGCAGGTTTCCAATCAGACATTGTAACACACAATCATGTTGGCAGGCGGACGAGGTTGTCGTGCCTGAGCGTGGAGAGCAGCGACACCTGCTGCCTCAGGAACGCGTCCTCCCGAGCACCTTGGCGGCGGCGGATGTGCCGTCCGGCAGCGTGGCCCCGTAGACGAACGTGCCGTTGTTGTAGCGGCAGCCCTCGCTGAGGAGCCTCGCGGCCGAGAAGGACCGGGTGGCCTTGTTGAGGTCGCGGACCGTCAGCTCCAGCACGTCCACGGTGAGGAGCAGCTCCGTTCTGTCCACTGGATTAGCGATTGAGGAGAACAACCACGCGAGTTGAGACCGACAGCGGCCAAGTCAATCAAAGAATAAACGCAAGTAAACGAAGCAGCGATAGTGAAAGAAACAGCAGCTAGGCATTACCTGCGAACAGAGGCGTGGTGGAGGTGGACGACGAGTCGCTCTTCATCAGGCGGCCGAAGAAGGCACTAGTCCACCCCATCGCTCGGCCCCAAGCTGAGAGGATGCAGAGGAATTGGAATTGAAACAGGGAGATGAGGAGGCCAGGCAGGTAGGTTGGACTGGACGAAACGGAATGCAGGCAGGCCCGTATGACTTCTGTGAGCCTTTATTCTTCGCGAGGTGCGAGTGTGCGACAAGCTTCCATGGACCCATCACCTCACGCAAATCGTATCCATGACCGCGCATGCAGCAACAAGCACCTGATGC
The DNA here is from genome assembly GCA_015476505.1 of Urochloa ruziziensis. Taxonomy (NCBI): domain Eukaryota; kingdom Viridiplantae; phylum Streptophyta; class Magnoliopsida; order Poales; family Poaceae; genus Urochloa; species Urochloa ruziziensis. The sequence continues at coordinate 55,667,963 of CM027118.1, forward strand.
CTCATCCATGCACGGACAGATTGCAAACACGGTCGCAGTCACAAGCACGTCGTTGTGCGCGTGATGATCGTGATCGCGTCCGACGAGTAAAATTAATTCGCAGCAGGATGGCTAGCTGGACGGGAAGGAAGAGTCGCGGAAATGTCTCCATTTCACGTTTGGGCAAAGGACGTGACGAGTCGGGCACGGGTGCTCGCTCGCTGGACCCAGACAACTCTCGGAGCAATGCATGCAAGTGCAAAAGCATTATTGTCGTCGACCTGCAGGACGCGTTTAGTTTTCAACGTACTTTATGTACGTGCCAGCTAGCTACCATTGCTGGTGCTGCTACTGCTATTTGTCTCCCCTTCCGGAAGAATAAATGCGCGTGCATACGGTTTACTTCTGACCACATACTCCCTCCGAATTGATACTCCCTCCGAATTGAAATAGAAATTGTTTTAAACAATGACAAGGTCTTTAAATTGTAACTTTGACTTCATATTTTTCCCAAATATATTTATTACAAAATAATATATTTATATTTTTATAGAAATACTTTTGAAAACAAATCTATTCATATTGTCGGACTGGAACGGCTAAGTCTTGCCGTGTGCCCAGATCCACGGCACACGGCAAAGTCTAAATGACTTAGCCCTCGGCCGGCCACACAGTACACACACTGCACTCACACACCCCGCCGCGCCGCACCGTCGTGCCATCGCGCCGCACCGCCGCGCCGCGCCCTGCCCTCGGCCCCGCGCGCCGCACCAGCCCACGCGTGCCTGGCCCACGTGGCACACGGCAAACAACCCATCCCGGCAGCCCACCGTTAGTTACCTTTTTTTTGCCGTGCGAAACCAATTGCACACGGCAAACAAACGTGGCACACGGCAAAAACCTTTGCCGTGTGTCCGAGATACGGCACACGGCAAAGTCTGCTTTGCCGTCGTAGGGTTTGCCGTGTGCCATTTTGCACACGACAAACAGGCTGTTTCCCGTAATGATGAGTAGCTTCGTTTATGGATCCATTCCATTCCATCAAGCAGTGTAGTGCAGTTGTGGGATATATCTGATATCAATAGTGTGAGTAGTAGATGGGCTACAAGTAGGCATGGAAAAGTAGTATTTGGGGTTTGTGTGTTTGTTGCTCCCTCAGATCACAAATATAAACAGTTTAGGACATTGACAGTTTGACACCCTCTACAAGGAAGGTGAGACTTGGACTGCAAATTTCTATACAAAAAATATTATTATTTCAAATAGATCGAATTTATAATATGGATTTATGTTTCGTGATGAAGATCAAAGTTATGGAGTTCAAGATATTTATGGTAAAATTTAAAAAATTACTAAAAGTACCTGAAATTATCATGTTTATGATTGGAGGGTGTATAAAATTAAACGGACTCGTCGTCTCGCAGACTATATGTTACAAGTGTATTCGACCAATTCTGGCTAACTACCTTTGTTTTGGGCTTCCTAGGCCAACTGACGCGTGAACCTGGGCTGCATCATCTTGAGTTTCTAGCGATACCGGCAACTGGAGATGACAATTCACTGACTACCGGGAGGCGATAGATATTGCATTGGTCAGTCGTTAGTTTTTTTTTTTTAGAATAGGGAAATAATCCGGCCTTAGAGCAACTCCAACAGACTCTCTAAATCCTTATTCATTGTTAATTTTAGAGATTTTGATTAAAAAGTTACCTTTCAACAGCCTCTCTATTTGGTTATTCAAACATAGTCACTCTCTATTCCGGATTTCTCGCTAGCAAAATATAGAAAAGAGAATAGCTCTCTAGAGTGCATGCAAGATATAGAGAAGTTGTACGATTTTTATGCAAATGACTCTTTAAATGATGATTTAGAGAATGATTTTTAGACAGACTCTTGGAGATGCTCTTGGCATCCACAACTGGATGGTTACTGCCCAACTTACAAAACCAAACTGGTCATAGACCAACTAAAGCCATCAGGTCAAACAATTCCAGCTGATCGTAGATCAGCTTGCATGCATCAACACGTTCAGAGGCAAACGAAGACTAACAGAAAAAAATTATCTCTAGAAAATAAAGAAATACAAAGAGCCATAGTGTCCGCTAATAAGCTAGCTCCTAATAAGTAATGAATCAGCTCTGGTTGTGCTGACTTCCCCACTCCAGCTACCTTTTGTGACTCTGCTGCTGCTGAGCAGGGCTGTGTTCCGGGCAGTGTCAGTGTCGTCGGTGTGTGAGCAAGTCAATGCTCTCTCGCTGCCTGCTTCCGATGGACCTCTGAAGTCTGAACCATGGTCAATTGCACGTTTGGTTGCCCCCTTCTTCGATCAGCGCTTTCCCTAGCAGTCACGGCAGTGGATGCGGCCGTGTTTAGTTGCCTGTAAATTTTTTCCACCCATCGTATCAAAGAAAATCTTACATGCATGAAGTACTAAATATAGACGAAAAAAATAATCCATTACTTGGATGGAGTGTATGTCGCGAGACGAGTCTAACGAGCCTACTTAATCCACGATTTGCAACAGTAATGCTACAGTAACCGTCCGCTAATTCTTACTCCCTCCGACCCAGAAAGAATGCACTTCTCGCTTCCTGAGAAATTTCAAAATCTTAAGTTTGACCAATTACAAATAAAAAATATAAATATTTATGATATGAAATATATATCATTAGATTCGTTTTCAAATGTAGTTTTTTAACAAATTTATTTAGAGCCATAAATATGAATACAATTCACTAGAAACTTGGTCAAACGTGAACAACTTTAACGGACACGCAATCCAAACAAGCATTCTTTTTGGGACAGAGGGAGTAATTAATTACCCTATAATTATCCGTCATTAGATTTATCTCGCGATTTGCTGGCTAGATCTGTAATTAGTTTTACCAATAGTTTATGTTTACTACTCCTAAATGGTAAATTTTCTTTGATGTGACATCCAAAAAATTTCTACTCTCGCATCTAAACACGGCCATATGGCTGGGGTTGCTCCTAGGCCAAAATTCATCGGATGCAATGTTGACAAATGTGACCTTCTGACTTTCTCGTATTCTGGAGTAGCATGAGAATTCTACACCAGACATCGTAATAGGGTTCGCATTATTAAATTTGTCGTTATTCATTGATTAATAATGCAATCTGATCCGTAAGTCCGGTCCTTTTTTAGTGTTGCTTTCACTTAGCACCAAGGTGTGAATTAGTCCCACCTACACTTTTGATAGCATGTCGACCCTCTTTCAAAAAAAAAGAGTAATAGTCTCTAGTCTCTGCAACCAAACCAATTTTTTTATAGGAAATGATTTTCCCCAGCTATACAAAATATATTATTATTTTCCCCAGCTATACAAAATATATTGTTCCCCACCAATGCCCGAGAGGCCCGGGTTTGACACTTGCTGCTATCTCTCGCCGTTGACACTTGCTGCTATCTCTCGCCAACTACGAGCGCCCCTGACGAACCACCTTAGAAATTCCTGCACTCCTGTTGACTGCTAGCTTGTATATATACGCGGCCACTTAACAATTAAGCAAACTGTGACTTGTTTTGCGTCTCGTATGCCCAAAGCTGCTGCCAGCCTTCAGCGCCCTGCGAGCAAGCTCCATTGTTCATCGCTGCTGCTGCTTGGCGTGTGGTCGGCGGCCATGGGTGCGAGCAGGCGTTGATTGAGCTAGCGCAGCCATCTACTTCGGCAAGTTCTTCTTCCCCGCCGGCTCGATCTGTCGTCCTAATTACTCCTCAGGCGAGCTTGGCTGGCCACACGCGCATCGATGCGCGCCATACACGCCGTCGCCTTCTGCCGGCCTAGCTCTTGCCGGAAAGCTAGCTTGATCGCTGCTGTCTGCAGCTGTGCTGCTGCCCCGTGATTCTTCTCCCCTTTGCGCGTGTGGACAGACGACGAACGAGCAAACCCAGCGTTGCCAAGTTGTACAACGGACTAAAATTTGTGATGCATGCAAAATGTGTTTTTTCTTTCTTGGAAGGGGCTCATGTGAAGTATACCATGTCTTGAACATATTCATGCATGCAAAACCTAGAAAATTGTCGGTTTATTTATATGTGAGCCAAGGAATACTGATGAAAAATAATAATGAAAGTCATATCAACATCTTTTATCTACCATATATAATTTGGCCATTTATCACTTAAGTCAATATACATGCATCCACTGTTGGAGCATGAAAAAGCCCCTGCTGTTTCTAAAAATATCGATTCATGGTACATGATTCTCTGGGCTCAGCCTGTCACTTCTAAAACCTTGTTAAGCTTTGCCAATGATCCCACATTGCAGCCCTGTCACTATCTTCTTGTTCGTATTTCTTAATTAATGTGATGGATTATTTTGGTGACATGTTCTACGAGTGGATCCAGAATACATACTGATTCTCATAATGTCATGTATATATGATTTTATTAGCAGCATGCTTAGCACCAAGTTTGTTTTTTTCATGGCACAGATATGGAAGAAGAAGGCACATGGGAGATACAATTTCTACTGACAGGGCCCCTGAATGAGGCAAATTTATATGGATTTGTTGGAGGTATATCTTGTAAATTTCGTTGCTGTTTGTCCTGTTCAGTACTTGTTTAATTCGATTGGATTGAAACTAATGAAGCTATTTGTATTACAGGTACACTTGACTACTATGACTCTCTTCTGGTACGACTTCCTTTCAGATCTGATCCAATATATGGGATATTTGATATTTCCCAAACCACTTGAAATGTTGTCTTTTGCATTGTTTAGAGGAAACTTTGCAAAGTAGTAAATGAAATGTCCTCTCGGCCGGAAACAGTAATGACAGGCCGGCTAGCTTGACACTTTTGTATTTTTATTTTTTATTTTCTTTTACTATAGATGGGTTATGATGAACTGGATGCATTCAATGGGGATGGTGCAAAGGCAGTACAGAAAATACTTGCTGACCATGAAATGGAGGATTATCTCGAGCCAAGCATGCTAGGTACATTTTGCTGTAACTGCATTTGTCATCTTTTTTTGTCAACAATGATTTGATCACTTATTTACGAAACATATTAATATATAGTAATAAAAATTACTCTTCTATTAAACAAACTAGACATAACAGTGTGATAAGTTTATGAAATTCGATGATACGGATTTGTGATGTCTAAGAAAAAGGAACCTTCGTGTTCAGAGTGTAAAAAAGAGTTGGTGCAGTAGTAGAATTTACCAGATTTAGCTGTGCATGTGGATTCATCATTCATTTAATACTACTATATACAAAGCATGAATGCCCCACTAGTGACATATATATTGCAAAGATGAACATATTGTTGCAAACATGAACATTGAATATTCTTCAAGGTTGTTTCTCAGCCCCTTGGAGATGCGGCCGAAGAGGAACTCGCATGAGAAGGAGATCACCATGGAGGGTAAGCATGTCTAATTTTCTAAGTAAGAATGAAGTGCATATTTCTGATGGAGATGTACAACAAGCTAGCTAGGACAGAAAGTTGACAAATTTGGATTTAGGTTGGTCTGTAAGAATCTATTTGGTTCATGACATTATTTCACCCAGACCAATTGAACTCATGAAGTTTTTTTTTTGGTTTAGGTTAAGTCCTTGTTTCTTTCATGTGAGTTAAATGCATTGTGTTCGGTTAAAAGAGACATTTTTAATAGTCATTTTTTATAATCATACATAGGATATAAATTGTCATTTTTTTTAATTTTCAGGTAGAAATTGGCAAATTATTTGGTCCCCAGTACCCTTGCACAAGTGGACGTGGGAAATGTGGAAGTAGGAAAAACAATGACCATTGGTCAGAAGATGAAATGATTGAACTTGTGGATGGTGTTTCCAAAATTGGGATTGGGAAATGGAGCAGGCTGAAGCAAGATTACTTCTCATCATCAATTCGTACAACCATTCATCTCAAGGTACAGTGCCTCGATTAGCAACGACATGCTTCAGTGTCGAGTATATATTTTAAGATGATGTAGCTTGATGCTCTTAGGACAAATGGAGGAACTTGGTGATAGCTTGCAAGGCCAAATATGCCACCAAAAAGGCTCGCAAGGCCAAAAATACCTCAACAAAGAAGGTGTATGATCTATACTAGTCTCTCTTACAATTTTTTTTCCTCGGGGATATGATTAGTAACTATGTAGAAGTAAATTAAGTTGATTTAACCGTCACCGGATCATCCACCAACTACAGGTAAATGTATAGAAGACTACAGACTTGATTGTGGAAAGATTGGGACACCGGATCTTAGCCATAGAAGCCAGAAAACGTCTTGCTCAGAAAAAGAAATGAACAGCCAGATCAGACAATTGAGATATTTGTAAATTTAATCTTCAAAATGTTGTACATTTTGGCTAATCACAATGCCTGCTTGTGTGCTGCTCTTGCCACCTAGATCCTAGCTTATATAGTGGTGCTGCGCTCTACCTATAGCAGGAAAGGAACCCTTGCAGCCACAAGAATGAAGTACCTTGGAGCAGCATCTAACCTCTGCCCTGTTTGAGGAGCAACTTCCGATCCAGCAGTTGATTGGTCATTTAGAGAGTGATCTTTCTACACGACAGATAATCACACAAATTAATCCTTCATGAACTCGTACTCACCGTACCATAACTAAGCTACCCAACAACGTAAAAGTATTCATTTCATAATTTTTCTGTGCAAACAAATGTATAGGGAACCTTTGTATTATATGGAATGGTTAGAATGCATTGGAATATATCATATTTGACTAAAGAGCACTACAAAAGTATGGGTGGTTGGACCCGCTACCAACATCTCAATGGAAAAGAATCGTTCTACAAGGGAAAGGGGATTACACTGTCGCCTCGCGCCAGTTCCCGTGCCCCTGCCTCATGAGCCTCGAGGCAGAGAAGGAATCCGTCGCCTTGTTCAGCTCGCGCAACGTCAGCTCACGTGCGGCAGCTGTGGAGGCGGCCTCCGCCCTACTGCCCAACGAAATCAACAGCTCTTTGGGGGCGTGCACAAGAACAACGCAGAGTAAGAAATGAAACAAGCAGCGCTTGTCATTTTCTACAATCAAAATCAGGCGCAAGTGCAGCAAGAAGGACATGAGGATGGGGCACGAATTATGCATACCAGCTGCAGGCTCCGCCGGATCATCAGTGGTGGACAGGTGTTGTTCTTGGACACGCATAAGCAGCTGCCGAGGACGCCGCCGTCGGCGAACAGGGCCGTCTTCACTCTCTCCACCCACCCCATCTCCGATCCTGTGCAGCAGATCGAGGCCAGAGGGCGTTGTGTGTGCGTACAAGAAACAACACCGGGGAAGCTGGGGTATATATGTAGGAGGCGGTGGCACGGTGTGACAGTTGTACACGATCCAGTTTGGGTAAGAAGATCAGCCGGTCAGGGCCTCACGGGTCCTCGCGCTAGCTGGCATTTCCGATCCTGGCTAGAGCACTGATGCGTCACTCTTTCTAATATAAGCCGCGTCTCAGACGACTCGTCTCTTCATCATCCCACCGACTCGAAAAACGACTTTCTCAGGTAAGCACAAGCCACCGACGAAACGATTGCAGCGAAAATGGCACTCGTGTCTATCTTTACTGTACCAGTCGACGTTCTGGAACCGTCGTGTAGTTCGTGAACCCTTAATAATGCTGGTCAGACAAACCACGTCTCACACTCTCGATCACTAGCCGTCCGCTAGGTGAAGATCATATATGATTGTGCGTGCATGTTCACCATGCAGCTGCTTTGGTCGCCTGACGTCAGATTTGGGCCCTCCCTTGCCAAATCCACGTTTCCTCGAGCTCGGGATGGCCTTCACGTCGAGGTCTTCTCCGTCATCTTAGCCGCCGCTAGCCACCCGACCTGCCCTACGCGGCGTGGATCTGGCATTCAGGAGCACGGCCGTTGCCCGGACCTGGCCCCCAGGTGGTGCGGCTGCCGCCCGGTCGTTTGGTCATCTTGGCCGCCGCCGGCCGTGCGATTTACCATTCTTTGGCATGGATCCAGAGCTTCTCATGCACGGTCGTCGCCCTATCCACTTCGTTGTCGTCGACACGGATCTATCCATCCCCTGCTGTTGCCGCCGCCTAATGCGCCCCTCTCCAACGTGGATCCACCATTCTCCCCGGATGTGTCTGTCGTCGATGCTCCCTTTGTCAGCACGGGCCCATCGATCCCCTTCCCGGTGTGGACACGTTTCCCTAAGTGTGCATCCACCGCTGATGCTCCATTTACCCGGTCCAGATCTATCGCCCAAGCACGACCAGATGGTGATGAGGCAGCCACTCGATCTGCCCCGCCATCACACCCGGTTCCTAAAACTGGTTGTGATGAGGGGAGTCATCAAAATTGCTATATCACAACCACCCCAAAACTGATTGTGATGGTCTTTTAAATCGGGTTGTGATAATGGGTTGGGGAGTAGCGGTTATATATGTCACAAATAAAAGCATAGTGGTGTTGCATTGGTATTTGGTACATGAACTCGAATGACGGATGACCGTGGAGGGTGCAACGAAAAAATGTCTGCAACTTATGGTGGCAATTTCAATCGTCAACATGCATGAAGCGCACTGACGGACGACCAAGAAAGAACAGCGAAGCCATTATTGATGGTGGAACTGAAACCTCTAGCACCAACAAGAAAGGAGAACAAAGACATTGATCCACAATGGGATGGAACCGAAACCTCTAGCACAGACAAGATACGATGATATAATGAATCCATTGGTGAACAGAGCAAAAGCAGGGCATGAGATGAGTGAAATAGTACAAGCCAGTGCAAAAAGTTTGAAACGTGTACGCATATCTCAAGGTTGCAGTAGTGTTACGTACGAACACAGGTAAATGCACAATTGCGTTATTTGCGTATCAGCTGATAGAAGGTACGGTAATCTGCCAACCTAAACAAACTGGAAGGGGGAAAATGAGAGAAGTACTGTTAAACAAAATGTTATCTTCTTTTGGTTTAAGCCACAAAGTATAAGAAATAATAGCTAGGTTGACTTGAGCCAATACCACAGTATGCCTAGCTCAGATAAAATGTTTTCCGAATTTATACCACCTGACTAAATTTGTGATGTGTTTGTAGATTAATTACCAGAACGAATAATCTATCATATAAACTACTCGACTGATGTCAACTGTAAGTCCATGATACAACCATCATCTTTGGGAACGAACGACACGTGGGCTGCAACCATGCACCAAGCCTCCACAACTCTGCTCCGCACCCACCAAAGAGAAATGGCACCCGGCCGGGAACACGAAAAGGATAGGTGCAGGGGCGCTGTACCGGACCCATCAGCTTGCTCACCCGTATCTAACGCTGATTCATGTTAATTACCCTTTGATCTGGCTTCTGAGCTGCCTCAACTGGGTGAACTGAATCCCCAACCCAACGCCCCGGCCTCCGGATAACATCATGCCGGCTACTGTACGTTGACTGCTGAGACGACGGGCTCGATCTCCTGGGTGAACTGAATCCCCAACCCAACGCTTCGACGTCGCAAATATAGGTGCAGCTACAGCAGCATGCATCTACGAATATATCGTCCAGCATCTGGCTGGGCCGCTCTCAACGACGGTCAAATAATCCACCAAGATCGCTGAACGTTGCTCCATTAACTCTTCAGAAGCTCCCTCGATCGGAGAATGAGTAGTTCTTGGAGGTGGCTTGCTATGTGCCTGGCTAAAGCAGCTCTCCTGCTAGCTGACCTTCTTGCATTGGTCACTGGCTCACTGCACATGCAAAGCGCGCACCAGGGGAAGATTCAGGCCAAGCGCCTGATATCACAAAATGGGGGCAGCATGGCACATGAGAGCGGCAGCCACGGAGTTTCGTGATGATGAATGTACACATGCAGAACCTATGCAGAACAGAGGTACAAACACTACGTGGTAAATTTACTTGGTGATGAATTGGACCTTGCACGTATATGGAAGTACGTGTGCCTGATGGCCGGTCTCCCCTGCACAAGCGCGTACAGTACGTGAACTGTGAAGCTTCCTGGACGTTTCATTCAGCGTCTCTGCAGGGCAGGCGAGGACCTTAACTATGGACCTCCTATACGTGTTACAAGTTAGCCCTTGTAAGACAATAACTCGGATTTTAATCGTAGTGCAACAAGATATATATGTAGCTATTCCACATTTATTAATTGTTATTTTGCTAAGTTTGTAACATTTCTAACAAAATGCTAATTATATATTAATTGTTGTTCCTGTGGTGGATATTCCACATTTATGATACTTCCTGAACACCTTTTACAGGTGAGAAATTTTTTTTCACCGTGCAATAATGGGCGTTATTAGGGTTATTTTTGTGGTCAATTTCTTATACTTAATTACCTACGCGAACATTGGTTGATTGGGATGTCATGTTTGGACCAGAGTCCAGACCTTGACTTGCTGACAGGTAACATGGCTAGGTACTCATCGGATGCCACAGATGCTGGGTTTTTCTGTCCCATCTCGAAAGCCAAGTTTGATGTTGACACATTGATCTCTTTATATATTCTATAAAGTGGCATGAAAAGGTAAAAGATGCATGGCATTTCCACCCCCATCATGAAAAAGTATATAATATAATGCATGACTCAATGATTGTCACCAACAGGATTGGTCAATGTTAATTAATTGTTGTCCAACGTACGACGGAATGGATTCTGTGGCCCCGATTACATTGGTGATGCTGCTCAAATCAATTGGACTGATACCGGCAAAAAAGAAAAACAACACTTGGACTTACACTTGAACCAAAATCTAATGTGTAAAAATGACTGAAATCTATCATGTGGCCCTCGAATATATAACAATTTCCACGCCACTGCAAAGCTTATGGAAACCTAGCGCGCCACACTATAATCTCATAAAAAAGTAGAGCTGACATGAGCCAAACCTGGCCCAAAAGATCCAGATACGAGCGTCCCTGTCATATTTTACCTCTGAACTACTCATAACCTTTGCGTGGCTTGTGTTCTTCACTGCTAGTGCTCAACGCACTAAGTAAAATACCCACCTCTCCATATGCTTTCTTGACCGGCCTGTCGCTAATAAAGTGGGTGTTACCTTTACGGAGTTCTCATGTAGTGACACCAACCAGAACTGGACACGTAAGTGGCACTGGATTTGCCCGTTTTCTGGTCCCCCACTAAACCCAAGTCTTTAGACCATCAGTTGCCCAACTACCAGCGTACGGAGCACTGCAGAGTGCAGGGAGGAACCATCCAGGAAATTCTTCCAATCCTGTACTACCTTGACCAGTGCCTCGTGCTGTATATATAGGATTCTCACTTGGTACTGAAGCACCCTGAACACGGCTTGCTTGGCGTGTTGCTTGCCTCTCGTGCCGATCGAGCTGCCTTCTTCTTCCTGCTGCGCGCTCGAGCATTGCCATAGAGCTCAGGTAGCTCCATTGCCCATTTCGCAGCAAGATCTTCTTCCCCTCTGCTCTCGTGCGAGCTCGGCCAACCACCGCGTCGCCCACATCGATGCTGTAGGGTGTTGCTAGCTTCCACCCAGCTCGCCGGCGGGATCGGAAGGCAAGCTTCATCCGGCACGGCCTGCTGCTGTATTACCCGTGATTCTTCCTCGCGGATGGTGTGTTTGCGGAGCCATCTGACAAGGGTATGTACTTCTCTTATCACATATGCGTGCTTCATTCCGATCCATTGCCATTTTCATGTCTAGCTAGAACACACAAAAATTTGCATGAACCAATGAAAGGATGCCACTGATTATTGATTAATGAAAAGCATACACATGAGAGTGCAGCCCCAAGCTGTTTTATATCTAGAGGTAGCATGTAGATCTTATAATATGATTGCTCTCTTTCTTTATTTACAGATAGATATTGGTCTTATAATAATTTATAGGCCCCCCCCAAACCTAGAAAATAGGCCATTTGTAGCTATGTTATATAGCCAAGAGCAACTAACTAAAGTAGTACTCTTTTTGCTAAATAAAGCACGTCATATTTTAGATAAAATGCAGAGTAAATTGCATGTCTCCGTATGGTTACTCTCCTTTAGAGTCGCAAATATATCCTTGGGCATTATATTAATTGTGGCGTTAGGAAGATATAATTCAAATTAATATCCTTTTCTCTACACTACCTTTGCTCATTTGTCATGTAACTCACCATCCAGTGGTGGAGCATTACACATCCGCTTCCTTTTCCCAAAAACATCTAGGCACATCATTCTCTAGGCTGGCTGGTCGCCTGGTCCCCTCTAAAACCTAGACAAGCTTGGCAATAATGGCCCACATTGTACGCATGGTTTCTCACTATGCTTTTCTGTTTTTGACACAATGGATTATCCGCTTGGTTTCATGTGCTGTGCTCCGCTTGTACTTGACAATACAACATAGGTGTTGATTTTGTTTTACAACAGTAGGTTTTGATTTTGTTTTTTATGGCACAGATGGAAGATGATGGTATGGAGATACAGCAGTTATTGGCAGTGCCTGAGAACGAGGAAAATCTGTATGAATGTTTGGGAGGTGTGTTTCGTTGCTGTTTAGTTGTGGTACTGCTCAATATAATTCAACTTGTTTAGTAAAATTAGCTAGTGAACTTGGTTATTTCTGTTGCAGGTGCATTTGGCCATGATACTCATCTGGTACGAGTTCCTTTCATATCTTATCCTATATGTATACTTCACAAACTAGTAATACTTTCTCTCTTTCCAATATATAGAGTAGAAAAACTTTTGGCAGAAGTAGTAGCTAACACAGTAGCCTCTCGGAAACAATAATGGAAGTTTTCCTTTCTTTACTATAGATGGGATATGAATTTGATTCACAAGATCAGGATGGTGCAGCATCAGTACAAAAGACATTTACTGACTATGAAATGGAGGATTATCTCGAGCCAAGCATGCTAGGTATATTTGTTTCCACCAATTTAATGGCTTTTACATTATTGCAAAGGCATACATTATACATGTCCATTTTATTAAAAAGATACATCAACAAAATATCTTTACTAAAAAGGAATCATGCACACATGCATGTTAATTATAAAAAAAATGCTTTCAGGGTGTTTCTTAGCCCCTTGGAGACGACGCAGTCGGAGAGGGAATCACATGAGGAGAAGTTCGTGGAGGGTAAGAATAATTTCTAATAATGAATCGTCATCAGTATCTATTTCTGAATCAGAGCATATAATGTTGTGAAAGGATGGACAGATGGCCAATTTGGGCACTCAGCTGTAAAAAGTAGGAGATATTTGGTTCATGAGTTCTCAACAAAACAAATCAAACCTTAAAGGCTTTTTTTGTTTAGGTCAAACTTATTAGTCTGTCTGTTGTCAGGAATGGTTCTATCATCATGCGAATGGATTTTGTAAAGTATTTAGGATAATTATTACGCCTTTTTTAGAATCATAATGCATATGGATTTGAATTTAAAATTTACTTAATTTTCAGCTAGAAGTCAGACAGCTATTTGGTTCACAATACCCTTGTACAAGGGGAGGTGGAAAATGTAGAGGCAGGAAAAACAATGACCATTGGACAGAGGATGAAATGATTGAACTGGTGGATGGTGTCTCGAGAAAAGGGATCGGAAGGTGGAGCAAGCTGAAGGGAGACTACTTCTCAACGTCGATTCGGACGGCTGTGCACCTCAAGGTACAGTACGTGGTCAGTTTATTGTATAACATGTCATGCCATGATATAAATAGATGTGTTTTTAGAACATGTTGCTTCGTTTATGCTCTCAGGATAAATGGAGGAACTTAGTGAGAGCTTGCAAGGCCAAAAATGCCTCCAAAAAGAAGGTGCGTGCTACCTGCATAACTTTGCGACTCATGATATATCTTTACTCTCATGTTGATTTAACCCTGTTACAGTTTGTTCCACGCCCACTACTGCAGTTAAACGTACAAAAGGCTACAGAGGTGGTTGTACGAAGATTGAGACACCGGATCTTAGCCTTAGAAGCCAAGCATCTTGGTGAGAAGTAGAAATAAATGAATCCGGCCGCTTCAGCAACCAGCATGCTAGTATTTGTAAATATTCATTAGCAGGTGGTCTAAAATTCACTATACTGTTTGCGCGTGCGTATGGCAGCCGTAAAGCATTGTAAAGTGATACAGTGTCTATCGTTTATGTGAATTAAAGTAATTATCAAACATGAGGATAGAGTATTAGAGTTATTGCAGCCTGGAGCAAAGAAATATTATTGCACGTAGAAGGCTAGCTAGCTAGAAGCTAATATGCTCTCGGACTTAAATCGACGGCTTCCACTGTGTGATGTAACCAAGTAGTACTAACCATCCATAGCACGGACTGATGAAGCAGCATGCAGCCGCGGCGAGCACGTGAAGGCCGGATTGATGCAGTGGCCTGGCCGCGTCAACATCCAAGCGTCGCTCTCGCTCGGCGATGCAGAGGAGAGGAGGAAAAGGGCGACGACCGACGAGATCTAGGCAGATCAGCAGCGCTATGCGATCTGATTTCCCATCCTGCCTAACCCTAACGTGTGCTCTCGTGTGATTTATGATTATATTGTGAGACGGAGGAAGTATAAAAAATGGTTTTATACCTTAATTATAATTAATTAATAATAAAAATGCATACATAAGAAAATTAGTGAATTCATGCCAAATTATTGTTCTTTATACCAAATGACTCACTTTTGGACCTTGAACAAATTCTTAAAGAGAAATGAATTCAAATTCTTGCTCTACACATGAAATGTTAAATGTTTGAACTTGTAAAAGTAGCCTTTTTGGAGTGAAGTTTAAAATTTAATTTGCCTAAACACTCAACTTTTGTCCAATACAAAAATGGAAGTCTTATCTACCTAGTTTTTAATGGTTATAAACTTGTTGTATGAAAATTTTGTTTGATTGCTCAAAAACATGGTCAAATATGAGTCAAACCCCCTGTTTTCAGCCCACCCTGGAAAAGTCGTCTGAAATTGAAGTAGTTTTCCCAAAATATTTCGCCTTTGTAACTTGTGATTTCAAATATAGCGTTTCCGAAAATATATATATCATGAGATCTGATATGTTTGTTCTGTCGAATGATCGCCTTGTCATGAAAATAATCCAACTCTAGATAATTTTAAAACGCATCCAAATAGAGCCAAATCGAATAGAGTTTTGAACTCTGAAAATTTCAGTTAAGGACCCAAATTTCGCCTGACTTTCGAATCTTATATCTCTCAAACGGTTTCGAATCATGAAAACTTGCAATAATAAAAGATTGTCTATTTCTTGTCCTCTTCAACTTTTCTTTTAACCGATTTGAAAGTTTTTACACGAAATCTTAAGAAAAATCAACTCGAATTTTGTTGACTTCGCACGGCACTTCTTAGGCAAGTTCCACTGACCGACACCGAGCAGAGCTCGAGCACCACCTGGCCGCCGGCCGCCGGCCACCGGCCATCTCCGGCCACCGCCCTCGGCGCCCAATCCCGTTGACGCTCCCTCCTCAAGCTGCACGCCACCCTCACCGCGCCGCTGACCTTCCAGCTCGCGCCACGCGGCCGTCGTCGCCTCAACACCGCCGCGCCCCACCAACCAACGCTCGCGCGGCCACCGCCCCACGCGCCAATGGAGCGCGAACCTTAGCCTCGACGCGCCAATGGCGAGCCTCGCCCCCTCCCTCCTGCGCCTATAAAAGGCGCTGCCCGAAGCTCTCGCCGGCCATTCCCATCCCCACCATCATCGCCGCCGGGCAGCTACCTGACGAGCTTCCAGTCCGACCTCCCTCCCTCGCGTCCAAGCTCACCATCGACCTCCCCTACCACCACTCCACCTAAGCCAGCTACCACCGCCATCGCCATCGCCGGAGCCGAAGCAGAGGCAACCGCCGCCGCTACTGCTCCGCCGTTAGACGCCGCCGGCCCAATATCCGACCCCGAGAACTTCAAAAACAGGTATCTGGTGAGCCCCCTAGTCCTCCCCGTGCACTCTTCTGAGCCAACCCCAGCCGCACCTCGCCGGAATCGAGGCCGCAGCGCCGCCGGCCGGCCCGAGGGCGACATTGCGAACGATTGAAAATGTGTAGGGCCCTTAGTGTACGAATGCAGGGATGTATTTCTAAGAAGTGAAGCGATCTAGGGGTCGTTCTGTAAAGTTTGACTCCAAACTTGTAAAATCGTTAACAAATAACAAAAAAAAACATAAAATTCAAACTAAATTTTGTCGGTTTTCTGGAAAAGGACACCCATATGTTTTATTATTAGTTTTAAG
This sequence comes from Urochloa ruziziensis, assembly GCA_015476505.1. Taxonomy (NCBI): domain Eukaryota; kingdom Viridiplantae; phylum Streptophyta; class Magnoliopsida; order Poales; family Poaceae; genus Urochloa; species Urochloa ruziziensis. The sequence goes on from CM027118.1 coordinate 55,684,113, forward strand.
AATTAAAATAAACAAAGGTTTTAGGCTAAATGCTAGATCTCTAAATCTAGAACGGTTGTTGGGATGATGTTCGGATATATTGTTAAGCATGAAAAGTTAGAGCATGTTCAACAATCTCTTTTCCTAATTCAACTACCGCATTGGAAGAGTTGGTGAAAAAATTATGCTGTAACACCCCCCCCCCCCCCCCCCCCCCCCCCCGCCCCCTCCCGCTAATGTTCCCTTTTTCCTTGGACAAACCGATAATCCATCTAAATAGATGGGGGAGTTGTGACTCATCCCAATATAGTAGTTAGATTGGGATAAGATTATTAGGAACTGTAAAAGCAACTCTCCAAATAACAATAGAACAGATATTGAGACAACCCTACTAACTAATTATTGGGAAAGATTTATTGAGAAACTGTTGGAGATTCTCTTAGGCATTGTGTAGAAAGGTTGCGCAAAGATCTGACCAGTGTCTACTGTTTTTATTTTGTACAAGTTCCTCTCCGTTCTATGGTAAAACAATTAATATAATTTTTGTACTGCAAATGGTGCCAAACTTTTTACATAAGGTTAAACTTTATAAATGTTAGCTCTGGAAAAAGTTGAAACAAAGATAACATATTGTACTAGCTCAAATCAATGCTAACTGGCTAAGGGTGTATATTTTATTGGCATAGCTATACTGCTCAAAATAATCTAATAAATTAATAAATTCATAGTGAATAGTAAGTGGTCCAAACTTGCTTCAGTATGGCTTTGTTGGGTTCCACCATATTCATTCCTGGTCGGGCCGATAGTTGTAGTAACAAATTTATGATAGTTACAATAAGAGACCGGGATTTATTCCGGGCCAAAAACTAATTTACTCGTGATATGTATAACAAGATATCAGGAATCAATCCACTAATCGAGGGGTGGGGAAACAATCCGGATCTTTTATTGTACATATCATGAGTAAATTGTTTTTCGATCCTGAATAAATCCCTTTCTTTTATTGTACTATCATGATTTTATTATTACAACTATCGTTTCTGACAAGGAATGAATCCGGTGGAAACGAACAAGGTCTAAAATGTTCACAGTACGATTCAATCTTGTTTCTGACAGCTTCCGATTGTAGCAATTTTAGTTTAAAATGTGCTTAACTAAAAAATCCATAAAAATCACGGAATATCTACCATACCGTAAGCTACTTGTCCAAACTCCTCCACTTAAACAAGTGTTTCCACTTAAACAAGTCCATAAATCTTCTGAAACAAAACTGCTAAGTCATTACTGGAATAAACAAAAAGGTCTATAATCTTATTCATATGCATATTGTGTAGAAGTGAACGTTGCCGACAGTACATACGAGCTCACATCCATCCCACGTCCATCTAAGAAGGTTGTTCCTAGTACAAATACCACCTATGCGCTACTAAAAACACAATTTAATTATTGATAAACTTGATAGCTTAGATATGGTTTTGTAACCGAGCTGCTAAATGTCTTGTACACCTTTGCTCTTCCCTGTTTTTTATGGACTTGTGAAGAGACCCCTAGTTCATGCTCTAGGCTTTCAGACCTTTTGTGTGAATTAGTCTCGAATTGTAGTTCTATGATCATTCGAAGATCGAGTCAAAGTTCTTAAAATTTCTATGCCTCTCTCCCATTCATTTGATCGCATCCAACATCTTCGGTATAAAACTCGTTATCCTTGGCTGCTCAAGCCACTTATTCTTGTTCTATAAACATATATTCTTAACCATCGCTATCGCTATAGAACGAAAACTACTAGGAAATCAAGGATGATGCTTGATGACCAAAACTACTAGGGAAAGGGACGCCGTTTATACTAGTTGAATAAAAAAAGAAATAAAAAGGGAGTACAAATTAACAAGCTAAGATTTGTATCGTCTTTCGTTCTTCTATTAACATTTAGTGGTTAGAGCATCTACGTGGCACCTAGTAGACCAAGGTTTGACACCCCATATGAGAGAATTAAATGAATCTCAAATAAAAAAATATTATAAAAAAATAGGTAGGGGATTCCCTTGCTAACTTCGGTAAAAAAAAACATTTAGTGGGCAAATATTTCAAAAGTAAATATATGCTCTGAAATATTTCTAAATTGTTGATGTCGAACACTATATCTGGCATAATAATAACTAGAGGAGTGCTCCCATATACTCCCTCCATATGAAAATATTTCTCGTTATTGACTTTTTCCCGTAACATTTGACCATTCATCTTGTTCAAAATATTGTTGTAAATATACGAAAAGGAAAGTCAACTCAAAATTCATTCGATGATAAAGTAAATCACAAATAAAATAAATGATACTTACATACTTTTTGAATAAGACAAATGGTCAAACGTTACGAAAAAAGTCAGTAAATATTTCGATATGGAGGGTTTAATCCATCCAAATTTTGTTTAAATATAAGAATATAACCTTCGGATTGTGGACAAATTGTTTTTATGCGCATGCATATTTAACTTTATGTTTTTCCCTTTTCAAGGTGCATGCACGTTTAATTGTCTTTTTTTTTCAAGATGCACGTGCATGCCTTTCAATAAAAGTTAACATAATTTACTCTTGCTTAGGCCAGTCTCAGTGGAGACTGTCATGATCATTAAATATCATGCCACATCAGCAAATTTGCTGACATGACAGAGTCATTTATGAGGAGAGAGGAGGAGTGTCATGAAATGAGAGAGGGAGGTCATCACCATGACACTCCGCTGACACGGTTCTCAATTTTTCAATCTTGGCAACCGTGCATGACACTCTCCTCGGGGCTGTGTTGGGATCCAGGTGCTAAACTTTAGTAGGTGTCACATCGGACGGAGTTGGGATGTCGGACGGAGTTTTCGGTTACAAATAAAAAAACAAATTACAGATTTGGTGAGTACTGCATGAGACAAATTAATTAAGTATAATTAATTTGTCATTAGCACATGGTTACTGTAGCACCACATTGTCAAATCATAGACTAATTAGGCTTAAAAAATTTATCTCTTAAAATAGTCGCAATCTATGTAATTAGATACTGCATTCATTGTAAAATTTTCTTCGATGTGATAGGTGCTAAATTTTAGCAGTAGGAATCAAACGGGGCTGGCCTTAGATCCCATCACCAGCTTATTTATTTATAGAAAGTTAAATACCTTAAAACTATTTTTTATTGATGTAAAGTCACTTCCACTGCTTGTATGTAGGCTCTAGTCTGCAGTTGCCTACTCTACATACGAGGGAGGAGAGGGGTGACAAGTGGGGCCATTAAGTCATAGAGAGATAAAGACAGGGGCGGAAAGGTCATTTCTATATATGGGTCCCACGTGTCAGAGTTAATTTATAACAGAAGTTGGACGGAATGGCACGTGGGTAAACAAAAGTTGGGCTCATGGCACACATGTATCTCCAAACTTTTTTTTGGCACACAGGTAGGCCACAACTTTCTTAATGGCATAGGGGTAAAAGACTCATGATTCCCCTTGCTGTGGAAGCTGGCTTTAAATACTTCAGTCCCAGTTCCTCTCGTCTTGGGGCTGCTTGATCCGTTATCTTCTCTACGCGCCTCGCTCTCCTCTCTGATGAGGTGAATCCCCGGCCAGCCACTGAGCCTCCCTCCAGCTCTTTCGCTCCTGCTCCAGGACGCCTCTGTTTTCTTGGTCTTTGACGACGGTTTGTAACACTGCAGTTTGTTGGGTGCCATGGCGGAACGGGAGCTGGCGTTTCCCTCGGTGCTAGTGGATCTCTCGGAGCTTTCCTTGCCGCCGATGGAGGTACTGGACCCTGGACTGGGCAATCTTCTCGGTGGCGAGCAGTTCGAGTTCGGCCTCTTGAGCACCACCGGTCTCCCACTGCAGGTAACGAAGATGGCCACCGCAATCAAATTCATCCGTCCCCTTCTCTTTGCATGGTTTAGTAGCTTTGTTAGAAACTAGAATTATGGGATTGCCGGATTGGTATGGTCGAATTGGATCATCGGGCGCCACCTATTTTCCCAAGGCAAAAGACACATCTGCATTTCGTGTTCTTTCTTTCTGCTAGTGCTCTGCTCTGGTTCGAACGCTCGTTCTTCCGCGCAAGTATCGTCCGCCGGCTGCTGCCCCCGTAGGATCCTCCAGCGCTTTGTGCGGCCGCGCGCCCCGACAAGGTTGCGCCGCGCGCAGCCAAGCCGACGAGGGCGCCGTCGCGGAGCCGCGGCACGGGCTCAGCACTTGCGGCGAGACCGTGCGCAGGAGCGAAGCTGGTAAGGGCGCGCCGTACAGCGCCGCGTGCTCCGTGGTGTCATCCGCCGGTGGCGCAGCCCGGCGCTTGTGCAACAAGAGGCGTCCCGATGGCTCCTGTCTGTTTTTCCATGGGCGAGATGCGTTTGGCATGTCGGGAGAGGAGTGGAGTTCGTAGTGGAGGGATTAAAACGGGTACACAGGCGCGTTGCTGCGGGATTAGAGAGCTTTTAATAAACTATGAATAACTAATACAAAATAAAAAAAATAATGAACAGTTATATGCATTGTTGATGCAGCGGCTGGAATATTGAATATATTCTCGTTTTAAAAAAAATAAAAAAATAAAAAATGTCAAAAAATAAATCCGTCGTTATGACAACTTAGGATTTGATAGCTACCGGTTTATATAATGAGCCTTAGTTGGTGAGAGATGACGTGGATATATTGTTGCAAAAAGATAGGATTGGTGAGAAATGATAGATAACTTGCATTTTGAGAGAAATAGAGTTAATGAAAAAGAGGGAAGGGCCAGGAGGCGTCTCTTGATATGTCGTGCTGCCATGCATTCTAATTAAAGAAGAGGAGATGCCAAAATGCTAATGCTGATGTGGCTTCTTAGGAGTCGAGAGAATTCTTGTAGTGCTGGCCTCTAGTTCTATTGATCTTTAATTCAATAACTATATTGAGAGAGTTGGTGAAAAAAATATACTTCAACATATCCTCTCTAGTCCTTTACTCTTCTATTTTTTCGAATAATTATTGGAATAAACTAATAATCTATCCTAACTCTTCCTAAACAGAGGGGAAGTTAACTCTCCTAATATAGCAGTTAGATTTTAAGATGATATTATTGAAAAACTGTAAAATCAACTCTCCCAAATAATAATAGAATGGACATTGGAAAATTCCCATTAGCTAGTTATTAGGAAAGATTTACCGGAGAACTTTTGGAGATGCTCACTCGCCATTCACGGGTTCACTAACCATGAGTCTCTAATTTATTTGCTACCTCGCTCTACACCAAAAATCTCTTATAATGTACAAACATGCATCTCTAATGTTTCATGACAGATGGAGGATGGCCTAGCAGCAGGACAGGATGATGGCATGATTACTCCTCTATTTGGTGACGCGGACTTGGCCGGATGGATAGAAGGTAAAATGCCTAGTTGCCACTTATTATTGCACATGTAAATAAAATATGCACTATTCAGCTATGATTTGGAACAACATAGCCGACATTTAATTTTCTTGCAGGTGTTTGCAATCCGTCTCATTTGCTGCTAGATACGGACGATGTCCACCACCATTAGAAGTATGAGGCCGCGCCGTCTAGGCGGCCTCTGAAAGTGTCCACGTTAGCCTCATTTAGCTGGTCCATTGGATGTAATTTGTGCGATTCAGATGGAGCAATTGCTTGATGGTGTGAGTCAAGCCGGCATGCCATACACTTCACGTCGTTTCCCAGAGTGATTGATAATTGATGGCAGCATAGGCCAATGCATTGATGAGGCTAGGGCCCAGTGTTTCTTGTTGTCATATTATGGTTACTAGTGGCTCAGGCATTTTATATTTATGAAGTTGATACGGCCAATGTTCCTTCATATCGAATTAAATTGCTATATATATAGTTTTCTCTGGTCTCCATTTGATTAGATGCTGTTCATTTTTGGAGTGACGTTCCTGGTGGTATGTGCAGACTGGTGCCCGTCTGCCTATAAAGCAGGGTGCTTCCTTTGATATCAACCACACCCCCTCGCATCCAACCTTGATATAGTCCATAGTTGAGCCACAAGAATCACGTAGTTGTGAGGTTCCCACAGCTGAGCTAGAGCTAGACTTAAGTTGTGAGGTTCCCTATGTTTAGCTAAACGGTGCGCTTCTTTATATAGCATGCTATTTACAATAGAAATACCTACCTAGACAGTAAAACCTATTTACCCGGTGACATTATAAGATTGATGATTGATTTTCCTAAAAAAGAATGTTCAACTTAATTGTACAAGTAGTTACTTTCAGACTGAGTTGATAAATGATTGCGAGATGAACGGACATGTTTCATAGTGGCCAGCGGGGGCATGCTTCTTAGTGCCCAGCCGGCAGAAATCACATGCAGTATTTGTGCCCTGTTTTACTTGCTTCAATGATTAGGAACTGCTTTTTGCTAACTATATATTTTTTTGGGGGGGGTACTTTTTGTGTTCTTCTATTGCAGGTACAAAAATGCCGCATGGAGGGTGGTCCTTCATCTAGTCGGATAGGGAAGAGGCGGCGCGGCAAAGAAGTGGTCGTCAAGGCAGGTATGCCTATACTTTTTGTCAGCAGGTAGCATTCTCTCTGGAATGTCGATGGGTGCTCTTTATGTGCCTAATTGTATTCACTCAACAGCATATATGTATTATATATCTGGAAACAATTAAAATATATTTATATATCCCTTCTTTTTACTATTATTTTGACTTTGCATGAGTGCTAGCAACTGTTTTTTGTTTGTTTAGACTGGAGCATATATATGGTCGAATTTAGTATATGGATGGGTGCTGGAATGGCTGGAGCAGTGCGTCGTGCACACATATAGATAGTCAATATAGTGTGGCATGATGGACCATTGGATGTAGCAAATTAATTTAACGGCAGAGGGAACTGGATGCAGCGGCTTCATCTTTAGATAATGTGTACTTGCTTGACACGAGGGAATGGCAGTAGGGAGTGAACTGATTTGATTTGTTTGAACAAACGAGTAATAACAAGGACATGCAGGCGTGATGTATTATGAAAGAAGACAAAATCGTTAACTGATTGACTTAAGCAATTATTCAAAGCGAGAAAACTTGGCTGCAGACGTCTAGGCCACACTTATGCCTAGGACCTGATCAGCAAGCTTTATTTTTACCCGTGTGCACTATTTTTGCATTCTCATGCCCAAACAATGAAGTTTCAATTTGCTTTTCCGGGTTATATTAGATTTACTCTTTTCTGTTTCATTCCTAGCAACTGGCGAGGGAACAGTTCGTGATAGACAAGGGCGTCGGAGATCCATAAGACTGGCAAAGAAAGAAGGTGAATGGCGTACATCTCTGTGATCATTTTTAAAGTCCGCCCCCTTATTTATTAACGTGTGAATGTGTTGATCTGTTATGTAGCAAATTGTTCTGGACAGGCACAAAATCAAGGTAAGAACAGACATTCTAGATTATATATTAAGCGTAGTAAAGAAGTCTGCAATTTATCCAGTGGTTTGTTTCCTCTGTAGTATACCTTTCACCTGGGATTTCATACTACGGCCCTCCTGCACACGAGTGTCAGTACTGTGGCGCACAATTTTGGTACCAAGAACGTGTGAAAAGATCATATTCAGGTGAAGGGGGCTGTACTCGTTTTCATCTTTGTTGTAAGGGAGGTAAGGTCAGCTTGCCATTCCAAAGAGATCCTCCTCAATTTCTTGCTGGGTTGCTGAATCCCAATGGTGGTGTTTTATCTAAATATTTCATCAAGTCCATAAGGTCATATAACTCAATGTTCGCTTTTACATCACTTGGTGCTAAAATTGATACTGGTATAAACAAGGGTCCTGGGCCATATGTATTCAAAATTAATGGCCAGGTCCATCATCGAATTGGTTCTTTGCTACCAGATGAGGGTAATCCCCCGGTGTATGCGCAACTGTATATTTTTGACACTGAAAATGAGGTTCAGAATCGAATATCAATTTTGACAGGGACAGGGATTGTGATGATGATGGTGGAGTTGATAAAAAATTGTTGAGGGTTTGGTAAGGATGTTTGACGAATCAAATGAGCTGGTAAAATCATTTAGGGCGGCTAGGGACCTATTGGGACAGAGCCAATGCCAGCCCTTGCGCCTTAGACTGTTGCACGATAGGTCCAAGGCTGCACCTCAATATAGTGCACCAACAGGGTCGGAGATAGCTGCTTTAATAGTAGGGGATTTCTCGGAGGAGAAGAAAAGTCCTGACATAATCATTCAAGATAGAGGTGGTGGGCTTAGAAGAATTAGTAACCTTCATGCAAACTATATGGCCTTACAGTACCCAATTTTGTTCCCTTATGGGGACCAAGGATTCAGATTAGGGATTAAATATAACCGGTCAGGAACCTTGCGTGTTGGAGCTAGAGACGAGATTACCATGCTTGAATACTATGCTTTTCGGTTACAACAACGTACGTGTGAGGCAAAACGTTAATAAGTGGTGACCGACTATTTCAGCAATACATTGTTGACGCTTATGCATCCGTAGAGGAGAACAGGCTTAGATTTATCATAAAAAACAATAAAAACTTAAGGTCTGAAGTGTACAAGGGTATTGAAGATGCACTGCTCAAGGGTGACGTAGATGGAAGTAATGTTGGGAAAAAGGTTATTTTGCCTGCTAGCTTTACAGGAAGTAAAAGGTACATGGTACAAAACTATCAGGATGCAATGGCGATTTGTCGATTCTATGGACCTCCAGACCTGTTTATTACTTTTACATGTAATCCAAAGTGGCAGGAGATAGCTGATGCTCTTGCGTTTATTCCAGGGCAGAGGCCTGACGGTAGACCTGACATAGTTAGCCGAGTTTTCAAATTAAAGGTCGATGAACTTGTTTCTGAGTTGAAGAAAGGTACTTACTTCGGGAAGGCACAAGCAGGTACGAGTATAAGGTTTTGTCACTTGCGATTCTTGTATTAGAAAGTAATAATTTACTATTATTCATTCTAGAGAAAGCATCAATGCAAAAAAAGACAGGCATTAGGGCTCCGTGGGTGTTGTCGCATTTATTTTCCCTTGTGCATCTAACCTGCAGCATGTATGCTAGAAGTAGGCCACTGGATGTTCTGCATGCGTACGTGCGCACACACGCACACGAGGAACTGGCGGTGGGGTCGGCGACGACGGTGTAGACTCGGTGGAGGCGGGGTTGGTGCTCGAACGACTCTGGTGGCGGACCCACAGGCTGATCGAGAGAGATCAGCGAGTGGATCGCACCTCTGGACTTTGGATTGACGGGATCTCGTCTCAACAGCCGCTGAGCGCGCAAGGACCGCAAAAGGGACCTCGACGGCGTGCTACAGGGTAAAGGACTATGGATTAAACGTTGAACATAAAGTAAATGAAGAGATGACAATGTTACTTACAGAGTAGATATGCGCATTCTCGGGCGTTCCTTTCCGAGTGGGGGAAGGGAGGTCCTGGACTTGCAGACTCAGAGGCACTACTGCAAGGGGAGACTGCTCCGAGCTGGTGATTGGCGGTAGAGTTGACGACTCGGCGACGCCAGCTTCATCTTCTTCCGAGTCAGATGACTCAGAGATAAGGAGTTGGCGGCGGCTTGGCGCATACCCTAATCACGATCCCCGTTGAGATCTTCCGCTTCTTCGGGGACAGGGGCAGCCTTCCCACCACTCGGAGACAGCACGTCGGGAGAAGGAGAGGACGACAGAGTGATATCAGAATCGCGCAGGTCACTCTCACTTCCCCCGACTGCTTCTTCAGTTCCAACGCCCTGCGCCGAGTCGGTTGATCCACTCCCTTGGCATCTCAGGCAAAGGAGGAGGGATACAAAGGCAGCTCGACCCTGCAAAAGTTGGGTTCAGTTCTGAGATTACACCCAATGGGTGGAATTGAAATAAAAAACAACGACAGATTGACTAAATACCTCAGGGCGTGGATTTCCCAAGTTGAACGCCGGAGGACAGTCTGTGGTCCTCAGGGACGTTCCGGGCGCGAAGAATTTGCCAAGCCGAGCGGCGGCTTGGACTTTGTCGACACGCTCGGGGGCTTCGCGCGTGTTGTCCCCCTCGGCGAAATACTCATACGCCGGATGAGCCCGCTGCTTGAGGGGCTGGACCCGGCGCAGCACGAAGTTGGCTGCCACTCTCGACGGCAGACAACCCTCTGTCCTTCAACTGGGTTATGAGACCAGGAGTCCCGAACATGATCCATTCACTCTCCTTGGGAAGAGCAGTCCAGGATTGGGAGGGAACAGGACGAGAATCTATTTCAGGAGAGATGGCAGGCGAGTGGTTTCCTACATAAAACCACTCGGACTGCCACCCCTTGTGGAGGTAAGGAAAGGGATATCGAAATACTCCCGAGTTCGACCCTCGCGGAGTTGGAGTCCGCGCCCCCGACTACTTGCGGGCACTCGGTTCTGGGATAAGGTTTAGAAGAAAAAGATGAAGAAAAAGATTGAAGTGAGGCTCTATCCCAAGATAGGCCTCACAGAGGTTGATGAAGATGGCGATGTGAAGAATGGAGTTGGGATTCAGCGCGCAAAGACTGATCCCATAAAAGTGCAGCAGCCCGCGGAGGAAAGGATGCGCAGGCACGCCAAACCACGAAGAAAGAAAGATTCAAACACCACCAAATCAGAGGAGTTTGGGGTGGGGAAAGACTCACCGGCGGCGGCGCGCCACTCGGCGGTTTGCTGGTCGGGGAGGATGCCATCGATGACATGCTGCTCGAGGCGCCTGGTGGTGGTGATGGACTCCCTCCACTCGGCAGCGCGATCCACGGCGACCTCGGCGGTGGCCTTGGCCTTGGACGACCGGGCCCTTGCCGTGACCTCTCCTTCCGCTTCGGGCCTTCCTTCCTCTTGGGCGCCATGGCGACGAGCGGGGGCTGAAGATCGAGGAGGAAAGCTGCGGGAGCGGATCTAGGGTTTGCTCTTGCGTGAGGAGGAGAACTGGAGCGTCGGGGAGGCAAATGGCGAGTAAAGGAAGAAGGTTGCGGCGGGGATGGCTTATAAAGGAATGAACCGTTCCTCCCGCGCGCGGCGCGATGCGTGTCTCGGGAACTCAACCGACGTAGGCACGTCCCGTCACTTTGAATTCAAAGATGCGGTACGGAGTCGCGATATCTCGCGATATTTCGCCTTCCGTAAAGCAACCGTTGGGAGGCAACGGACTTTGCGGAGTAGTAGTGGGCCTAAATGGGCTGAAATATAGCACGACCTTTCGGTTCTGTTACGCTAACAAATTTGTGGGTTCCTGAGCTAGTGTTCAGGGGCAGAAACCACCTCGGTCGTGAGGCTAAAATTAGTCGACGGCCAGACTTGATTTTGCAATTAATATTGCATCCTTGTAATTGATTTTTACATAAGGCATGCGATACTATCGCTAAATTCGCTCAGAAATCTGGGTCAAATGCTGACAAGTATAAATCTTGCGGGAAGATGGCTTACCATATGGTCAAGCTGAGTCGTGGGACACGACTCGAGGTCATGCCGAGTTCAAAGAACTTGAGGACAGAATCCTTATAAAGGGGAAACAAAAAAGCCCCTGAAGGAAAATATTATCTAAAATCCATGTCCAGAGGCATGGGGGCTGAAAAAATCAGTCAGAATTCATGGCTTTCAGAGTCTTGACACGATCATGCTGAGTCGTAACAAGACTCGGGGGCTACACCAAATGGGTGCACCTGGAGGTGCACACCATTGATGGATTAAGTTCAAATAGAGATTCATGATATTTTATTTTTGACCCTCGACCAGAATATTCTATTCTGCTCAAGGCTCGGGGGCTACACCCAATGGGTGCACCTGGAGGTGCACACCATTGAAGATCAAGATACAGATGGATAAAAGTTGAAGACCTTTGGCCAATTTCATACTAAAATTGCCCAAAGCCCGGGGGCTAAGTGTATTCACTTCGCTGTCGCGTCGTGAAAAAGAGCACTTCCTTCCCCTCACTATGGCCATAATTGAAGAATCGTTTTCAGGAACGTCTGAGCATGCACTCGGATCTTCCTCGAAACCACTCGGATCTTCTTCGAAACCACTCGGATGAGGTCCTAGACAACTTGGGAGCACTCGGATCATGCAAGAAAAGGATAGATCAATTACATCCAACGATCGGCCAAGAAGTGCTCGGGGGCTACTGTGGGGGATATAGTACCCGGGTACCTCACGAGCAAGCCTGGCAGCCCACCAAAAGGGGGGCGGCCCAGCCCACCGTTCTGGACCTGAAGACGTGCGGAACAAGTCGGCGCACGGAGGAAGGATCTGGAAGGAAAAGTCCTAGTTGGGATAGGAATTATTGTAAAGAAGGAAAGGATTCTTAGAGATAGGATACAAACCGACTTGTAACCCTGCCCCCCGATACATAAGGCGGGCAGGGACCCCCTCCAAAACAACTCGACTCACGAGACAACAACTCAACACGCAATACAACACCCCAAAACAGGACGTAGGGTATTACGTCGAGTCGACGGCCCGAACCTGTATAAACCCCTGTGTCTGTCCATCCTAACCATCCTGCTTCCGATCTTTGCGATCTTCCCTGCATTACAAATCACTTCCGTGGGCTACCCCGTGGAAAGACTGCCGGAGATAATATCACCGACACTTCCATTAAATAGTGAGCTAATCATTGCATTCTTTATTTATGTGATAATCATTGTGCGATCAGAAGCTTGTCACTGAACTGTGCTTGTGTTTCTTTGTACATAATGATGCAATTAGCTTTGGGATTTATTTGAGATCACCTGTAGCTTGCTTTGAGATATATAGCTCTCGGTTTTTGCTCAAGTGAGTCTAGCTTAATTATGTCTCCTGATTAACTAGAACTTTTGTGTTAGACGGTTTTTAATGAGCAGCTCAATTGTTTCATTTCCGCATCGCTTTGAGCTTTCCTAACTCGTTTCTAGGGTGAACTATCCACGAGTTGGTTTATGTCACCTTGACGGTTAGAGAGGCGTGTCGGGTCGCAATCGGGACATAGGCCGAGTTTGTTCTTCTTTGAGGAGAATTTTTTATCGGCTCCCATTCACCCCCCTCTGGTCGCCCGTTTCGGTCCTACAGAATCCCATCCTCAGGAGTTTCTTTCCAGTAATCTACGCTCCGTCCAGCCTGGACAGGAAAAACGCGGAACAGGCGAAATTCCTCAAAGAGATCACGCACACTGTATTTCTGAGAGATTTTCCGAAGCATCTCAACAAAAGCTACCCCCTCGGGAACTGCCCCAGTAGCAGAGGGCCACGATTTGGGAAGGTTAACTAGAGGAGAGCAGACAATCGGGTAGTTGCCTTCGTCGTCCTTGTCAACCTCATGGTAGATCCAGGTAGTCCACCAGCTCTTCGGCCACTTGTTTCGGTAGGCCATGACAGGAAACAGCACATGAGGCTTGTATGTAAAGTTAAGACAGCCAAACTGACACTCTTTCTCGACATCCCCCCTACTAGGGTGAGTGTGGAGTTGAGTCTTCGACTGCTTGTGCACCTTGTGAGCGTACAGAAATCCCTCTACGCTCGGCTTGATCTTCGTGGTCTTGCAAACCCACAAATATATGTTCAGACAAATGAAGGCGTTCGGTGTGAGCTGGGGCAGATAGACGCCGCAGTGCTTCAAGATTTCAACAACGGCCGAGTCCAAAGGAAACCGAAGTCCAGACACAAAATGATCACGAAAAACAACAACCTCATTGGTTTTCGGAGAGGGCTTCGTTTTATCTTCCTCGGCAACCCTAGCCTTCCCAGATTCAATCATCCTTGAAGATTCCAGCAACTGCAATTCATTCTGTCTAAGGGCGCTCAGACTAAACATGAGGGTGGGTGGCTTTGAGGGAGCCTTCTCGGTATCGGCACCCCCCTCGTCATGAATTCTCTTCCTTTTCGGAGCCATTCAGGTCTAGAAGGCGAAATCCTATAACAAATCTATGATCAAAACCGAAGCCCACAAAGAGAACAAAAGAAGAAATAAAGAAAAACGAAGCTAAGAAAGAAAATTACCTCGGAAAAAATACACACTTCAGATTCAACGCCGGCTTCGGTGCTCCTCCAAAGCAAACGCAGAGCAAATGAACGAGTAACCCGGAGTCACAACCACGCGCACTTATATAGACAGCCAAACCAAACTGGGCCCCGCAAAACAGCCAAAACATGGCCCAGGTTGGGGAGGTGTTCTGGGAAGTCTACTCCTCCTCCCTCGTCGTTTCACTACCCGGCGTCAATTCGGCAGCTCAGGCTGCCACGTGGACAGCCTCGGTGAGAGGACGCGCGTCCCTCACTGCCAAGGGGCTACTGTTGGGGGTAGACTTCGGGAGGCCCCTCTCCCTCTCCGCTTTGGGAGAGTTTGACCGGGTTTTCAGCTTGCTTTTCTACACTTGGCACTTGGTGTGATTTCAGGGAGGAGCAATCCAGAGAAAGGCTGTCAAGAAATGGGCTTCGGGTTCCGGAGTCCAAATCCGAGGGTGCCCTCGGATTTGGCGAACGGCAAAGGACACCAGAAGAACCCGAAGGTACCCTCGGAGGAGCAAACCGAGGGTCGCCTCGGTTTGGGAGCAAAGCTCACGGCGGGACGCAACAAGTCAGGAAACCCGAAGCCACCTTCGGGTTTCCAGTGGGCCCCAAGCTGAAGAAAGCGCGGACGTTGTGTAAAGTTTGTAATGCCTTAGAATATTCAAGGAATCTAGCGGTTGTTTTGGACATAATTGTAATTACACTTAGAGTCGGTTCGCCTCCCTATAAATAGGGAAGATTTTGTAACAAATGGGGAGAATGATTTTTAATAAGAATTTATCCCGCTATTTCGGAGTTTCTGGTTTCGGAGTCAAATCCTTTTCCGAGGGGGCAGGTTCCTTCCTTTTCGCTCCCCCTTCAGATTCTGATACGAGTTGTTGGTGACGGAGTCCACCCCGGGGCCGTCTTACACCCAACAACTTGCAATAATGAATGACTTTTTCATTGGCCTTCGATTCGTTCAAAGCCCTCCCGACATGAAAGAAAATAAACCTCACAAATCTACCTAAATTCTCCAAATGCGAACATAACTTAATGAAATTGGATATAAAAGAAAAAGAAAGCGGGGAGCAGACCTACACATAGCGTTGGGATCAGAACCCAAGTGCTTCGCCTCCTCCTTCCCGATCGCTGCATGAGCAACCTGCGTTGCCGACGCGGCTAAGGCCGCCTGCTGCGACGCCTCGCCAGCAGTAAAGTAATACCCCGAGAGACCAACATCGCTAGCGCCCTGCAACAATGCAAAGAGACTTGATGCTACGAGTGTCTTTTCTCAGTAAATAAGAGGAGGGAGGTGGGGAGACGTGCGTCACTCTTGATCTATTTGCCATGACTTTTGATATGCTGTAATCTTTTGAATGCATCTTAATGGGATGATGACATGGCCTCTATTGCATCTTAGTGGGATGATGACATGGCCTCTTGAGAGTTGAGAGAAATCTTTTAGTGAGAACAGTCTATTTATTTATATAGGATTCTTTTCTAATTATTAATTTTAGAGATTTTGTTTAATAACGTACTTTTCAACGGCTTCTCTATTGGTTAGCTGTTGGAAAACGAAAAGATATAGAAAACGATTTTTATGCAAATGACTCTTCAAATGATGATTTATAGAGTGAGACTAAATCTAACGTACGTGAACGTAGCCGGCCAATCTTTTTGACATAGATTTGCTCAAAAAACGATAACGTGACATCGCTGTTCTTTGGTTCGGAAGTGGCAAATTGTTTAACCAAACAGCCCCCGTAAGCCGATTACTAGTGACATTTTGTGTTACCGTGGTCCTCAGGGGGACCCTGAGTCTACAGAGGCGGAGGAAGCCCGTCCTGCGACAAATTTTAAAAGCAAGAACGGACATTAGATGAACAGCATTGCTCATTACAGCATTGATTATTGAGTTACTCACACATCTTTCCAGCTAAACCAAGTTTACATATTGATGGAGTATAAACTTTTTTCTGACCCATCAGCAGGGGCGACAAATACACAATCACTTTATTCCCCAAGCCGCCTTATGTTGCGATCTGGAAACAATACTACTACTCCCTTCCACAAATTTGATGATATAATTAATTAATTACATGGCATCCTTGGAAAGCCAATTCTGGGACGGGATCCCCCGAGCATTAGTGAGCTCATCCACCCCATCTCCCCGCTCGAATACAGCAGCCGCACCCATCCCAGAACCTGCGCATCCATCATCAAAGCATATGAAGGTCTGTTATAGTCTCCAGGCAAAAGCATCAATTTGATGTAGGTAAATGAAACATGTAAGTAACTAATTACATACCTATGCACATAGAAATCACTCCGAAACGGCAATCCTTGCCACGGCGCTTCATCTCATTGAGAAGAGTACTGACACATCGAGCACCTGCCAAGAAAGACAGAAATGTCACTGTTATTGTCAATTAAAACATCCTAAATCAGCCGCCACACAAGTCTTGACAGTTTGCATGGTTGTTCAAAGGCACACACACTTGGTCAAAAAAAAAAAAAAAAAAAAAAAAAAACTTGTGGGATATAGTCATTCGAAATAGCAGAAAACATATACCTGTAGCACCCAAAGGATGCCCAAGAGCAATTGCACCTCCATTAACATTAACTTTTGTAGGATCAAGTTCCAACTTTTTGCAGCAGTATACATACTGAGATGCAAAAGCCTATGGACAACAACATATAAATATGTCTGGTGATTCTATTGTTATTGAAAGGAAGAACTCAAGAACGGATGGAAATATACCTCATTGATTTCAAAAAGGTCAATGTCATCAATTTGGAGGCTGGCAGCTTTCACTGCTGCAGGGATTGCAACAGCCGGACCAATACCCATTACAGACGGATCAACTCCAACTGCCGCAAAGCTCCTACATTTGCACATTCAGCTATAATGATGAGCGTCTTAAAAGAAATTTACTAGATTATTAATGGTATCATAGGCCTCTCTGCTTTGGCTAACAAAGAAAGTGTTGAATAATGAGTTTGCTCAGTAAAACTAAGGCGTCGTTTGGAAGTTGTTGGGCCCAGGATGAGAATTTTGTTCCCCGCATGGGATAGTAATGATACCTAAAGACGCCAAGAATTGGAAGACCCTTTTTCATAGCAACATCCCGTCTCATTAACAGGACAGCCCCAGCACCATCACTCACTTGGCTAGCATTCCCTACAGTCAATCAACACTAATCTTTAGAGTGGATACAACTAAAATCTGCACGCAGATTTGGTTTCACTTTTTACTTACCGGCAGTAGTGCTGCCATCCTTAGAAAATGCTGGTTTGAGTTTTGACAAGACTGCCACGGAAGTACCAGCTCGGATTCCATCATCCGCTGAGACTACAATCTCCTTTTCCTCACCAGTTTTTGGATCAACAATCTTCATAAGTTTATTGTGTCAGCATAATACAAAGAAACAGAATATTTCAACTTCAAATTTGATAGAATTCTTCAACAGTCATAGTTATTTTCTGAAGATAAATTAAGCCACATTACCTTTGTATGAACAGGCACGATTTCTTCCTTGAATTTACCAGCAGCTGCTAGCAGCAGCAGCCTTCCTGTGAGACTCAGCCTACACATACAATAGATGCAAAGAATAAGAGCAAGAAGCATACTGCGCGACAGCAACTCAGAGTCTTGTTACACGCACAAATGCACCAAAAAAGAGGAATAAGGCAACTTACAGCAGCTTGATCTTGTTCCAGTCGTGTTATGCCGAATCGGTGTGCAACATTCTCAGATGTAAGGCCCATTGGGAGGAGGCAATCACGTGCTTGAGAAAATAGCTCAACCTAAAATTAAATTACATAAAAATATTTAATATGAACAAAGAAGTTTACACCTGCATCTAAAAATGAGGCTTTGATGTATTGATGGAACATATACACTTACTTTGGGATTTACTTGACCATCGAGACGAACTTGGTTCACTGTCATAGACTCCAGGCCAGCAGCAATACCTTGGATGGAGAGAATAAAACCCAATTCACCAAGAAATCCAAAATAAAGTTAATTAAAATCAGGCAGCAAGAAATCTTACCAATATCATAGAGCCCTGCTTTAATAGCAGCAGCAACATCTGCGACTGCCTGAAGGCCCGAAGAGCATTGCCTGTTGACAGTCTTAAGAGGAACAGTGTCTGCATCCACCCAAACAAATTGATCAATGTGGGGATCATCGTGGTCTATCAGTAAGACGAAACTGGGGCAATGTCATTACCAGGGAAGCCAGCATACAGTGCTGCCATTCTGCATTCGATTGCCCTCTGGGACCCAGGAGCTAAGACAGTACCAACAACAATGTCTCCAACTTCGCTAGGGTTCAGCTTTGTTTTATCCACCAAAGCCTATAATTGTGAAAGAAAGCGTGTGAGAGGACCCAAAGACAAGGACAGGCGACCAATTCATGATTTAATAATAAAGATGCAGAAAGGGAAACAACACAACAAAGCACAAACCTTGAACACAGGAACCAAGAGGTCCTCAGCGAATGTATCCTTGAAACCCCCTCTCCTGGCCTTGCAAATCGCCGTCCTGTATGCACTGGAGACAGAAAGGAAGGGTAATGCAATTGATCAAAATTTCTTCTGTATGCACAGGAAAGGAGTAACAAAAGGGGGGAACAATCAATTGTGCCCACGAAAAAATTTCCCAGTTATGACGACTCTAATGGTAATATCCAATAACTAAGCTTGTCCATCTGATGATCTGAACCATGACATTCTCTAGTAGTCTCATGTACGACAGATGATCCTAGCATCGCTCCCTGAAGACTTCCAGAAAGGGGTGTTCTAAGTCCCTGTACAACAGATGATCCTAGCATCGCTCCCTGAAGACTCCGGTTGACTGAGACAGACTGAAAATTCGCAGCAATTCATCATTGCAGTTGCAGCTGCGTTCGACGAGAAAAATTTCCACAGTTCTATACAGTATAAGTACTGTCTCCGGTACCACATATGAATTATCCTAGCAATCATCGCAGCACAGCGGCCACCAAAAACAAAGGGAATTCCCACACTAGTCGCGCTCAAAAGCTTTTTAATTAGCAATTTAGCATGAGGCCGCCCTGTCGGTCAATCAAATCAGAAAAACCAGGAAGCCGAGTCCACTTACGCGACGATGACGACGTCGTCGGCGAAGGCCGCCCTCCGGTGGTACGCCGCGCTGTCCCCCGCCGCGCACGCGCTCGCCTGCCACGCACCCACACGCACACACAGCACCGCCGTCGGTCAGTTGCGTCGCAGATCTGAGACCGGATAAAGCGCCGCCGAAGCGATCGGAGCGGCACGCCCGAGTCGATCCGAACGAACGAGGGGAAGAGATGGAAGGAGGAGCGGGGGTTCTCACGGAGATGGCGGGCGGGGCGGGGCTCGGCGCCGCCGCGGGGTCGAGGTGGCGCAGCAGGACCCGCTGCCTGTCGATGGCCTTCTCCATTGCTCCCCCCTCTTCCTGTCCTTCGCTCCTCGTCAGTCGCTGCAGGTACTCTCGCGCGCGGGCCGGCAAAGGTGGGGAGGTGGGTGGGTGGGTCGGCGGGCGGGCGTGATTTGTAGGAGTGGGGGAGGTCAGGTCGGGTGGTTGGGGTTGGGGTTGGGGTGTGTGGGGAAGGGAAATCGCGGAGGTTTTACCGCGAAGTATTGGTGCACGCGCCGACGCGGACGAGTGGCGATGGGCGACGGCGACCTGGGAGAGTCCTGCGGTGTATGTGGGAAGTGGGAACACCGTGCCGTGAGGACGGAACGGACGGACTGGACTGGACGTGCGTGCCGCGAGTCCTTGGTCCTGGCGGTCGTGGATCTCTCGTATCGTGGGACTCGTGGTGCGCTATTCTACTGCGCGCGTTTTCCCCGCGGCCGCGCGGTTGCGGCACGGGCGAGGGCCCCGCCCGTGGAAAAGGAGGTCGTTGCGTGACGTCACGGCGAGATCCACGACTGCGCCTTGGCGGCGAGAAGCGCCGGATTGGGAAAAAAAAATTGGCGAAAAAACTTGTTCGAAAAGATTTCGACGAAAAATTTTTACTCATTAAGCGAACGTAGACTAATAATAGAACTGATTACAGATCTCGCTTGAAAATCTCGAAACGAATCTAATGATAATAATTAGAGAGTAATTAATCTATAATTAACGGACTATTATTGTGGCATTACTGTTGCAAATCATGGATTAGGTAGACTCATTAGATTCATCTCACAATTTACAGGCTATTCATGTAACTTTTCATATTTTTTCGACTATATTTAATACTTAATGCATCTAAAATTCTTTTTTGATGTGATGAGTGAAAATTTTTTATTTTGAAACTAAACACGGGCTTTTTGATCATTTCCCTGCTGCACTAGACATGATCTGTTCGTCCAAGAAACAGGCGACGGCACTTTTGCGTGTAGTAGTCCTCAACGCAGATCCTGATCGAGTTTTAACGGCTTCGATTGACTCAAAATAACCACCATGGTTTTCCGGCTTCATCACACATGGCATGGGCTGCTTTGATTGGCAAACTAGTACTCTGGTCGGCCCATGTGGCCCAACCTCTAGTCATCCCGGCAGTTCCAATCTGCCTGCTTCTCTCACTCGTTCGTCCCCCTCGCCGCCGCCATCCGCACGCCGCACCTTTGCCCCGGCCGTCCCTCCCTCACGCGGAAGCAGGAGCATATCCCACAAGGCCACAACCACAACATGTCGGCGGCGGCGCGGGTGCTGCCGAAGGCCGTGACCTTCGTGACGGGCAACGCCAAGAAGCTGGAGGAGGTCCGCGCCATCCTCGGCTCCTCCATCCCCTTCCAGTCGCTTAAGCTCGACCGTGAGTCCCGCCTCTCTCTCCTCCCCTCCATCTTTTGCGCCCTTCGTCTGCACCCTCACACAACTAGCATCCCTAGCAGAGAGGGGTTTGGCGCGAGGGTTTCGGGTGCGCGCCACCAATATTCGGTTGATTGAAGGATTACTTTGCATCGCTTAATAGCTGTGCTGTGGCCATTGAGAAATTGGCATAGACCATTACTTTAATTCGGGATCGTGATCTTGTTAGACTAGATCAGCTGATACTGCTGATGGCACCGAATACTTTGGATTTGCAGTGACCGGAGATTCGGGATAGAGAGCCCCAACTGTTCTTTTGTTTTTCTACTTTTCAAGATGTCAGTAATTTGATGACAAATTTCCATATGAGTTGCCCGTGGACTTGCTGTATGATAGAATTGGGGAAATCATGCAACATTTAGGTAGCACATCTTCAGATACTGGGACTGCATTAGGTGCTCATATACTTGTAACCCATGTGTTGCTTAGCTATTGATGACCTGAATCATCCACACAGCCAGGTGATTAATTTCTTTTGCGTTTTGAGAATTGTACTACTGATTAAGAATTAGCAACCGCAAATGGTAAGATTAACTACCAGCAATGCACACAGAATTTCAATACAACAGCCGTATGCAGTTCAGTGTGCATGGAAGTGGAAATCCAGGCTACCTGCAATGGAGAATTGGGATTCTGACATCCTACACTGAGAATCAAGATCACCATCTAAAAGGGAAACATGAAATCAATATTCATAGGCCCCTCCACGGCTTCACCACCACTACACACAAATTAGTTACAAATGAATATCACTAAGGGTCTTGTTGCTATTATTTCAAATCATTGTATATATTGCTATTGTTTTCTCTCTTAATAGAAAACTTAAGATCTTTTGTACTTATTATCTGTTGAATTTGAATTTGGCAGTGCCTGAACTGCAAGGGGAGCCAGAGGACATATCCAAAGAGAAAGCACGGATGGCTGCATCTCAGGTACTTCCATGTTTCTAATCACTCGCGTATCGAGTTATACATCCAATAAAATAGCTTCCTGGTCTGGTTAAATCTGCATCCTGTTCTTCATATAGGTGAGCGGGCCTGTACTGGTTGAGGACACATGCTTATGTTTCAATGCACTCAAAGGCTTACCAGGTGATTGATTTGCATTCTTCTCCCTGTGTTTTCTAAATAAATTTACCATCCAGAGTTTGACACGCTGCCTTTCTGTTGCAGGACCTTACATGTAAGTTCTTTTCTTGCGCAAGCATAGTAATGCTATGTTCTTATCTCCAAGTTACACCTAATAAGCATCCTTGGCCAACAATCCAACATAACTCATTGATACTGTATATTAACCTTCAAGCCTTCAATGCAATTATCAATGTCTTTGTTTTTGTCTGGATGTCCTGCATACATGAACAGAAAGTGGTTTCTTGAGAAGATTGGTCATGAAGGTTATAGAGCTAAACGACTCTCATCTCTATTCCTGTTTCTGTCATGTTTGACCAAATAACCTCATGTGTGCAATTTTTTTCAATTGTAGGTTTGAACAACCTTTTAAAAGCTTATGAAGATAAATCAGCATTTGCTATGTGCATCTTTTCTCTTGCTCTTGGACCAGGAGAGGAACCAATCACATTTGTTGGGAAAACTGCAGTAAGATGCCCTTTCTTGCTCATTGGGTTCCTTTGAAGTTCTCCTTTAGAGTACTTCTGTGGTGTTGCTGTTAGGAAACTTGTACAGTAGTCCAAAAGCATAGCTGCATTTTGGAACTTCGAAGTATAGTTTAGTAACTTCTTCGAATATATGGATTTTTCAATCAGAGCATAAAGAGGAAAAATGTACAGGACCACTAGTTTTGTCGTGTTAGCACAATATTCTACGGGAATAAGCTGGGAGTACTTTGGTTGTATCATAGCACTTTGATGAATTCTGTGTTGTTTATTTTGGTACATCATGTTATAAGACTGGCTCTCATTATGCAGGGAAAAATCGTATCCGCTAGAGGGCCTCATGATTTTGGATGGGACCCTGTATTCCAGCCAGATGGTTTTGAACAAACGTGAGTTTCATACTTCCATGTGACAGTTTGTACGTCTCTCGCATTCCACTTCATCTGTTTACTGACTGTCTGGCATGTAACGCAGCTATGCTGAGATGCCCAAGTCAGTGAAGAATGAAATATCTCACAGAGGGAAAGCTCTTGCTCTGGTGAAAGAACACTTTGCATCTGCCAACTATATAGTTCAGAGCGATGGCTCAGCTTGAACATCCCCATGGGGTTGAACATTTGTGGAATGTTAAACTGAACTAGTTTTAGTGGAGATTGTGGTTCATTGTTAACGTCTTTAATTGTTTCCATATGTCTTTGATTGTGCAATACCTTTTGCCAATTGTGATTTGCACACTCATTTCCATGTAAAATGGTCTTAAGAAAAAATCAACATTAGAATTTGAAGGAAGTACCTCCTCTATTACGCATTGCAAAAAATAATAATTATAAATTTGGCCATTTTTTCATACACAGCACACCCTAACGGTTAATATAACACAAACTCCAAGCAACCACATTCGCACACAAATGACTACTACACACTATCTGCGCTTCTGCGGTTGCAGAAGACAGCAAAGAATCATCACAAATTGCAACCATAAAACTGCCATTCCCTAGGGCCTCCTGAGCCTAACGTGGAGAGTCGTCTCCTTGTAGGAGATGACTCTATCCCTGGCTCGCCGGAGCTGTCTCCCGAGAGATGAAAACTACCATTCTCTAGGGCCTCCTGAGCTTGACGTGGAGAGGCATCTCCTTGTAGGAGGTGACTCGTTCCCTGGCTTGCCTGAGCGGTCTTCCGAGAGATGATCTGCGCAGGAACTGGTGGCCTTGCCTCTCACTGCCAGAAGCATTCTCTGGATCAATCTTGCAGCTGCCAATGGCGAGCTGAACGTCCTCTATCTCAAACAAGTCCTCTGAACGGGCGCTTGGCTGCGGCATTCTCATGGACTTCCTGCAGAGACAGCAAACGATATCAGTAAACTCAGTTGTTAAATTGTTTTGCTCAAACTTTAATGATAATTTCTGTTTAAGCTTGGTTCCAACCGTCTCTGCGAAGTCTCTTTTTCCTTGGGCAGCGCTAGTTTCGTCGATGCCACAGGTCCTAGAGCTGAAAAACATTGGGCATTCAGTCAGGCATTCAGGTGAAGTTGATAATAAGTCAAGCGGGATAAACAGGAAACAGAGGAATGAGCAATTGGGGGTTACATCGAGATCTCAGCATCCGTTTCCTGCTGGCGTTCCCGGACACCTGGATGCTTCCGGCACGCATTGCATCCAAAGCAGGCTCTGGGTCGACGACATCTCCATCCTTGGCCTGCGCAGCTCTATCAGGCCCAAGATGCTGTGTCCTTTGGGTGTGCATGTTGCGCCGCTGCATCGCCTTCTTCACATCCCGTAGCAAGACCACGGGAGTCAGCATTGCATTCCAAGAGAAACAGTAGGAGGTGGAGATGAAACCGATAAGTAAAATTACTGTCCTAGACCCGACGCACCTCCAATTCAGATGTTTTCGCTTTAAGGGTGGCTCTTGAGCATGCGAGCTCATGTTGCAACGCTTTCAACTTCAGTGAAAAGAAATCCAGATTCAGATTCTTGCTGAACATGATATGAACAATCTACCGCGTCTGAAGATTCACAGTATCAAAGTGTGCTTACCCTGTTTCTTCCAAGATTAGCCTCCTGCAAAATTAAGACGATAAACAACTAGATAAGCCGCATGACAGATGCTTAGTTGTAAAGACTTCAACCAAGAACTGGATACTTGCTAAAAATTGGGGAAAGAAGGTGAAGAACATACCGCCATCATCTGGGAATTGGCCCGTGCGAGCTCCCAGTTGGCGAGCCGCAGCTTCTGAATCTCAGCCCCGCTCAACTGTATGATCTCGCTGCAAAGAAACCCAACCAGATCGAATTATAAAATTGGCCAACAGGAGACCAACAGGTGAAAGAAATTGGCTGTCAGCGTGCAGAGACTCACTCTCTCTCCGCGATGAGGCTCACGAGATCGGCGTTCTCCTGAAACAGTCAAACAAATACAAGATTTTCAGGAAAAAAGAGAGGGGGAAAAGAAGAGCGAGGTAAGCCACACGCCAAGATATAGCCATCAGTAGGCGGCGATGGGGGATCTTGCCTTGACTAGCCGCGCGAGCCCCTCATCGCTGTCCACACCGGCCGCCGCTGCAGGGCACACCGATTCATCCGGCACCGCGGCCGGCTCGGCCTTCCTCAGGTTGGTGATGTCGCACAGCGTCTTCCTCCTCGCAGCCCTGGTCTTCAGAGCCGATGTCGGAGCCCCCGCCAGCGCTTTCTTGGCCGGCGAGGCCGCCGGGGGCGAGACGGCTGGCTGGGGCGCGAGGACGGGCGCCTCGACCTCCATTGGCTATCTGTCAATCACGGCGAAGGGGGGCAAGCACACCAAGCGAGGAGCAAGTGGCCGGAGCAAGTGGGTGGGGTGGGGGGGGGGGGGGGGGGGGGGGAGGAGAGAGAAGATGTTGGATCGGAGGAGATTGAGAGATTTGGGAGCTTTTGGGTGGCGGTCACGGGGTTGGAGACGGAAGAGTGGGGGCGGCACAACGGCTAGTTCCAGTTGGAACACTTGGAAGGCAACGGCAACGGCTATTTGCAAGGGGAGCGCAGCAGCGTTCAAACTGGAGGGTGGGTGCCGAGATCGGACGGGTCGAATCAAGCCACTCGAGAAAGATCAACGGCTGTGCTTTAACTGGATCGTTTGGCACCAGCGAACCCAGATCAACGGCGGTCGATGCTGACCAGTTGGACTAATGCGAGTTCTTTTTTTCCCTACAAACATGCTCGACTATAAAAACGGTGACGAACCAATTTTACAATTTACAGTAGTATTAATCCAGCACTATAGCATAGAGTGGTATGTGTTGCAAGCCGGGTTTGAAATAGTGTTTTAGTGGTAATTTAGCCAAAAGGTAGGAATATATGTATTTTAAAGACCTTAGTGAAAACAAAATAAAAAGTATGTTTGCAAACACATCGAAGAAAATGTATGCTTGTAATATTTAGCTTAGTTTGGAGAATTGTCATCGTGACATGTTGAGAAGAAGGCAATGTTTTGATCGCGTGGCACCGCTCCAAATACCACCTCATGTGGCACAAGGCTTTCATTGTGCATCACTATTTGTTTGAAGCACTTTCCAACCTCCGACTTGAGCCATGATCCACTTCGAACATGATAGACCACCTCGATCCATTCATGGAATATAATCTTCTCCACTTCATCTCCGCGGTCATCGGTGACAACCCCAACGAGCGCCAAGGTCCGCCGCCTCCCGTGCTTCCGGACGACGTGCTGTACGAGATCCTCGCCCGCCTGCCTGCCCGGGACGACGTAAACGTTTTTCCCGCGGCATGCAACAATGCAGATTGCAGACACGAGGTGTCTAGTGACGGAGGCAGTGGTGGGGCAGGGGGCTCAAGCTCCCTACAGCTGCGGTGTCAAAGGAAGCCCTCTGTAATTCTGTGTCCAATTTCAACTAAAATGTGTACATTAGGAGGGGCTAATGTCGGAGGTACGACCATGGGCCCACAGGGGGCGCATGGATAATCTCCAGAAAGGAGTCGTACCAAGCGCGAAGACTACGAGTAGAGTACCGCAATGACTCTTCTCGTTATGGAAACCAGTCGTATGACATGTAAACTACTCGGATTGACGTGCAAAGCACTCTACGAGTTGTATTAGGTGTGGATTCTACTCGGAACCGACCTTGTAGCCCTGCCCTCCATGTATATAAGGCTGGCTAGGGACCCCTCCAAAAGATGACGATCTCATTCAATACGAACCATCATACAGGACGTAGGGTATTACGCTATCTCGGCGGCTCGAACCTGTCTAAAATCCTGAGTCTCTTGGCCTTTGTGTTCCTGATCTCGGCGAAACCCCACCTGAACTCTACTACCTCAGGGTATCCCTCGGTAGGATCGACGGTAGAACACCGACATCTGGCGTGCCAGGTAGGGGTTTTCCTCGAAGATCCCGTGGAGAACGCAATGGTGACCTACATCCAATCTGAAGCGCCTCAGGAGGGCACGACGTTCCACTTCGGCTCCTGGGTCTACGTCGCAGATGGCTCGGGTGGCTTCTACAGCTACATCGAGACGCCCGTGGAGTTGAAGCATGAACCAACGCCCATCATGGGAGATTTGGTCGAACAACTCGGCGAGATCACGCTCACGGACTTGATCCGTAGGCAAGAGTCCGAGTCGATCACGACTACGGAGCAGCAAACAACCCATGAGTAAGGGTCGACGGTAGAACACCGACAGCTAAAGTTCATTTCCTGTCCAATTTCAGCTAAAATGTGTGCATTAGGAGGGGCTAAAGTTCATTAGTCTAGCAATCCAACAAAATAGAAGCCTAAACCCCAACTGATGCTTTTGTTTAGCCCCTCCTAATTTTTTTCTGGCTTCGTCCCTGCAGGTGTCGTGTTGTAACCGATGTCTCTGCCCGGCCTCAGGTATTTGCTGAGGGCGGCTGAGAGAAGACATGCGCCTATCTTGTTGAAACGCACCAATCCTAGACGAGTTCTATGCGTTCACGGTTCACCACGATTAGATTACGTCATACTCTCAACTCTTGGTTTCAGGCTTCAACAACTAGGCAACGAACGCAACTATAGCCACCAATCCCCATGTGTTGTCTGTTTTTTCCTTTTCTTTTCTTCTCCTTTGGTTTTATTTTCTTTTACTTTCCTTTCATATATGTTTTTCACCGCTCATACCATTCTTTTCTGTTTTTATTTATTTTTCTTGATGCTCAAAATAATTTCTACTTGTGAACGTTTTCCTTCGTTGTTCAGAGCATTTTTTATTTCTTTAGAACAATTTTCTTGGTGCTCGGAACAATTTATATTTTCATCGAAAGCCTAGTTTTGTGCTTGGAATATGTTTATGTGTTCACAACATTTTTCTCATTTAAAATAATTTCTCTAGCTTACAACATTTTAAATTTGTTTGGAACGTTTTCATGGTGCTCAGAAATTATTTCTTGTTTGGAACACTTTTTCGAGATCAAAATGTTCTTCTTTGCTTCAAACATTTCTGTTTAAAAGAATAACAATTTTGTAATTGTATAGATTCCTCTCCTAAAATCATTTAACAAACTAGTAGCATAATTTAAAATAAAATAGTGTAATTTAGAGACTAGTAAAAACACCATAGTTTTATTTTTCAGAAACATGCAGGAGACATGTGCATCTTGGTTTAAGAAGAGAAATTCTCAAAAGTTTTACAATGTAAGCTGCTTGTGGGCGCCATGAACCAGTAGAAAGTGAGGTTGTAGTTTTTAAAGAAACATAGACAGATTTTTTTTAAAAAAAAACTAGGAACTAAGTGGGCGTGCATTTCTCCTTCGCCTACTTCTCCCTTGTGCCTATCCCATGGATGTCCTCTTCTATGGGTTCGCGAAAGATGTGTCCACTTGTCCTTCGAACTAAGTTCTCATACACAAGGACGAACAGTGCAACCTCATCGTGTCAAGCGGCTACTGGCTGCCGTTTCATTTTCGGTCGACGTTGTTGTTGGGATTGGGATGAGAGTCGAGGGGGCAACTCCTTGGGCCGGTGCTGCTCCGAACACCACGTCCTGCGGCACTGGGCTCTCCGTGTGAATCGCGATCCCCCGCGCGGCGCCCAAGCGGCGCCGTGGACAGCGACACACGCTGGAAGTCGTAGACCTTCTTCTTCAAGCCGTTGCAGAACACCATCTTCTCCACCCGGTCCCCCGCCGTGATCAGCCCGACGTTCCCAAGGTACCTCGACGGGCTGACCTTGTGGAGCGGCGTGAACCCGACGTCGTGTAACCTCTGCCGCAGCCGCCACTCCTGGGCCAGGTAGTCCACGAGCACCCACACCTCCACCCTCTTGGCGCCCGTCCTCTCCGCGAGGCCGAGCAGGAGGCACAGCTTGCCCGACATCGTGGTCACCGTCTGCTGCACGGTCACCGCTAGGGATGAAAGCGGATCGGATCGGAGCGGATAATACCTTTTTCACATCCTCATCCATATTTTTTGTCGAATATAGAGCGGAGCGGATATCTTGCGGATGCGGTTACGGATGCGGATTTTTCGGATGTCAGAACTGGTGCGGAGTCGGAGCGATTTCGGAGCGGATGCGAACTAATATAGTCGGATAATATATGCTTACATATAGTTTTTAAGTGACAAATAATTTCTAAACCAAACTATAATTTAGCAACGTAACACGAAAAATACTTATCTTTATGGTTCATGAACCATGACATAGTTTATGGGTGTCTCGTTATTTGAGCTGAGCTCGATTTGTAGTGTGGTGACATGGTGGGCTCGTTAGATTAGTCGGATATCCTATTATAAGCCTCGGATAATCCGCATTCAATTATCGGATAATCCGTATCCATCGGATTTTGCTTAAACCATATCCTACTCCGCATCCACACACAATCGGATTCGGATTCTCCATATCCGCACGGATATCAAAAATGATTCTCCATATCCGCAAAAATCGGATTCGGAGCGGATCGGATGCGGAAATTATCCTCACCACTTTCACCCCTAGTCACCGCCTCGCCGTCCACTAGCTCCTGCGGCTGCGGCAGGGGCATGGCACCGAACTCCTCTCCCAACGTGTCGAAGACCAGCAGCTCCTCCTGCCCCCGGAGCATGTCCCGCCAGTGCAGCCTGCCGTGCACGGTCGCGGAGCTCGCGCACCAGTTGTGGCCCGCGACGGTCTGCAGCGTCGCCGTGTCGGCGACTCGGCGTCGTCGGACATCGGGATCTCGCGCCAGGCCGAGGCGGAGCCGCCGTCCACGCGTAGCAGCCGGAAGCGGATGTCGAACGGGGCGTCGCCGGCCGCCGCCGCGTCCTGGCTCGAGCTGCTCGAGCAGTGCAGGAGGTGGAAGATACCCGTGATCGGGTGGCAGTAGGCGCCGGCGATGAAGCCGCGTGCGGAGACGCGGCGGCGCTCGCCGTCGCGCAGCGCGGGGGCGGCGACGACGGTGCGCGCCCCGGAGAGCGGGTTGACGAGCGCGTACAGGCGCGTGGCGAGCTCCACGCACAGGATCCCGTCCCAGGAGCTCGCCTCGGCGCCGGAGCTCCAGCGGCCGGGGAGCGCGATGCGGGCGACGCTGCGGCAGCGAGGCCGGCCGCTCTGGCTGGCTTCGTCGTCGACGGTGAGGAGGAGGTCCGAGGTGACGGCTCGCTCGGCGATGGCCCAGCGGAGGACGACGGGCGAGGATGACGCCGCCGCGCGGCGGGCGTGGGCGCGGAGGAGATCGGGCTCCGAGGCGAGTGCGCGCCATGACTTGCACGCGGCGCGGAAGCGGAAGACGACGCGAGCGGGAAGGTGGACGAAGATCTGGCGGAGCACGTCGTCCGGGAGAACGCCGCCGTGGCTGCCCGCGCCGGGTTCCATGGATGCCAAACACTGCACGGTCGTGGATCGTTTAGGAAGGATCCGATTGGATGCCATGCAGGGCCGTCCCGATCAAAATAGGGGCCCTGTTCCAAATTATAGTTTAGGCCCTAGTTAAAATTAAAAATAACATAATTAAGGTTCAATCTATAACCAGTTCAAATAGGCTAATAATATAATGATTACGCATTGTTGTTTTAACCTATTTCTTCAAAGTCTTATGTCAGATGGGCTCAGATAAAATAATTAAAGAACAAGAAATGTGGCATAAGACGTTGAAGAAATGGTTAACTGCACTCTATTATTTCTTCTTTTTACTCTTTTCATAGTAACTTCTAAAAGAAATGTATATAAATATTAAAAAAGGAAAAATTAATATGGCTAGGAATTCAAGAAGAAAACCTTAGTTTATGTACGGGCATATGCAAGCAGGCTGTACTAGTACTAACCTGATCAATAATGATTTCTATTGCTCTTGTTGTCCCTGACCCAAGAAGCGAGAAAAGAAAATTGAGACAGAGAGAAAAAAAAATGGCTTGAGCAAACACAGAGAATCAAAGATTTGTTGGGGGCGATTCATGGTGCAGCGGGAACTTTTTTTTGCAACTCGCATATTAGACGCATAGCTGCTGTAGTCCTTCTTAGTCAATAGGAGATGATTACATATTTGCGCTGCAGGAGAAATTGGAAGAGATCGACATAGGGAGAGGAATGAAAGTTATTCTGCTAAGTTTAAGAGGAAACTTCGACTGGACCATATTGTTCGGCTGTTTGCTACTAACATTAGCAGTTAACTATAGTATTGCAACAAATCTTGGGGCCCCATATTTTTGGGGGCCCTGTTCAGGCGCACACCTCGCACGCCCTAGGGACGGGCCTGCATGCACGACAGGTATATTTGCTCCCGGTCTGTTCCCCGCAAAGGAAACCAATCAAGCCATTGTTCGGACACATCTCTCACGCTCCGTGAAGTCTCCTGAACCTGCACAATTGTTCAATCCTGATGCAGTCCGATTTTAAACAAGAGTTTACCTTTTTTACTTCATCAGTCTTCAAAAGAATACAATTCTAACTTTGTCGTAAGTTAAATTATCTTAAGTTTGGCTAATTTTAATTGAAAAACGTGATAATATTTATGTTACCAAATAAGCACATTGATTCATCATGACGCAAAATTCCATAGTGTACCTACTTTATATCATAATAAATATTGACATCCTTCTCTATAAACTCTATCAAAATTAAGTTAGTTTGACTAAAAAATAGAATTCCCTTTATTTGGGTAAAAGAAAGAGTTAAAGGCCACTAGTAGACACGATTTATTGAAATATGTGATATACAAAAATGTTAATAAAATGAAGGCAAAATACATTAAATATTCTTTAGAGAAGAATCAGCAACAGCAACCCTGCTTCCCTATAGTGGTTTTCTTGATAGGCATTTTAGAATTGATTTAAAAAGTTCTTTAGAGAAGACTAGCATAGAGGCACGTGCCACAGGCACATGTTTTAAAAAAAATACCAATTGAATATGGACTCTTTAGATTAATCTAGAGCATTTGATCATCATAAAATCTGACGGTGTAGGTGTGATGTGGTCAACATGGACTCTTTAGATTAATTTAGAACATTTAATCATCATAGTAGAGGGCACGTGCCACAGGCACGTGTATTTAAAAAACACATAATTAAAAACCTTAATTATGTAGAGAGGCACATGCCTATGTTTAAAATGTTTGAATGTTTTTTTAAAAGATCTAGTAGCGGGGGCACGGGGATGGTTACGCGGAATTACAGTTTTAGTAGCAGTAGAGATGCATGGAGAATGGAAATGTCAGATCATTGAGATCGTAACATGTCACATAGGATAAAAAATAAGCATCCAAAGGGGAAAGCCATGCACAGAACTAAATATATCATTTAATAGTAAAATAATCGAAATCATGACCAATCAAGTAATTTTCATATTATGGACCACTTGGGTATGTTAAATTATCAGAAATTTAGAAAGATGTTGTTTTCTTGATGTTTGAGAAGGCTTCCAGTAGGGCTATTTTTACATATCAAAATAGATAGAACCACAAAATAAGAGAATGGACCTGTGTACAGCGTGCATCAGCAGCTATAAATGTAGGGATGCCTCGATGTGCTAAAGTTTCCTTTAGCCTGTTCCTGATGATAAACAACAGGCAGAAAAACTTGTTCAAAGTAAAAAAAAAAAAAGAAAATAAATTTATGTTTGCCACCACGTGAGTATGCTCAACAGACATGTAGGTAGAAGAGAACAAAGACTGACATTTCCTGCTGATTCTTGCATGTCAAAACAGTCTTAGCTTGTCCAGGTTATGGTCACTGTCTCAAAAGACCCCGATTGCTGCATATGATAAATCAGATGAGAAAAACATGAGTGTTGTAGATTCTAGTAACCAACTCCTTGCCGATCCAACACAACGACACGAACCTGGGGATCTGTTTGGGGGCGGGGCTGCTGCCCTGCACAACCGTCAGCAAGGATCTGCCGCGCGCGCGGCTGGACTGCCAAGATCCGCAGCGCCTCCGCATGGTCTCCGTGCTGGTGCTGCTGCTCCCCGCCGTGCTGATTAGAGGTGCACTGGCACGGAATCGACCTCCTCCACTGCAGAGATATGGATGACGACAGCGGCTTGGATGGGCGCAGGCACAACCGCGAGACCGGCGAGCTGAGATCCACCGCTGCCGGGTCTCCGACATTAGGTGGCCGTCGCCGCATCTTCTTCAGGGAGGGGAGGAGCGGCGCGGAGGCCGGCGCAGCGTGCGGGTGCGCTAGGACTGTCGACGATTGGGTCACCATCGCATCTTCTTTGGTGGAGGGGTTGATGGTTGACATCATCTCCATCAGAGGCCTCAGACAGAGGAGGCCTGCTAGATCCTCCGCTGCAGCGCCCCAGCTGCTCCGTCGGGAGGAGGAGCAACGATGCTAGAGGGAGGCTCCACCTGGACAAGGCCCCGGTTGCATTGGAGCGCGGCGAGGCGGAGGTCCGACTCGTGGCAGCCCTCAGGCTCCCGCTGGATCTGCTCCTTGCAGGCGGGGTTGATGGCAAAGTTGAGGGGGATGGCGTCGGCGTTGGCGTCGACTCAGCCCCGCCTGGGGGTGCTTCCCTCCGGGTCCGCTGGCCGAGCTCCGTGCCGCCCGCCGGTGGCCATGGCTGCGCCCAGCCTCGCCCAGCGTGCAGATCCAGTGGCCGCACCTAGGTGACAGCGAGGTGGGTACAGGCGGGCGGGTATAGGAGATGGCGGGTGACAAAATCTTTTGATTTTTTGGGATTCATTTTATATCATCCAATTTTAGCCCAATGGGTCTACCAATATGATGGTTGTCACATGGGTCCTCTGTGAGGGGTATAGGAAGTGTTTTTAGGTGAAAAAGGTTTTCAATTGTTTAGGATCTTTATAGTACTTATAGTATAGAATCAGTCGCTACAAAATCAATACCAAAATAAAAAGACCTTTGAGGAAAAAGTTAATCCAGTACTTTATACATTAAATATTCTTATATTTTGTTGAACAACATTTATAAAGCTCGGCTTTCTTAAATTGTAAAAGTAATGAAATGGAGGGATTAGCTACTCCGTCCCTAAATAACTGTCTTTCTCACTTCCCGAGAAAAAACTTTGTTTAATTTTATATTAAAAAATATTATTATTTGTGGTACATAATTAGTATCATTGGAAAGATCTTTTCGTCTAGTTTTTTAACAAATTTATTTGGAGATACAAATGTTATATGTATTTTGTACAAATCGAGTCAAACTTGTGGCGCACACACCAACGCGCACACTTATTTAAGGACGGAGGGAGTAGGTGAAAACATGACTACGAAGTTTCAGCCGTTAGCACTACGAAGGTTAGTATAACGGGTCACTGGGAGCTGACACCCATATCATGTCGTGCAGCTAAATAAAAGAACAAACTTGGAACACAAGGCCGTTTGGGCCGTATGCTGCGACGAGACGACGCACAATAAATCCGTACCAACGCACACAAAGTCCATCCCCAAAACCGTTCCACAGTAGCACGATGACGATCAGAATCTTGGAAATAGACGTACACACAGTAGCCACATTTAACCAACGCAAGTCCATCCCCAAATTCTTTCCACGCTAGCACGATCAGAATCTTGCAAACACACACGTACACACAGTAGCCACATTGACACACCGGCACGACTGAATAAATCCGTACCAACACGAGTCCATCCAACGACACTTGCCAGACCGGCACGACTGACGGGGGAGCTCGGCCAAATCCTTGTGCCCCGGCGCTCCCACACTGTCACACACGACACGAACACGACGCCATGGTCATTGGTCAACAGCACACAGCGTCCCTACACGACCGGCCGACCGACCACTCAGCACGCTGACACCACAGCAGATCGAGCACCACCACCAGTTTAGTACTCAGTACTTGGCGGTTCCGGCGAAGTATGCGAGCGCTCCGACGAGCGGCGCGTTGATGTAGGTGGCCGGCTCGGTCTGGCCGTACCCGTCGCGGTCGTCGACGAAGCCGTCCCGCGCGTCGGGCCCTCCCACGACGGCGCCCACCAGCACGTTGGCGTCGGGCTCCCCGGAGTGCAGGTACCTGAACCCCTCGTCGCAGCCGATCCTCCCCGGGTGCGCGCGCACCGCCGGCATCGACGCGCCGCGGTGGTGGAGCCGCCGCGGGTACCGCGCCCCGAACCCCACCATGTACGACGTCCCCGCCGGGTTCTTCCCCAGCACGTAGTCCACCTGCCGCCGCGCCAGCGCCACCAGCTCCGCCGCCGCCACCTCCCTTCCTCCGCCGCAGACGGCGCCGGCGCCGGCGGAACGGAGGTACCTCGCGTACGCCACCAGCAGGAACGTCGCCGTCGTCACGTACTGCATGTTGCTGCCCCCCTCCTTGTAGATGAGCCCCCCCGGGGTGTACTGCGACGCCTGGAAGCTCGCCGTCCCGGGCACCAGCGAGCACACGTAGCTGTCGGAGTGCGCCTTGTAGAGCTGCAGCTCCGGGAGGTCATTATTACTATGGCCCCGGCGGCGTTGGCGGAGGAAGGCTCTCGCGAGGAGGACCTTGGTGCCGGCGCGCTTGTCGTCCCAGCTGAAGGAGAAGTCATCGTCGCCGGCGCCGAGCTGGGCGCCGTTGGCGCGCACGTACGACATGTAGGACGCGTTGTTGGAGGCGCGGTGCAGCCACGCCGCCGCCCACAGGAGCTCGTCCTGGTACCCGGAGTAGGAGCAGTAGAAGGGGCACACGGCGGAGCTGAGGGCCCCCTCGCTGTAGGACCCGCGGTGCCGGTCGGCGAGCTCGAACGCGCGCATGGCGGCGTGGACGAGGCGGGAGGAGTAGGCCGGGTCGGCGCGGCGGAAGGCCACGGCGGAGGCCGCCAGCGCCGCGGCCGTCTCGGCGGCGACGTCGGAGCCCGGGTTGTCCTTGGTGACGGCGTAGACGCTGCGGGGGGTGTCCATGTCCTCGGGGCGCTCCCAGCACCGGTGGTCCTGGTTCGGGTCGCCCACCTGGACGTAGAGCGTGTCCGGGGTGGACGTGGCGGCCTTGAGGAGGTAGTCGGCGCCCCAGCGCACCGCGGCGCGCGCGTGGGGGAGCTCGCCGCCCATGAACTTGCCGAAGTCCGCCACGCTCCACGCCAGCATCGTCGTCGTGAACGCCATCGGCAGGCCGAACTTCACGTTGTCGCCGGCGTCGTAGTACCCGCCGGTCAGATCCACCTTTATTTATTTATTTTTTGGGGAAAGGAAATAAAATCGTCAGGCATGTCCAACGGCGAGTCGGCGACTCACATTGTTGGAGAGGAAAGAGAGAGAAGATGGACGCGCGTACATTGTGCTGGGCGCCGTCGTGGAGGCCGGAGTCACCGCGCCAGGACATGCGGTTGCCCGGCGGCAGCTTGCCGGAGCGCTGGCCCTCGAAGAAGATGATGGACTTGGCGAGTGCGTCGGCGTAGTTGAACGCCGAGGCGGGGGTCGGCGCGAGGAGCAGCAGATGGAGGGCGGCGGCGGCGGCGGCTAGCGCGCACGAGCGGCTAGCGCTCTTGGGCTGCACCATTGCGAGCGACCTCGGCGGCTCGGCAAAGTCCAAGTGGACTCAGCCTGTGACAGTTGGTTAGTGGTGTGTGTGTCTCCTGAGCAGTGCGAGAGTGAGGGACTGGGGGCCGGGGGCCTATTTGTAGAAAGGGGAGGAGACCGAGACGGTTAAGTTAGTTGGACGACAACTTTCTGTCTGAGCAATGTTATCAACTGCGAGAAACGGGGAGCAATGTTATCAACAGTTAAGCCGGTGTAGGAGTTTTGAGAGGAAAAGAAGGGGCAAAGAAGTGCAGCAAGCCAGCAAATCCGTAAAATTTTGACCGGAGTGACTTTCGGCTTTGGAATTGTTGGAGTGTGTAACAGCCCTTTGTTAAGACTGAAAATACCAGCTGCTTTTCTCCTGAAAAGAGGCCCCTGTGATTGCATTTGAGTACAATTCCCTGATCTCTCCCTTAGAACATGGAGGTACGCACCTTTGACAGTCAACTTAGAACGCTCCATGGAATGTCATGTTCCGCTTTGTCTTTGCGAGTGCAGAGCGGATCAGTGTAACCACATGACACCGTACTACCGCAGTACTGTTTTTTTGAAATAAAACTACCGTAGTACTGTGATTGTGTGTACTAGGCCCGAGCTATGGTAGTCCTGGCCAGTACACTCGGCCGTGTTTAGATGCCCTCCGAAAAACATTTTGGAGGCATTAAATGCAAAGAATCTTGTATGCATGA
Organism: Urochloa ruziziensis; assembly: GCA_015476505.1. Taxonomy (NCBI): domain Eukaryota; kingdom Viridiplantae; phylum Streptophyta; class Magnoliopsida; order Poales; family Poaceae; genus Urochloa; species Urochloa ruziziensis. The sequence continues at coordinate 55,721,101 of CM027118.1, forward strand.
AGCCTTAAATGAAGTTTATTTGTAAAACCTTTTCACACATGGGTGCAACTTTACGCGACGAATCTAATGAGCATAATTAATCTATGATTTGGTACAGTAACTCTACAGTAACCATCTTCTAATCGTGTGGTCAAAGACCTCATTAGATTCGTCTCGAGAATTTACCTAGGGTTGTGGAGATAGTTTTGTAAACTGTCTTTAATTAATACCCCTAATTATTGGTCAAAGGTGCATTTATTACTCTCAAAAACTTTTCACCACCTATCTAAACACGGCCGAGATTTGCTTGATGGTGTTTGTTGCAGAGCGAGCGCAAATGATGAAACGCTTGTCTCACAAATCCTGCCAGGGTGATGGAACAACAGGAGGTAATTGCTGCCTGATTTCTGCAGCTTCCAAGCCAAAAAGCCAAAGCCGATGGGCGATGGCAATGGGGAATTGCGCGGCGCGGCTGCGGGCGGCGCAAAGGGAAAGGGGAAAGCAGGCAGCGTAGGCTGCGGCCGGGGCGGGGCCGCATGGGTAGGGTAGGGTCCGGCAGCGGCCGGCGAGTCGGCGACCGGCCGGCATGCCTGAAAGCAAAAGCAGTTGCAGCCTTTGGGACGTTGACTGCATTCGCAGGCGTGCAGCTCGGCCAACAGTCTCACTGGCTGGAGCAGACTTTTCTTCCAGCCACCTAGTACTGTACAGTACTATTTCATTTTTATTTTCGAAAATTTATCACAACTAATGTATTATCTTCAGTAGCCTCCATCGAGAGAGTGATGTTGCATCTTTCAGTACACTGCTAGGATGCTGGGGCGTGATCGCTGTTGCGCTGCTAGCTTGAGCTTGGACCTAACAGTATAGGCATGCGATGCGATGCAGCAAAGCACGTTCCTCATCAAGCGCATGCGGTGCACGCTTTCACTTTTGTATAATGTTGCTTTGTGGCGAGAACGAGCAAAGGCACCTGGGAATGTCATGCCAAATTGCCAATGCCATTCGGCATCCGGGAGGTCATGGTCGAGAGAGAGAAGATCATCATGGTGGTCGGTCATGAATATTGAACTTGTTGCTTCGGTTCATGGGATTGATTGATTGGCCATATGGGCATGCTCGCGGTTCACATGAAGCGGCACCCCATGCAGCTCCAAGCGGCGAGCCATGCCGATCGATGTGATACGATAAGGACTCCCAAACATGACTGCCGGTCAAGCGTCAAAGCCGACTGGCACACACCATGCATCATGGAACCACGCTTGCTGCAGCAGCGACCCACCACTCCGATCCGTAAGAAAGGCCAGCAGCTGCTGTGCATGCCTCCACAGCACACACAGACACAGCAGCCGAGGCTTCAGCCAGACAGGGGCATCCAAGAAAGCCATTGCCGTGTTTAGTTTCGAAATTAAATCTTTTCGCCCATCGTATCAAAGGAAAATCTTAGATGCATAAAGTATTAAATGTAGATGAAAAAGGTGAAAAGTTATATAGATAGGCTGTAAATCGCAAGATGAATCTAATGAACCTACTTAATCCATGATTTGCAACAGTTATGCTACAGTAACCATCCGCTAATTATGGATTACTTACCCTCTAATTACCATCATTAGATTCGTCTCGAGATTTTCAATCTGTTCATGTAACTTTTCACCTTTTTCGTCTACATTTACTACTCCTGGATCGGTACAATCAAAACCCGAAATCTTTTCACTGAAAACATTCCGGGAACTAAACACGGCCATGACACATTGCAATGCAGCAACGCCAGCAAGCATAAAAAGAAAATCATCAACAGAGGAGCAGTAGTCGAGTATTTATGCATACTCTACTCGAACTACAGTTCGAGGCGCTCACCCGTCGCCCTGTTCGTTTCGCTGGGCTGGGCTGGGCTGGAAGAATAATCCAAACGAACGAGGCGGCAGTTCGTAGGCGGCATAAGGATCAAACTGGCTCGACGACGTTACCGGCGGATCCTATTGTTGACGTCAGCAGGTTACCTAGACCAAGTAGGCAACGAGGTCCCACATGTCAGCCACCGCCTTTGCCTTTTCAAGTTCGATGGGCCCAGCTTGTAAGGTTAACCCCACCCTCGCCCCTCAGAACGCCTCCTCTGGTAAAAAAAAAATATCGTGAAAAATCAGATCGAGTCTACCGGATCAAAAAGAAGGTGGCGGCTGGCCGAAGCAACAAAAGTACATCGAGTCTGAAAGATAAGCAAAACACATCCGTTCATTGGATAAAAAAAGCAATCAGATCACAAATTCGAGATCAAGGAACAAAAAACACTGGTTCGCATGGGTGGACAACGTACGTGCGCAGGTGATTAGGTTTGCCCCCCCCCCCTCCCCCCCCCCCCCCCCTTTGTCCACAGTGGCAGCGCCACGTCGGCTGCTGGCGCCTGCGTGGCCGTGTTTGTATCGTTGGTGGTCCAAACTTATAGATCCAGTACCTAAATGTTACGTTTTTTAGTTTGAGTACCTATCTGTGAATCGTCCAATAGTTTAGGTACCCAGAGCGCAATTTACTCCTTACAAAATACTTGTGTCTCCCGCCTCCTGTACATGTGATGCTGATGTGCCTCCTCCGATGAGTTGCTGGATCCTGGACAGACGGTGGATCGCCCCGGCCATAACGGATGACCAAAATACGGCCGGTGTGATCGAAGTCATTATCTTATTCAATAGATACATTAGTCTGTTGTGAGATCTTATCAATAATTGATCATACCGTGTGGTTATTGATTTTAACTGCAATGCATTAGCCTTATTTTTGTATGATAATTTTTTGGCTTCTTCTCTATGATGTTGAATACAATTTAATGATAATGTCTAATTACACTATATTATATCTACATATACTAATATGTTAAACCATCTTGGCCTCCATATGTGATCTCTTGAGGAAGAGTTGTTATCGCACAAGTGGATTGGAGACACTTTAGCCACTGTTTTACTCTCTCTGTCTAGCTCCAGTATGCCCTTGGACATTCAAACTTCAATGTTATTGTGAGCATGAGTACATGCTCGATTATTCAATAAAAAAAGGTCCACATTTGAATTCATTTTCTGATGTCGGTGTGTCTCATCTCACTGTAATTTAAACATATTTATCCTGCATGTAACACTTCTACTAGTATTTAAAACTTGTGCAATGTCAATACCTTTTGTGTAAATACCTTTTATCTAGAAACATCTTTAAAACTAGCATGACTCTTGCAAGATAGCATAGAAATCATGTAAAGGTCGCTACTTTAAAGATGTTTGTAGATAAAAGGTATCATACAAGATAATTGTTGACATTTTAGAGATGTGTATATGCGTACTTTGTCCGATGGTGAAATTTTTAGTCACAAGAGATGTGCGTTTTTTTTTTTGATAAACTTTCACACATATATTAATATTAAAAAGGATAAGGCAGCCTTACAACCAAGCCCTTGACAAAGGGCCAAATTACAAACAAGTATAATTTCTCAACATCTCATACCAGCCATAAAGAAAAGAAGATTTCTTCACAAGCTGAGAAAATAAACATATAATTAAACTCATGTCAAGGAATGAATGGTTGGCTCCTGCTAAGAAAAGAGGAACAAATGTCTCCTTGGTATTCCTGCTCATTTTAGAAAAACGTTACCCATTTCTCCCTTCTAAGATTGTCAGATGGTCAGATGGACATCATAAGAACTGTTCTATTTTTTTTTTAAAAAAAATCATGAAATCAGAATGTTCAGAGAACTTGAGTGCAGAAACCAACATAACAAACTACTACTTCACAGTGATACAAGAGCACGGAGTAAAACAAATGTTATCATGTTTACTTATTTATCACCAGTTCAAGAAAGAGGCATGGTATGGGAAAACTTGTTACTTTGGCAGCAAACTCATCCATAAAAATATCACCTAACTACTATGGCCATGAGCCTTGTTTGGTTATAGCACATACCGCGATGCAGTTCTTGCATACCCTGATGACCCAGCCATCACATTCATCGTGCTTGCAGTCCACTGCTGTCCAACACAGTAGGCGAATCCTTAGAACAAAAGAACAGACACTCAATAACTCGAAAAGGTAAATATATAGATTTTCCTATTCTGTCCATAAGGAATGGAATCAGGAATTATCAATGTTGACCTCAATTGGGCCCACCTGAACATACAGATGTTAATTGCAGAAAAAGAATTTCATGGCCGAACCTACATACCAAAAGTATAGGAAATAGAATTGCAAAATAACATATCTATGACCGCATTGTAAGTCCCAAAGTGGCCACTATGACGTGGATGCAACAGCCAAATCTACATCAGGTGTCCCTTGATGAAATTATGTTATGTACATCATTCTGGTGGACATAAAAGAAACATAAAGCTCTCTTACATTCCCAATCAAGAGCTATATTGTATTTACTCGCAAAAAAAAGAACTATATTGTATCACAATTACAGAGAAGCTAGCCACATTTGGGAGTGCAGATAGGTACAGAAGCAGTTTTTTTCTTATCAAATAAACAGAGCTGACAATTTGGCAATATGTATGTAGTAAGAAAACCTTACCAAAACATATGATAGAACAGTCCAGCGCACCACAAGTCCACCTCTGTCCGTGGCACAAGGAAGAGCAACCCACCTCTCAACTCATAAAACAACAAATACAAGATCACGAATCTGATGGACGCTAACAGTAGCGACCTAAAAAAGAAAAGAATGTTCATGTTTAAATGCAGTAAAGAGTAAATACCACTATACCATTCCAACATCCTTCAGCAATATCTCAACATGTTTCAGTTGTAGAGGTTCCCTACCTACCCCTACCCGGCTACTCCTGTAGTCATTCTATATTTCTATCTACAATCTGAGTCCAATATTAAAGATTAAACCCCAACCCTAGTTCAGTTCTTGCAAGTATAAATTCAGTAAATTCATCTACTAACTGCAACGGGATCATAGTCCTATAAGGATAAGGTTTCAAACATTTAGCATAAAGTGTGAATAACAGGTTACAGAGTACATGTGTAGAACAATTTTTTTTCTCGAAATGTGTAGAACAGTTTGAGGAAGGCCGAGCATACAAGTTAAATTGCATGCACACTAGACCCATACATACACAGCAAAATGTATATACCTTGAATCTAAAGCTTAAGCTGCACCTCATTGTGAGCATGTCTAATTTTTTTGAGTATTCACTGTTTATGTTAATTCTGTTGGATTTTAAAGTGAATTTGCCCGCCTTTCCCCCCAGCTTAGGCTTTTGGATCGAATTGGTCAACGCATGCAACTTCATCAATTCAGATGACCAAGCTTCAACCACTCAAAAATGTTTATGCTTTATATCTCTTCAGATAATAATTCAAAAACAGTGTTCTTGTCAACTACAATTTGTAACTGCAACATCGAATTAAGTAACAAACGCACTTGCTAGTGTATCAAATATTCAGATAAGGGTCACATGAATATCATCCCAGTTAGCTAGGAACATGAATGTAACGGAGGAAGGGACTAGAGCCATGAACCCTGCTAGGTGGCAGCACATACCGAATTGCAACGATGTCGTGCTTGTTGACCCCTCGCCATCATCAGGGACGTCTTGCTCGCAGTCCACGGCAGCTCAGCGCAGAATAGCACTCACAATAACTTGACAAGGCGCATAAAAAAATGGGAGAAGAAAAGATGGATAGTGTAAAACACAGACAGCCGAAGAGGAGCAACCAAAAGGCCCAAAACCCAGGGATCAAATAAAACAAAAGAGCAGAGGCGATGCTACCTTTTCAGATGTATGAGAACAGCCATAATTTTCAGGCCATGAACACGATCCGTCCGATCCAATGGCCCAGAACAGATATTTATCTCCTTCCTCCTGTCCTCTCCTCTTCCCGCAGCGTCGCTTTTCCTTCCCCCCGCGCCCGCCAGCCCACCTCTCCGTCTCCGGCGCCGGATCCGCTCCTCCCACTGCCGGCCCCGCCACCGCCACCGCCCACCGGCCGTCCTCCGCAGCCCGCGGCCACCGGTCCTCCGGCCTCCCACGAGCTTCCTTCTAAGCCCCGGACACCTTGTAAGCCCTCGCGGTCGCCGCTCGCCATTGCTGGGGCTCTTTTGAGCCGTCCGCCAGAGAATTCGCAAACCTCAGGCGCCTGATGCACATAAGATGTGAAGAAAATCAGAATTGACCGAGAGAGGAGGAAGAAGGAGCGGACCGGGGAGGAAGCAAGACGGCCGACGGCCGACCGCTGACCGGATCTGGTGGAGATGAGACGGCCCGGGGTGGATTCTCTGTTCTGTGAACTGACAACTGAGATACGAATTTAGTGCAAGATACTGTACTGTACGAATTTAGTAGAGTATATACCACATATCAAAAGCTGGATCACAAACCACTCGCAAAAATAAACAGCAATTGCCCCAGATCTGGGAGTGCGGTGATTATTATACAAACATTCGATCCGTCACAGTTTTACGCAGCATGGCATCAATCATTCAATCGCCGCAACAATCACTTGAACACACACTAACACACACACACACACAAAGCACCCGATACAAGCGACGCGCGTCAGCCGTCCCGTCCCGTACTGTCCCCTTCTGTCAGACACCAGCCTCTCCGGCGCGCACCGCACACTCTTCACAGTCACCGCTCCTGAAACGATGCATGTTCCTGCTGCAAAAACGCAACATTAGGAGGGTGATTCCGTGATTGGCACAGAATCGATGTAGACGTACACGTACCTCAAGCAAGAAGATCGTTGTAGATCTTGCGGGCGACCTCAGGATCAAACTCGCCACCGCGCGCCATCGCGATCATCAGCGGGAGGAAGGAGGAGCAGAAGTTAACGAAGGCGATGGTTCCGTGGCGGCGGCCGTCGGTGCTCACCCACGCTCCGACGGCGAGGTTTGTCATGGAGCCCACCATGGCCGCTCCCAGGTCGGGCGTGTACCCACGCGTCATGGCCGCGCTGTGGGTGGCGACGCCCGCGGCAACGGCAATCGCGATTGCACCCTTGCCATAGTCTACGGACCTGGGAAGCGGGATCGGCCGGCCGCCTCCGCCCCGTGCGGCCGCGGGGTTGTTCAGGATGTCACCCATGGCGCGCGGTTGATCGGCGGGTTGGCTTGCTGCTGCAGTGCACGCGCGGGTCGAAGTGCTGCGAGTAGCTCACACTTGCTTTTATTAATATCATAATAATATAATAGTAATATAGTGGAATGGGATGAAACCAGACCGTCAGATGGGGGATTCGGATCGGGCGGCTCAGGAGCGACGGAACATTCTCAAATCGCCCGCCCACGCTAAGCAACGGCCGACGGGCCACGAGTCAGACTAACCACGACTTGACAGCTAGGACAGTAGCACTAACCACGGTGGGGCCCGGGCGCGCCGGCGGCGGTGTGTTTCCGTACGGTATGGTCAACCAGGACCACCCTCCGCTTCTCAATTTCACAAGGTCGTGTTTAGTGGATGAAAAGTTTTTTTAAAAAGATTTTAGGTATTGATTTTACCAATTTAAAGGTAGTAAATGTGGACGAAAAAGGTGGAAAGTTATATGGATAGGTTGGAAATCTCGAGACGAATCTAACGATGGTAATTAGAGGGTAATTAATCCATAATTAGCGGATGGTTACTGTAGCATTACTATTGCAAATCATGGATTAAGTAGGCTCATTAGATTCGTCTCGCGATTTACAGCCCATCTATATAACTTTTCACCTTTTTCGTCTGCATTTAATACTTCATGCATCTAAGATTCTCCTTTGATGTGATGGGTGAAAAGATTTCGGGTGGAAACTAAACAAGGCGTAACAAAAAAATACTCTGTACAAACAAAAATAATATGTGTATACTTATATGCATAAAATGTGTATAACAATATTCTATACATAATGTTTGTAGGAAAAAACAAACATATATGAACAAATTTATATATAATGCAGAAGACAAAAAATGGAAAAAAATTGGGGCATACATTTGGAATAAGTTAAACAAACATTCAGCTAGTTAAAAATTTGGGGCATACCATCGCATCGTTGCCACGCCAAATCTAGTACAGTAGTTCTCGTCAAAACTAGCGTACGACCCTTTTTTCGAGAATACGCAGAAGAACTATGTACTCCCTCCGGTTTAGTATTAGAAGTCGTTTTGGACAAGGTTTGAGTCAAACAATGGGAATATAAATCATGAATAACATTTAAGTCGTTGAGTTTGAAAATGTGAAAATCATATAAATAGATTGGTCTTGAAAATTACTTTCATAAAAATATACATATATAACTTTTCAACAAATATCTTTATAGAAAAGAGAAGTCAAAGTTTTGCTTTGGTGACCGTGTCGCTGTCCTAAACGACTTACTATAATACTACTGAACCGGAGGGAGTATCTTATTAAGAAGGAGAAACTAGCACACAGCCCTGCACTGCATGCAGCAGTAAAATCAACTTCTTTTTTTTTGTGTGTAGAGAAAGAGCAAGTTGGTGCCTTATGGTTGGCTGGCTACGCCAATTGTGCAAGTTCATGTGATTTCTATTTCGCTCTCTTTTCGTATGGACTGTCGTCCATTCTGTCAGTGTCAGTCCACGTCCTGCTTCTACTGTCCTATGATATCAAGAATAAACTTCAGCCAAGATCGGTGATCTTCACCCTTGCCAAGCATATTCACCAGTGAGCTGCAGTCCGTTTCCACTATCAATCTCATTTTAGTCCACTCGGCTGTTAGCTTAATCCTCTTCCTGCAGGCTAGCGCCTCGAGCTCCTCTGCCTCCACACCCTCCAGTGAACGATCCCCATGCAGTGAGCAGAGTAAAATCAACTATTCTGACGCTATGTGGTTCCAACTCCTAACGTTGTGTGTCCTTCAAAGGCTAAAAGAGATTACATAATTAAAAATTCAAAGTGGAACTTTTGCCATCGTGGTGTCAAAAACTCATTTCCAGTCAAGCTTATCTCCACCATAAGACATTGGAAAGACCCAGAATGTCCATTTTGACCAGTCCGGCATTGATTCTGCATTGATAGGTCACTGATGTTGCTTAAAGCTGCTTGTTGGATTGCAGATGGATCAATCGCTCCTGTCGATAAGGAAACGGGCTCGCCATGTCAAACCGCAAGACGGTCATGATGTTCAACCCAGACATTTAGCACGAGTGTTTAGCCCATTTCTGGGTGTGCCCTGCTGTTCAACAGTGCTCTGAATATAGTAAGACATATATGATTTTCTTTTGCTGAAACTAGTTTGCAGGTTCCATACTTCCGTGGGCGTGCTGAACTTGATTACTCGAGCAAAGCAAAACTAATACTTCTACAGCGAACGATAGACGGCACAAACACATTTGATTCCTTCCATAATTCGCGACCTCGCTAGTTCATTCCCTTTAGGCCAAACTTGACCTCATTTATCACGGACACCAATCACCGCCACCTCCTACGGTTAGGCTAAGCTCCACATCGAAATGCAGATATAAGTAGTAGAGTTACAGGAGTAAAAGAATCTCTAATAGTTTTCCTTTTCCCTTTCTCATCTTACAGAGAATCCCCTTTCACAATTCTAGTGTTTCGAGGAGAAGAGGTAAAATCAGTTCTCTCTTTCTCCTTTTCCCTTTCCTCCACATGACAAATGGGACCCACTTGTCAATGAGTACTCATTTCCTCACCCTCCTCTCTCCTCTCTGTATCTCTCTTCTCTCCCCCAGGCCCCAGCACCAAAACATGCACATCGCACAGACGCCTTGGAGATCCGGCCAGGGGCGCACGGCCGGCCGGCGGGGAGCGGCGCGGTCGGTGGACGGCGCGGCGAGAGGCCGAGGCGGCCAGCGGCGGCGCAACGGCGCGCCAGCAGCGGCGGCGTGAGGCCGCGCGCGAGCACCGAGCGGCATGGGCGGTGGGGCATGTCGGCAGATGCGCGTGGCGGCGGCCGGGGCAGGATGCGCTGCCGCGCGGGCGGGCGGCGACGCGGGCGCGACACTGGTCAGCGGCACCGCGTCTGGCGCGTCGGTCCGGCCGCACGGCTCGACGGCGCGTGGGCGTTGCGACGGCCTCCGGGGCAGAGGCACGGACGGGGCGGCGCCGACGAGCTGGAGCGCAGGCCGACGACGATACCGGCGAGCTGCATCGGGATACATGGCCAAACGGGCCGCCCGGCCCGGCTTGGCACGGGCCCGGCCTGGCCCGGCCTCTGTTGGCCCGGCCTGTATTAGCCCGGCTTATCTGACGGGCCAGGCCGGGCCAGCCCACGTGCCGACTAGAAGGCCCAAGCCTGGCCTCCTTGTACCATACACAGGACTGGCCAGTAGCCCGACAGGCTGGACAGGCCGGGCAACCTATCAACCCACCAGACAAAATTACATCAACAGATGCAGCAAATAACAAGGAATGCAAAAAGATGAACAACAGACTCATTTGCCATTAACAATATCAACTCATCAAACATAAATTCATTTCATCAAGTCAAACACATAGAAAAGAGAAGATTGAAGACACATAGATGAACAAAATAAATTTTATTTGAGCTGGTGCAATGGCTGTCTCATTAAAAACCTTTCTAGGTAAAACTCACACCTCGTGAGAAACCCTAGAAAGGGAAAAAGAGTGCAGCCCAGCTCATAGAGTTCTTGATGTCTTAACATTACAAGTCCAAATGTTCATTACATAAATAATGCAATACTAAATAAAAAAGACAGCAACTTCAACTCCAGCCTCCTCCTCCTTCAGCCCTGAGCAGGAGCAGCTACAGCATCATCATCCAGGTACATGTTCTCGAAAGCCATCTCCAGACCCTTAGTCTCCTTCTCGATGTTGTGCTGCAGTTGAACATCAGCCAGCTCCTAGTCCTTCAAGTAAGACAGCACCTCCACCATGTCACTTGTCAACCGCCGTCGCCGCTCCTCAAGCACCCTGCCAGCAAGACTAAAAGTGGATTCTGATGATATTGTGGAAGCAGGTACAGTTAGCACATCTTTAGCAAGTATATAAAGAATAGGATAAGTTTGCTTATGCTCATGCCACCAACTGAGAATGTTAAGGTCTTCATCATATTGGACAACACAATCGCTGTCAAGGTATGAGGACAGCTCTGAAAGAGAAGCAGCAGATGGAAAAACTGCACCATTACTTGTCCTCCTTCCCAGTTGAGAAGGAGAAGGAGAACAAACAGAACCACTAGAAGAGCTCACATCAGAACCACCAAAAATTAAATTCCAAGCCATCTTCTTCTTACCAGTACTGGCACTTGCTGACTGTTGGGGTCGATGCAAGCGAACATCACCAAACTTAGTTTCATACCTCTCAAAGATTTTAGTTAACTTACCTCGCACATCAGTTGGGAACATGGAGTAATCTGTACCAGTATATTCAGATAACAAGCGAAGAGCATTATGAAAGCCTTTATCTTAGCTCTAGGATCCAATATAAAAGCAAAAGCATATAGCAAAGGTATTTTCCTCCAGTATTTCAGGAACTTATCTTTCATAGGGACAACAACATTTCTAAGTAACTCATCATTCTCATATACACTGAGATGTCCAACAATTTCAAGAATATGATGCAACATTAGAGAAGATGTTGGATAATAAACACCAGATAGAGCAACTATTGAGTCATAAAAGAGTTCAAGGAATTCCAATACCTTCTCAACCACATACCAGTGGTTATCAGTGAGTAGTGGCAAGCCATCACGCAAAGGATGCTGAGTTTTGATAAATACAGAAAAAGTACTCTTATATGGAACAACATGTTTGAGCATGAGGTACGTGGAGTTCCATCTAACATCCATGTCCAAACCAAACTTACGTGGATGTACACCCATGCTCATGCAATAGCTTTTGTATGCTGCAATGCGTTGGTTAGATGAATTCAAGAATGATATAGCAGTTCTGAAATCCTCAATATATGGCTTCAATCGTTTCATGCCAGATTTAACAATAAGATTAATAATATGGCAGGCACAGCGTTGATGCATGAAAAGAGAACACTCTTCTTTTACCTCTTCTTCAGTTGCATCAGGAGGTAAAGCAGCAAGTATATAACCAGAAAAAACAGGAGTTAATCTATCCATGGCAGTAGAGTTAGAAGAAGCATTATCAAGAGTAACAGCAAAGATCTTATCGGTTATACCATACTCATCAACCACCATGGATACACGCTCTGCAATGTTAGCACCAGAATGTGACACATCAATGAGTCTAAGAGCTAGCAACCTTTTTTCTAACTCCCAATCATCATTAACAAAATGAGCAACCACAGAAATATAATCCTCTTTACTATTTCCAGACCATATATCAGAAGTAAGACAAACAGAGGAAACAGAGGACAACAAGGTATCCTTAAGCTTAGCACGGCGTTCAGTAAAGTGTTTAACCATATCTCTGGTGGTGGTTTGCCTAGAGGACTTGGAGAACCTAGGGTTATGAGCACGGTTAACATACTCCTTCGAAAGCAATTGATTCTCCAAACCCTAAAGGCAAATCCTCTCTAGCTATCAAACGGCAAAGTTTAGTATGAGCAACAGATTCAGAGTACTCCCAGAGATGAAGCTTACCATCAGAGTTAAACTTTAACACAGATTGTGACATGCGGTCAGTTTCTCTTTTCTTGACGCAAGCAAGTGTGTGACGGCGCAAATGGCCAGAACCACTAGAAGATTTGCCAGAGTACTCATGACCGCAATATTTGCACTTAGCGTCATACCTGACCTTCTTACCGTTACGCACGGTGAAGAGCTCGTCAAAGTCTTGCCATGCCTTAGAGGTGGACTTCCTCTTTCGGCTGCTGCCGCCGACAAGCGGCGGGGACGGCAGCACGGCCGCGCCTGCGCCCGCATCAAGGTCGATAGCAGCTGTAGCGCTGCCACCGGCCGCGGCCGCAGCATCCCGACCGGCATCCTCCTCTGACGACCAAGGTGTATCGGACGTTGGTGTGTCAGTGTCCATCTCCCCCGGCAACCTCGCGTCCACTGGCAGCTCAGGTTCCTCAACGACGCGCGCCGCACCCGCACGAGCAAGCCATCGAGCTCGGCCAATGACCTTCAACAAACAACATGAATGAACAACGAGGAAATCAGAGATCAAGAAGAGGAAATCAGAGATGACGAAATCAGAGAAGGAGAGGAGGAGGTCTCAAGAACACATTACCTGCGCTGCCGGAGCACCCGAGCACACCGATTCGGTGAGATCTAGAAGGGGAACTGGGAAGGAGAAGGAGCCGAGGTGACGCCGGTGGGGAGGAGGACTGGAGGAGGCTCAGGAGGACGGGATCCGGGGCTGGGGAGGCGCGGCGGACGGCGGACGGGAGAGGTAGGCGAGCCGGCGCCCGACGGACGAGGACGAGCGAGGGATTCGAAGTCGAGAGATTGCGGCGCGGGGCGCGGCCGGGAGAGGAATGACTAGGGTTAGGGTTGCGGGAGTGGGAGCTGGGAGAGTGGGGTGGCCGGCTGGCCGCGGGGTGCCGGGGTGTTTATATGGGGGAGCGGGGGAGGGGTTTTAACGGGCCACGGCCGGCCCGCTAAGTATACAGGCCGGGCCTCGTGCCAGCCCACGTGCCGAGGTAGCGGCCCAGGCATGGCCTGCTACCTCAAGCCGTGCCGGCCCGGCCTGGGCTGCTGACGGGCCAGGCTGTGCTAGCACCGGGCCAAAACAGGCCGGGCTTCGTGCCGCCCGTTTAGCCCGGCCCATCTGGCCAACTCGGGCGGCCTGGATCGACGGGCAAGAATCGGATCGTGCGGCTGCAGTGGAAGGAAGGGAAAGGGATAAGAAAGGGAGGAGGAGGCAGATTGAGAAAAGAAAGGGGAGAAGGAAGTAAAAAAAGGGAGATTGGTAAAAGCGGAAAGGGAAAAGGGAAACAGTTGGAGATGATTTTTCCCCTTCTCTATATAGCTGAAAAGTGGAAAGGAGAAAAGGGACATGGAACTGTTGGAGACGCTTTAAGCTCAACTGAAAGTTTTGGAGGGGGCCTCTCTCCTGTTCCTATTGCATGGTGCCACCTGTCTTATGGCCTTCTTTTCTCTCTTACTGTTGGCGCGCCGTCCATTGTGGGCTGTTTATGCCCTGGATTTTGGCCTGGTTCGTGTTGTTGGGCCTGTGTGACGTCCGTACTCTTCATTTTTTCGGCCTCATTTTGTTCATGTTTTCATGGCGTCTGATGATGATGAAAGCACAAGGGCTCCGGCAAGTGAAGGAACCGGCAGTAGTTAATTGCAGATTGGCTCCACCGAAGTTTGTAGAAACTACCAGATGAATTCGTTCTCAGATCAAAGTGTTAATTTCTTATTGCAATTTTTCATGTGCATTGTCCTTATAGGGCAGCAATGAAATGCATCTCTTGCATGTGAGTAGAGTGGGCAATTGGCGAATATACATATCCCTGCAACTAAGAATTACCAAGAAGATTAGTCGCCCTTTTAAATTGCATGCTCCCAACGGCCAGCAGTAATTACAGACACCATTAATTGGCAGACCTGATGGTTACATTTTTCTCAATCATTCGTGCTAACTGGTCACCAGCTACCATCAATTCTTCTAATACTCAATCTAATGATACCTATTATAGATCATTAGATTGAGTATTGAGTATACTTTGCTAATAAACTTATTTAAAGATATAAATGTTGATAATTTTTTTATATTTTTAGTCAAACTTATAAACATTTGACTCTTAAAAAACGTGATGAACACTTATTTTGAGACGAATGGAGTAATGGATATCCTGGTGTTGGTGTGGTGAATAAAGGATTACGCGCCGCCGATTCTTGGTCCTTGATCCTTGCCGGATGCTAGGCGACGGTTTGCGCTACGTGGCGGCGGTGAGTAGACCAAAGGGAAAGCCTATGAGGAATCCGTGCTTGCACGGAATGGGTATCTCTTGCGGGGCGTGGTAAGTGGTAACCCTGGTCCTGGGATGATTACAGCGGCAAGCATACTTAACTTACTCGTAACACTACAAGGCACCGCCAAGGTGCAAACCTAATCTAGTGTTCTCCTTTGTCAAGATGGGCGTGGAGCGGTTCGACCCAGCGGATCGTCGAACCGGACCACAAAACGACCCTAATGGGCCCCTGATTCGAGCCATCAAACCGTGGAGGGGCAATGGAATCGAACCTGAGGTTCAAGTGGATCGACCCCTTTCTAGCAACGCGCATACAGGTGCAGCTTATCACACGACAACATGGGCACCCCTTTCCTGTGTGCCTAGCGACGCCGCATACAGGAGCGCAATAGCTCTCTAAGACTCTAACTCTGATCTACGTACTCTGGTTTATTAGTGCAAGGATGGACGAATTAGGGATATTGTGTAATTAATCTCTCTCTTGCTCGTATAGCAATTTCATCAGGATTTTCGAGGGTTGTCCCCTGCGTCGAGTGGTGCGAGAGCTGGGCAGCGACAGCAGTCTGACTGCCCGCAGGTTCGACCCTCATGGTCCATTGGTCTGTGCGGTTCTCACAGTTGGAGCAAAATGGATCGAACCAAGACCCTAAAGCTGTTGTATGGATCACATGGAGCATGCAGGTTCGCTCCAGGGGTTAACCACGCCCATCCTTACTCCTTTGCACGAGAAAGTCAGCATATTTCTCAGACTGTCAGTCTGAACGGAGCAGATAGCAGCTGCTAGCAGCGTCAATCGATCATGCCAAACCATCCATGAGCGGTGACCACGTGAGTCCGTCAGACGGATACTAGTAGTACACGGTTGTGGTAATTGGCTAGCTGCGTTACACGGCTGCTCGTCTGCTCCTGCCGACCTCTCCGAATGAAGTACAGAACCTGAACGGCATCGTGCCAATTTGCCACAACGCAAGGCAATTTGCGAGCGTGCACACAGGCAACGGGCAACCGCAAACAGAGCAGCGCAGGGGCTAGTTTTTACTTTTTAGTGGCATGATTCAAGAGCCTACGAGAGATCCTGCACCGTTTCTCTCCCCCTCGGAAGATTATGCTTTTCTTCGTTCCACTCAGCAAGACATCCAAAAACGAAAAACGACAATTCTACCGCGCAAGAAATGGATCGCGTCATCCATGAAAACAGCAGAAACAAACAAGAAATTGTGTTGCAGCGGCGATCTTGCTCTCAACTGACATTTTCCATTTCTAACATTTTTGGTGCTAGTATCACCGTCCTGCGCGCCCTCTTTCATCCTCAAACCCTTCCCCTTTGCGTAATTTAACAAGCAAGGAAGCAATCTCCCCCAGGTGATTCCAAATCACCTCCCACCCTTCTTTCTCTCTCTTCCCCCGGTTCCTCCCTCCCTCGTGCTCCCCAGCCAGCTCGCTCTTCCCCTTCCCCCATTCACATTGCTCCCACAGCCACTTCCCCCAACCCCCATAGCCATTGGAGCCCCCAACCCCGAGCTCCAAATCTCAGGAACGCCGCCCCAGGGTCCGAATCCATGCCCCCGCTACTCTCACTCCGCTGCCACTCCCCCGCATTGCTATAAAATCGAGAGGTTCGAAAAACGGATAGGGAATCAGAATTGGAATTGTGGCCAAATAAGGAACTTTGAGTTTTGAAGGGCCAAGAAAGATGCATTAAGACTTTACAAATAGGCAATTTTCCCTATAAAATCCGCTGCATCTCGGCTCTGGCCCATCTCTAATCCGCCGACAATCAGCCATGGCCAGAGCCCCCAAATCCACCGGCATTGCCCTCTTCCCCCTCCTACTGCTCGCGGCCGCCACCGCCTCGGCCCTCCCCCTCCTCAACTCCTCCGTCCCCGACCCTGCCGCCGTCGTCGCCGACTTCCACAGGTAAGTAGAGAGTCCTCTCCAGCTCTTGCCGCCGCGAAGTCCCAATCTTTCTACTAAGCTTCTGCTGATTCGAAGTGTAATGTGGCATGGGCAGCAAGGTGGCGACGTCGCGGCGGCGGATGCAGGAGACCAGCGGCGGCGGCGGCGGGTGCATGACGGGCAACCCCATCGACGACTGCTGGCGGTGCGCAGGTACAGACTGGCGTCAAGACCGGCAGCGCCTAGCCGACTGCGGCATCGGGTTCGGCCGCAACGCGCTGGGCGGCAAGGGCGGGCCCATCTACGTCGTCACGGACTCCTCCGACCGCGACGCCGTGAACCCAACCCCCGGCACGCTCCGCCACGCCGCCATCCAGGAAGGCCCCCTCTGGATCGTCTTCGCGGCCGACATGACCATCCGCCTCAACGAGGAGCTCCTGGTCAACAGCTACAAGACCATCGACGGGCGCGGCGCGCGCGTCCACATCGGCGCGGGGGGCGCCTGCATCACGCTGCAGTACGTGTCCAACGTGATCGTCCACAACGTGCACGTCCACGACTGCGTGCCCGCGGGCAACGCCAACGTGCGGTCGTCACCGACGCACTACGGGTGGCGCACGCGCTCCGACGGCGACGGCATCTCGCTGTTCGGCGCCCGGGACGTGTGGGTCGACCACTGCGCGCTGTGGCGGTGCGCCGACGGGCTGGTGGACGCCATCGAGGGTTCCACGGCGATCACGGTCTCCAACAGCTACTTCGCCCACCACGACGAGGTGATGCTGCTGGGCGCCAGCGACGCGTACCTGCCGGACTCGGCGATGCAGGTGACCATCGCGTTCAACAGGTTTGGACCCGGGCTGGTGCAGAGGATGCCCAGGTGCAGGAGAGGGTACTTCCATATCGTCAACAATGACTACACGTCGTGGGAGATGTACGCCATCGGAGGGAGCGCGAGCCCGACCATCAATAGCCAGGGGAACCGGTACATCGCCCCAGGCGACCCCAACGCCAAGGAGGTACGTCAGCTTTCTTCAGTTGCCGTTGCCGTGCCGTGTGTTCTTGACTTCTTGGCTTCTGGCTTGCTTGCTGCTCTGTTCTTTGCTTGGCGAGCAGAGCACGGGGCAGCGCGGCGCGCACGTCTTTTCTGGCCTTTGCTTGGATTGCCTGCCTGTGTTTTCCTTCCAAATTTCCCATGCCTTTTGTTTTTGGTAGCTGCTATTTTGGCTTGTGACGGTGTGACCACTGCTGCCCCAATCCTTTGTTCGGTTGTGTTTTGCAGCTGACTGTCGGAGCTGCAGAAAAATTAGCCGTTTCTAGATATTTTTTCTGCAGCGTCGTCTTTGACATGATTTCGATTGAAAGAGTACTAGTCGTTGTTGGTAATGAGCATGTGAATACTGGTATCATTTCCTGTGGGGAATGTTTTGGAGCATCTTGTCGTGCTTTCGAAACAAACACCCCCCGTCATCCTCATGTTTTCCCCAATTGCCCAGTCCGGGGCCCCCGGCCCCGGAGCATCCGAGGCGCGTGCGGCGGCAGCCTGGCTGGCACCCACTGGCCACTGCCAGTGTTTCCCGCGTCCGTGCGTGAGGGGGGAGTTGAATGCGACGGCGGGCGCGTGATCTGAGTTGCTTTTGTGGCAGGTGACGAAGCGGGTGGACACGGCGGAGGGTCAGTGGTCGGGGTGGAACTGGCGGACGGAGGGCGACATGATGGTGAACGGCGCCTTCTTCGTGCCCTCCGGCGAGGGGATGGAGGAGATCTACGAGAAGGCCTCCAGCACCGACCCCAAGTCCTCGGCGCTCGTCGACACGCTCACGCAGAACGCCGGCGTCCTCGGCGACCCCAGGTACGCGTACGCCCCCTATTTCTTTCTTGATGATCGAGGCCGGGTGAGTTCGTGCTCGTGCAAAGGGCGCCACATCGGCAGTTTAAAGGCACTTTTCATGCCGCGTTGGCAGTTTTTCTCGCCTTGTTGGAAATATCCACGGCGGGTGGACCCCTTCCCTCCCCCACGCGCTCGTGGGCCCCTGCGCACGACGCTTTGACTTTGGGTGCGTCTTTCTATAACAACAACGCCGAGGCCTTTGTTAACTTCCTCCAACGGCCATCATCGGTCGCCGCCGGAGTGGGCCCTCATCTGCTCGGCGCGGTTCACGGCTTCCTCTGCCCTCCTCTCTAGGCCAGCGAGAGGAACTTCCGGCGGGGTTTGCCCTTCCGCATGGTCAAAACTCCCTCTAATTAGTCTATATTTAATACTTTAAATGTGTGCCCGACATACTGTAAATTTTTTTCGCGAAACATCTAAACGCGGCCCCTGACCCACCACTGTTCACCACCCCAGCATGGCCGAGAGGCCGTGCTCTGATCATGAATGGATTATGGAGTGCCGGCTGGTAGTGGTAGGAGTCAAGATAGATCAGAGGCCTCCGGTACTACCTAAAATGTACTGTACCACGTTAGAGCCCCACTTCATCAGTCAGTTGTACAAGCGGTAGAGTAGACAAGTTGGTATAGCACAGGCGCGTACAACATCAGCGCTGCTCTGACAGCCTCAGGTTAATTAAACACCGGAGTAAAGCGATCTTGTCCGTACTAGGACAGCTCTAATCTCATGGCCCCATGCCCGTGCGCAGCGTGCCATTGAGCGTAATGCGCACCCTGTCGGTATTTAAGCAAAGGTGTACTGTACTATTAAGCTACTGATACTATACAGCCTATTTGACTTGCTAGATTTTTTTTTCTTTCTAAATTCAACCAGACATTCCTCGCAAAAACGTAGGACGCCACGACTGTTTGCTTGGTTTATGGACTAGTGGCCCGTGCCGGTAGACAAAAAGGCCTCCCACTCTCAGGAGCGTGCGTGCTATGCTACCGGGAAGCGAGAAGAAACAGTCGCCGGAGTATGGGGCATGTGTGCGGTAGGCAGTCGTAGTCAGTCTGCGTCTCCACATGCGCGCCACTGGTCGCTGGTTTTGTCGCCGGCCCGTAAACAGATGACCTTTTATTTCTCAACTTGTCAGTCACTTTGCCCCTGTGCTCAAGGCCGTCTCGGCGGTATTTCGCTTTCTGGGCTGGTGGAAGCACCATCAGCATCACTGCATGCGCGTTTTTTTTTTTTTTTTTTTGCGATATTTAGGCTCGGCCAGATCAGCTGTCATTTTGGTCCCTTCAGACAATCAGATCTGCCGTCAGTAACAATCATCCTTCTAACGCTGGGATCGGATACACTTTTTAACGTTCTAGATCTCAATAGTGTTCTTTGTCTTTGTTACTACAGCTGCTACTTGCTACTACTTGAATAATTGTGATTCTAGGACAAGGAGCCTTTTGGGTAACGATCCAACCGAAAAGAGCACCGAGGGTTCACTTCTGCGGTTCTGCCCCCATTGCATCCCAGTGGCAGGGTACATCCTCTAGTGAAAAAAAAAATAGCCCTTTCCCGCCGTCGGTTCATCACGCTCCCTGAAACCACGTGTTCCTCTGGAATCGAGTTCTTATTCGCTCCTGACAGAGTGACAGCTGTGGTAGATCTCAGCTTCACCTGCACTTAACAACGTAGTCTTACATCTAACATCCGGTTTGCATCAGTGCTGAGTATTCGTTGTCCTCGTGGTTTACATCTGCGGGGGGCAAAGCCCTGACGTGTGGATTTGCCTTCTCTTCTCTTGACAGGAACGACGCCCAGGAGACCGGGTACACGGGGGTCAACTACGCCGGAGCTGGGAACGGGCGTGGCGGCGGCGGCAACGGATACGGCTACCTCGGGATGGTCTACGCCAACGGCGCCGGTCGGGGACGCACGTCGTCGCAGTCGGTGCTGTCGTTGGCCTCTTCGGCTATCACGCTCGTTGCGCTCGGATGCTTGCGCCTGTTGTAACACACGATCGGTTGAGATGCTTCGTTATGATTCTTAATTGGAAAGGTAGTAGGAAAAGGTAAAAGGGGAGGGAAATGGTAGCGGTAGGGGAGGGAGGAGGTAGTCAGGTAGTAGGCAACAGTGATGTCCACAACCGCCACGGCCATGTTAAGTTGCACATGGCTGGGGAATATTGCATGGAATGTAGTCACTGTAGAGCTTTACAAAGGGGAAAAGGATGATTCATTCTAAACTTACACAAACCCTAACCTATTTGCAATCTCTATTAGTAGATGGACGTTATAGTTCTGCGAGTAGATGTGAAGACAGAAACGCGAGTTCAACAAATGATTTGCCTACAATGCAGGGGCAGTGATGCAGCAGTGTGCCATGTGGTTTCCTCTAAAACACTTGTTCAAATTTTCTAAGTTCACTGCTAAGTTGAATCTATAAAATCAATGGTGTCTGAATTTATCAAATCATACTCAGATCCTCTAAATAAGATTAGGACTAGAAATTCAAACACAATGAACGAATATGGCACCACAACCATGATTGAGGAGCAAAATGCTGGCTACCATCATTCAACAATGATTTCCTTGCATGTTCCACAAGACGACATTCATAGCAGCTGTTGTAAACGCAGCACAACATCAAAGACCACAAGACGATGATACATATAATCACAAAATTCATTCATCTCCAACAGACAACAAATAACTGTTAACCTCAAGGGTTTGTATCTCTGTCAGCTAAATTATCATCTCCACCTAGTGTTTGCAAGTTACATGGCGATATACCAAAAGCACCAACATCCTCAGCCTACAGCTACAGCGTGCATATTGAGCAACCGGATGGTACTTTCCTGCTTGTGTTTAACCAGAAGGTGGTGGAGGCGGTGGCGGCATGGACATGGGAGGTGGGGGCATACCACCACCTTGTTGTGGTGGAGGTGGGGGTGGCATCCACATTGGTGGCGTGGACATACCAGCAGGAGGTGGCGGCGGCCTTACCATGCCAACAGGAGGGGGCATCATGTTTGGTGGCGGTGGCCTCACAGGAAGCCTGTACTGGAGCTGCTGTGGCATAGGGGGTGGCGCTGTGTGTGGAGCACCAGGCCAACCCGGCTGTCCGTGCATCTGCATTGGGGGAGGGAATTGTCCAACAGGTCCTGGTGGCAGCCTAATGTGTTGCATGTGTGCCGGAACTGTGCCATTGACATAAGACCGCGGCGCGGGCGGAGCACCATTTGGAAGCCCTTGGGTTGGTGGACCGCTTGCAAACATTGTGTGTGGCCTATTCCTCTGAGTTCCTGGGTTGTTCGCTGCCAGTAGTCGCTCTGTCCACAGTAAATGACAGATTTGATCATTATAATTGTATAAAATATTTGAAAAGATGATCGAGTTAGGTGAAGGATTTCAGATGTAGATAGCCAACCACAGTATAGGCGAAAATAGATATAAAGGCAGAAAAGCTTTAGCAATATGGACGATAGATATGAACAACAGTCTCCTAAAATTTGCATCCTTCATATTATGTGCTTTCTGCCGAAGCGTAAGATACTATGAATCAAGTTTCAGCAATAATATCTTGTAACAACAATGTTGAAGATACCAACCAACAACCAAAGTGAAGCTTAAAAAATGTAAATATAAAAACGAAGCTAACCTAAAATTTCAAAGCATAATGATGTGAATTACTGGGAAATAAATTGCTTCCAGGCCCAGATTGGTAAATTGGACTTGATACCATAGCAACACACATTGATGGCCAGATGATGTGATTGAATAACATATTACCTGCTGGTGTACCATGACGCTCTCCCTTTGTGTCTTTCTTGTAAGCATAAGAGACAGTTATTGGCCGGTTGCATAAATGTTGGTTGTTCATGGCCTGGGAAACACAAAGAATAACAACAATTGAAAAAAGATGATAGAACCACTGCAAGCTGAAAAATGGAGAATTATCATGATAGTAACATTACCTCTATTGCTTGATCAGATGATTCAAAGGAGTCATAGCTCACGAAACCAAAACCTCGAGAATTTCCAGTTTCAGGGTCTCGCATTATCTTCATGAAAAGAAAAGGTAGATCCAGTAAGTTACTGTGATAGGCTTCACATTATAACAGGAGGTGCATACAGAAAATGTATCAAATTTCTAAAACCATCATTTTTGTAGATTAAGGACAGTTGGTCTAAGGAACACATACATAAAATGGTATTAAGAATAAACAAACAGATTTGTGTGCAATATAAATAAGCATGATTTTAGCTCACTCGACTTCTGGAGTGAACTGTTAACTACTAAGGGATTTGAAATTGACTAAACACTGCTATACAATTGTTCGGATGCTGCAAGGCCTGCCAAAAAGTAGATGAACTCTAGCATGTAAGTATAGCAATCTTAATTTATTCTAATTATCACTGCTCCGGGGTTTACGTAAGGCTGTCCTCATAATCAAATGCTATTATTTAATAGTTTAGCAGAAAATTTGAAATTACTATACAACATAAACCCTAAAACCCACAGAATGTGTGTCACCTTAGGATTAGTCACAATCACTCCAAATGCACTGAAGGTGTCATAGAGGAGCTTCTCATCAACATCCTGTTGACAAGGGAAACATGAAACCAATTAGTCGGTACTTGATAAACAAATGATCAATTGATAAAAGAGAGTAGGCTTTAGGCTTTTACTGGATCAAGATTGCCGATAAAAAGATTTGCACCAACGTCCAAGCTTTTCTTGTCCTGGGAAGCCTGGAAGAAGAAAACATAATTATTTTCAAATCATACTAAAACGCTCCTAGTCAAAATGATAAAATACCTAAGGAACACACCTTGTTTACTCTTATGGGCTTTCCGTATAGTTTGATCATGTTCAAAATCTTAATGGCCTACAAAAAGCAAACAGTTTTAGGTAAATGGATAACTGATTCAATTGACATGGGTATAACTGCAAGAGGAAATCAAAGGTACATTACTCCTTTGCATGATGATAGACTTACATAATCTGCATCTTCCTCGCTTCTGAATTCTACAAATCCATATCCCTGGTGTAGATTCGTAACTCTGTCTTTTGGGACATACACATTAACTAGACATGAAAGTAAGGAAACTTTGTTAGCCAAACCCTCAGAAAATATTCAGACGCCATACAAGGTCATAACTTCAATTCCATTAACTATGAGAACAGGCAGCTAAAAATGGACCATAAGAACCCAAAAGGAAAAGAAAAATTGAATAACAAAAGGAAATGAAGGACACTTGTACAACAAGAGTCGCACACACGATATCATAGGTCATGAAAAAGACATAAATGAAAATACTCTCACTTCATCAAGAGAAAGATAAACTTACCAACAGGGCCCGCTTGGACAAACAATTCCCATAGTAGCTCCTCGGAAACCTATCAGATAAGAGAGAACTATCAGCATTGGCGTGTGCATATAATCATACTGAAGAAACAATATGCGGTAACACAAATACGGGATCCCCACAAACACAACAAGTCCCGGGGTTTAGTTTCTCAAAAGAAGGGAACTATAGTAATCTGTAGGCTCATATAGAACTTCAAGTGCTCATTATTTCCGAGAAAAATGGTAAGTGGTAACACAGGAAACATATTGGGATTCACGAATCACGGGCAACATTGCCAGAAAAAGGAAAAGGAAAAAAAGAGTGTCAAATATGAAGGATAACTTGGAACAACCCTATTCATTCAGATATCACAAACAGGCAGTATATTGTATGTATGATTCAGAAGTGAAGTAAGATACTCCAAATTTTCACGACATATAATTAGACCACTGAAAATGTGCACAATTTGCAAACGACCCTATAACCAGCCTACCACAGTTGCAGCGCACACTCAACACCCACTGAACCAATCCAGGGAATAGGGATGTGCCACTGCATCTTCGATTAAGGAGTTTTGTGGCATACAAATACATAAATCAGTGCAAACAACTATGATTTCAGCACCAAATAACTAAGAAAACACCTGCGCGATACCAGCTGACCGTCTGAGACTTACATCTACACAAAGTAGCACAGCAACTACAAGCCTCGTGCAGGTTCTAGCAGTGGGGACAAACCCTACTGACCACAGCATGGGCATGGACACGGACACGGAAATCCCGCTCGGAGAGCAAGGCGGGGATCTAGATGGGCACGCGCGCGGGAGTAGCGGGAGGAGTGCGAACCCTAACCTGCGGGTCGAGGTTGCCGACGTAGGTGGTGGCGTCCTGGTTGCGCTCTGCCGAGTGCTGCCCGAGAAGGTTCGCGCCCACGCCCGGCGCGATGCGCGTCGTCATGGCTGGCTGGCCCTGGCGGCGCGGCGGGCGGCGGGTTGCGGCGGCGGCGGCGGCGAATCCTGTCTGGACAGAGCGCGGCGCGGTGGCGAGCAGGCGAGGTGAGGTTTAGTTGAGGTTCCCGGGTCGGCCCAGGGCCTTCCCTTGCTTACTGGCCCAGTGGGTCGGTGTAGAGAGGCGGTAAGAGAATGGGCCGGGCTGTGAGGTGAATTTGCACAATTGCACGTTGCCAGCCTGTGTCCAAGAAAATGCGTTTTTATCGGTTCGCGATATTTTCGGAAACAGACGAGGATTCTCTTTCTTTCCCAAAACAAAAAGGAAAGAAAAGGACGAAGACAAGTTCGATCCGATTCGAACAAGGAACATCCCCAGTTGTCCTCATCGACGCCTCCGCCGCGCAAAATCTTCTCTTTCCCTCACCACCTTCGCCGCCGTTCACTCGTTCGGCCCCCGTTGGGATGGAGGAGTTCGAGCATCTGCTGCTGCGCTTCGCCAGTGCACTAGCAGCTCGAAAAGCGGCCATGCTCCGCACCACCGGCGACGAGCCGGAGTTCATCCCGCTCTCGGATTTCATCCGCGGGGAGCGCGAGATCATCTCCGTGGAGGAGCCGCTGGGGTACGACAGGGAGGCCTCGCGATTCAAGGCGGAGAACAGATGCTGGCCCCCAGGATTCAGGTCCTGATGTGGCTCATGCAGTCATGCTCGACGCCGTGCACTACGTCTTCCATGAGGATCGCTGCCTCGAGAGCCAGAGCCTGGACGCGAGCAACATCCTGGTGAGCCGGCGGACGCTGCAGCCCGTGTTTGGCGAGATCAGCCTCACGGCGAAGTCCCCGGAGATGGTCCAGACTCCAGAGCAACATGACAGCCTCGCGACCATCTTCGAGACGACCATTCTGGGGAGCTCTAGCGTGCCGCCCCCGTTCGAGGTGACGCACCTGATCCAGCTGATGAAGGGAGACGCGGCGGCCATGCTGTTCCTGGTCTGGGTCCACCCCTGCCTCGTGCCGCTGCTGAACCGGCCCACCTACTGTATTTGTCAACGATGGAATGGCACGTGTGGGGCATGATGCGCCGAGACGACAGGGAAGGGTTCGAGTACGTGCTGCGCAGCCTCAGCTTCCACGAGAACTGGGATTCCTGGGTCGCGGAGAACAGGTACCTGAAGCGCTTCTACGACGACGCTGATGAGCCCTATGACCCCCAGGGCGTCCGTACTGGCACGCCGCCCGCGCAGGAGGTCCTCCGTTACATTGCGAACGTGCCGGGTTGGGGCATGCTCTGTGATGCAGACTCTGCTTGCCAGACGGAGGATGGCCGACGGACGCTGCCCGGATGGTTCAACCCGGACGCTACACGGATGATATACTCTGTCATGCACGCGCTGCTTGCGAGCATGGCGGAGCCCTTACAACGCCTGGGGCAGTTACGCGACACGAAGGTGCAGTTCCTGTTCCCGGGAAGGGAATAATCAAGTACTGAAGGCGCCTGGTTCCTGGCTGCCAGCAGTGAAAGCGTTCACCGTAGTTGTAATATTATTAGACATATTTGTTCCGTCTGACGTGCTTTGATGTGCAATCAAACTTATGTTTTCTATATATGCCCCCATGTGTAATCTGTTTGTGATAGCCGATTTTCTGTTAGTACGTGATTGTGAGTTGTTTCGTTATGTCATGTCTTCTCAAGCTTTACCTGGCTTCCAGTTTTTGGACTTTGATTAATGTCAATCGACTTGAGAAATTTAGCATGTAAGCATGTAGCAGCTTGTTCGTCTTTGTAAATGTTTTGGTAGCGCGAGGGTTGAGTAGGCACGCCAATAAATTAATGCAAAATTTGTCATTGTTGATTTGTTACGTCTATTAAGCGTATTTGTTTTCTTCCATGCGCCGCGTGCTTCGATGTGCAACGAAACTTGTGTTTCGATGTCCCCATGAGGATCCATCCATCCGTCGCAGGAGCTCGCCGGGCGACCCGGCAGGAACCCCAACCGCGCCGCCCTCCTCTGTCCCCCGTCTCCCACCGCCGCGCCGCCACCTGAGGCTACTCCGGGAAGCCCGCGTGGTAGCCAAGGACGGCGGCGGCGTGGCTCCTCCTCCCGTAGGGGTGCGGCGGCGGGCGCGGCCGGCACAGCCCCTGAAGGTGCTCGCCGGCAGGATGCGGCGGCGGAGGGTGATGGCCACAGATCCGGCCTTGCCACGGCCGGATCCGGTGGCGGATGTTGGTTTGGGTATGTGAAACGGCGACGGCGGGCGGCGGCCGGCACGGCCTGGCAGAGGAGCGGCCAGGGGCTGGCGGCGACCGGCCGGATCTTGCGGCTCTGCTAGCCACCGGCCATGGCCTGGCGCGCCACGGGCTGGCCCAAAGCCACGACCACGACTGGCCAGCAGGCGGCCACGACCGGCTAAGGGCGGCCACGGCCACCCATGGCCGGCCAACAGCGGCCAGGTTCGGCCACGGCCGGCCATCACGGCCACCCCCTTTCCCGCAGTGATGCGGGGAGGCCAAGGGCGTGCGGAGGGCATGGTGCGATCCCGGGCGAAAGCCTTCACTGACGTGTCTGTCGATGGCCATGATGGCGCCGCCTTGGGGTATCGGTCTCTCCGTTGGGGGCATCATCATGGCGAGTCACCACGCTCTCTATCGCGCGGGGCTCTTACGGTGAAGACCTCGTCCACCTGTGGACGTGCGATGGCGGCGCCTTGGCATCGTGACCTTCTTGGGAGGCGTCGTATTTGGAGTCATGTCCCTGCTTGTGGTGGTGGTGGTAGAAGTCGTCGGGTGTTCTGCGGGTTGCTGAGGAAGCGTGCGTTGTTTGTGCTGCCAGGTGGTGCAGAGGGCCCATAGGTGCTAGAGGGCTCGAGTTGCCGTGCAAGGTGATGTGGTGAACTCGGTGACGGCTGGGCGCAGGAGATGCTCTCATAGCAGTCTCAGATATCTGAGTCCTTGACAGAAGAGTTGAGGCGGTGGAAGAGGCGAGGCCCCACGCAGAGTGGCCAGGATCAGTGGTTTCCCTTGTGCTGTGATGAGAGTGGTTTGTTGAAGCACCACTGAAGCAGAGTGATCGACGATCGTGTGTACGCGGCTTGAGGGTGACAGTCCCATGGTGGAGGAGCTCAGAGGGCCGCTCGGGCTTGCAGCGGGCTGCGGCTTTGGCGTGGCACAGGGTTGGTGACGACGGCGCAAGTGTCGACGGCTTGTTTCGAACTTATCACCCAATTGGTTGGGGGTGGTGGTGTGTTGTGTTGAGTGTGTTTGTTTTGTGTTCGAGGTTTTGTTGTGTGGTGATGTCCGTTTCGACGCGTTATGTACAATTGCTTTTTTATATGACATCAGTGCTCCTGCTTTTATTTAAAAAAATGTCCCATGAGCAATCTTTTTGTGATAGCCGTTTTTATGTTAGTCCGCGACTTGAGTTGTTTCTGTCTGTATTTTGATCCAATACAATGTCGTGTCTTCTTAAGTTTTTACCTGGCTTCCCATTTTCTGACTTTGATCAATGTCTGTTGACATCGTTTTTCGACACGTAGGGCCGGCGTCAAAAATGAAAGGAAGGAAGTTGTTGAATCGGAATCAGATGTTGCGGGTTTGGATCGGAATTGGATCGAAGGGGATCAGAAGATGTCCGATTCGGAAAATTAAGACGTCGATTGCCTTGTGGGCTTGGGTTGGGCCGGCGGTTGGGCCGTTTCTTGTATCTTTTAATAGTAGTCTTTTAGTTTGTTACAGATGACAATTTTATGAAGTTTTTTCTTTTACGTTAAGTTTTGTCATGTCGTAATCGACTAGCAGTTTGTAATTTCAGGGTATAAATATAAGCCCTGAGGGTCGTGAGAAGGTTTCATACACATCAATACAAACAAAACCTTTCATATTTGCTTTTACTACTCGCAATTTACATTCAAGTCGGCAACTTTGTCAAAACTTTTTTTTTCACGAGTTCTTTTGGACAAGTCGAGGCGATCTTGATCTCCAAGGCCTGCTCGTGAGTTTCGCTTCTACTGAGTAATTTCTAAACTTTAGTATCGGGCGCATCGCTGTTGCTTCGTTTAGATTTATTCGACAGTTATCGATATTTGCTAAATTGTACGAGTTTTTCTTGTTGTTTTTAGCTTTTATCACCATCTATCTAGCTTAGAATAAGTTGTAATCAGCTCCTACCAAAGCTTTAATTCGAAGATATCTTAATAGCTGATTAGATTTGTTCTAAGTGTTGTTTTACTAAGCTTTATTAAGTTACTGCTTAGTCTCAATCGACTATTAGGTGTTTGAGTATCGGAATCGGTTTTTCTAGTTGTTTCCTCAGTTATCGGAATCGGTTATCCACTGTTCGATCCAACTGACGGAAGAATCGGCTTTCTAGTTGTTTCTTAACATCTGATTTTATCCTTGTCTATCAACCGGTTAGATTGACTGGCACGTCACTGTTTTCAAGGCTACGCTTTTGCTCGTGTGTTCGCGCATCTGTCTCCGCCTGATTTTTGCGTCAACAATGTCAATCCACTTGCCAAGTGATGCTTTGGTAGCGTGAGGCTTGACTGCCTGGGTAGACTGAAGTTCATAGCTATGGAAGGATCCCGATGGTTTTCCTGTGGCCTGTGGAACCGAAGTTAGGCTACTAAATTTATGCAAACTAGCTAAGCACCCGTGCGTTGCTACGGGCAACAAAAAATCCCATTTTAATTTTTATTCTTGACAAACTGTTCATAATTTTTTGTAATGAAAGGACAACAATTTCTCATAGCCTGACATTGTAATAAAAGGACATTGCTGAAGTAGGTGATTTTTGAACCCCAAATACAAACATAGATGATCTTGTACTGACCAAAATGTAGTTCTAGAATCAAGCGCATCTTATTTTTTTACCTTGCACCAACCAAGAGGTGTCTACTGATCTTGATGGAAACATTGTGTTTGAAAATACAATACAAGTGCTCATTTGATGGCAATAGAAGAAATTACTAATTGGTAATCAACTTTATGGGGAATAGGGTAATTGATTTTTTTTCCAGAAAATTGTCCACTGTGAAGGTGCACCTGCATGATTAGAAAGGGAGGAAAATCAGTAAATACCTAGGATATGGAGAGAGAGAAACATAAACCACTTCACACAATCTGACCAAGCTTTTTCACTGCAGAGAGAAGTTTTCCAAAAAGATATGGAGAGAGAAACATAAACCACTTCACTGATCCTAACAATCTGACCAATCTTTTTCACTGCAGAGAGAAGTTTTCCAAAAAGATTCCTGGTATACTTGTATTTTAATTCCTAACAGAATCAACCCTAATTGGAGAAATTGAGCCATCCGACATGCAAATCACATATCACTATTCCACATTTCCACATCACAAAATTCACACTACATATAGGGATTGGATGTCCTCACTTTTAAGAATAACTTATCATGGTATTATCAGTAGCAAGTTGAAGTCAATCTGACCAAACTTTTAGAGTTCAGAGAGAAGTTTTTCAAAAAAAAAAAGATTCCTGGTTTGAATCTCTAACAGAACCAACCCTCGTTGGAAACACACTGGACAATGGAGAAAAGATGAGCCAATTGCATATTAGTGCTCCACATCACAAAGTTCACACTGCACCTATAAGAATGACATCCATTTCATAGCAATCTTAATTTAAGGATAATGAAATCTGCAAAATATAATGTGCACATTGTACAATCAAGTTAAACATCATAAAGATAAAAATTGGGTGGGACAGACTCCTCCGTGTAGCCTCCTAGGGCGACGGGAGGGGCGATACCGCCACCGCCAAAAACTCTTCCACAGCCTCCTTCTCCGGCCGCCGCCGGCCGACGAGCGGCGGCGGCGGTCCGCGGCGACCCCAAACAACTAAGTGCGTCTGCAGCCCCCTTCCTCCCCTCTTCTCCTTCTTCCCCATCTGCTCATGGTGCTCCGGCGTTGGCGGCGGCTGTGGGGTGTCAGATCCGGGGGCTCCCGGACCGGATCCGGTCCTCCCAATGCCGGATCTGGCGGTGGATGACTCCTTGGTCGCTGCTGCATTCTTCCGCGGCGGCTCCCCGGCGATGGGCGTCCATGGCCATGTCCGGGGCTAGGCCCGGGGCTCTCGGCGGCGGTGCTGCTTGGGGTCGGCCCGTTTGGGGCTACAAGCTCCCGGCCAGCGTATAGGCGTTCTCGTGTGGGCATCTTCGACGTTGGCAGGAGCATATGCCAGGTCCACTGCAGGCTGCCGGCTGCCTGTACCAGTTACTTGCTGCGGTGGACTCCCTGGACGTAGACCGTGCTCGTCGCAGTAGGTTTGGAGGGAAGGCTTTGGTCTGAAAGGCTTGCCCGGTGCTTACGGTGCCAATGACAATGACGCTTTTGGGCGCCATTCTCGTCTTGGGGGTGTCATTGCGGCCTCTCCTCTCATGTTTGCAGGTTCCTATAGGTGAAAACATTGGCCTGGTTATAGGTCGTGCGGCGGTGACACTTCTGGTGGCACTTCCTTTTTTGAGGCGTCATTTTGGAGGCCCTGTGTTGCTTCTGGTGGTCACTGTGCCGTGTGCTTGAAATGGAGTTGCTGGAGTTTGTAGTAGAGATCTACTCGGTGCGGTTTCTAGACGACATTAATTATCAGGAAGCACAAGACTTGCAGGACAATTCTATCAACCGTTTCTAAGAAGACAGTGGATACGTGATTTTGTTGCTGCACAAGGACTAATGCAAGGTTAAAGGAAAGGCATAGAAGAAGTTTGAAGCTTAGTATGTCTAGCTTTCTTTTTTTTAGTCTCTTTGTTTCTTGTTTTGTTGTGTTTCTCATTTTGAGGCATGGAGTCTAAATACTCGTGTATCTGGCTAAGTGATCAGTTTGTTTCATTTTGGTCGTAGGCATTCACATACGAATGTTCAAGACCGGATATTTTCCTTAATCTAAAAAAAGATAAAAATTGGGTCATTATACAAATGAACAAGGAAACAAAATGGAACAAACAAGCAAGGGAGATTTACTAACAGCACAAAGAAGTAATTATTTGTATTTGGAGCCCTTAGAAATGAAAAATTGAACGCATATGCTACTCTCAGCTAAAATTATACCTGCTAAGAAGGGCAACACGAAAGGACAAATTTGTAAGTACTGGCTGCTACCTTACCTGCTTCTAAAACACAGAAGACAAAAGACAGATTTAGCGTTCCCAGTACAAGTAAAAGAAATTTTGAAGACATGACAATTATCTTACTTTATATTATAGTTGTTGCTAACAGACCGCATATCATACGATGACTCCCTAACTCTAGGACATAATGCAAATGGAAGCGTAGGAGAGTAGAGATAGATGCATATAATGATTGTAGATGTATTGTATCGAGGCCTCGGCCGGTATATATGAGAGTACAAGACTTGGGAGGCAAGACTCTTCGGGATACATATGGCAGTCTACGATACATATATCTACAACTACCAAATATACTCTAATACTCCCCCGCAGTCACAGCGGGAGCACCACAGACGGTGAGACTGCAGAAGAAGCCGAAGGCGAGAGTCGACGGACTTACAACCCCTCGCAGTCATAACGTCAGCGCGGTGCGGATGCTGCGATTGGAGAGAAAATCGGTGACTATCTCATGCGGATGGTAGCCCTTTGTGCCGATGTCGAGGTAGCCGAGCTGGAGGGCGGGGAGCCACAATCGATGATGTCGTGGGTAGGATAGCCGTGGCCGACGTACGTAGCTGTCGAGGTTGCCGAAGACGTGGTGGATGCACATGAAGCCGCAGGCGCATGAGGAGGTGCCATGATCGTGGCATAACGGAGATGACGCCGGAGACGAAGATTGCGACGCGTCGAGGCAGTCGTAGAGGGAGCGATGCCGAAGTCGATGCGGTCAGACCATCGGCTGAGGCATGCCCAGGTTCGCCAGGCCCTGGAATGCGTCGGGGACGATGGGCACACACCAGTGTTGCCAATACCGGACGTGCAAGGGAGGATGCACAACCATACGCCGTCGTCGGGGAGGGGGGAGGGACCAGCAGAGAAGGCCTCTATACGGTCGTAGGCACTGAAGAACGGCTGGGTAGAAGATGCTGACGCTGCAGTTGTTTGGAGTAGAGGTGATGGCGACGCTAGCGACGGTTGTGCTGGACGAAGCGAGGAGAAGATCCCGATTTTCCAGCGCAAGGCCAGATGACCCAGGCGACACGACGGCGGTTCTCGAAAGAGACACCGAAGAAAACTCGTACAACTTGATGAAGACCATGTGCGAAGAGCGCAGCAACACCGTCGATGATGAGGCCATGGACGTGGTCGGCAGCGGTGAAGATGCAACGGCGGAGAAGACCACGGGTGGCTCCAGCCGAAGAGGCGAAGCAGCGACAACCCTCCATACTCAGTGAAGGAGCGTACGCGACGAAGATGGACGTCATGGGAGCCAGGTGGATCATGAACGTCGGCTGATCAGACTGAGCATGCGCGAGGCGAGAAGACGGTGGATGAAGTCGGTGAAGGCGTCCCGATTGGTGGAGGTGAAGATGAGCCGACGAAGGACAATGTGCGGAAGTAGCGGCGATGTAGGCGGCGGCGCAAATAAGCGTCCCCGGGTGCCGATCATCTCGCCATGCCACACGGTTGTAGAGAAAGAGGAGGCTGGTGAAGTCGATGCCGATGTCGAGGTCGTGGCGCGGGGTCGACAGGCGGTGGCTGACGCAATCCCAAATCAGTGATCAGGCAAAAGAAAACAATGCAGCAACAGATCCTCACGTAGACCTCCGGGGTGCACGTAGCGATACATCCCATCACCCTTATCTCTTTCCCATCTGCAACGCACTATGGTCAAGAATCTGAGTGGCGGTCCGGCGGGCGGCGGTGGGATGGACGGAACGAATTCCGTAGGGGTATGCGGGCGTCGCGCGCCTTGACCACCGACGTTGGGATCCCATCCGAGCATAGGCGAGGCGCCCGCGCAGGGATGTCACTGGTGACCGACGGCGCAAGGCGAGCGTCCCGGCGACGACGCAGGTGCCGGCTTAAGTGACGCAGGACGGAGGATCGAAGGGGCGACGAGGTGGACGGAGCCACTGCCAAGAAGCTCGTCGATGACGAACGAGGTGACAACGCGGGCCCTTGCTGCCTACACGGCAGCGCGGGGTAGGTCGCGAGCGACGCGCGGAGACCTGCGACTGCTACCATGGTAGCGCGGATCGAGGCGTCAGCAACGACTTTCATGGCGGGTGGAAGGACGTATGCTTCGATCTATTGTTGCTGAGGTTGGACAACAGCGGATCAGATCGATCCGTCGCGGAGGTCGACGAGAGCGTTGCCCTCGGCGGAGGTCATGGGCGACCTCCTCGAGGGCGCGCTGGAGGCATGCTGTTAGAGACGGCCGTCGGCGCGAGAAAGAAGGCAGGGGCGCCGCGCGACAGCGGAAGGTTTAGCCTAGAATCTCAAACCCTAATTTCGTGATACCATGTACTCCCTCCGTCATGTAATATCTGTCATTCAAGCTACATGGTGTTGTCCTGCTCTCCTCTGGTGGAGCCTCACAGCCACACCACAGACACACACGGTAAAAAAAAAGAAAAAAATCTCAGGCTTATCCGGTCATCCCTAACCTTGTGTCAGATCCACTGGCCGCCTCCGTCGACTCCTCCGGCGGGGAAGCGCGGCCGGCGGGCGAGCGGATGGGCAAACAGCTCGTGCTCCAGCTCACGGTCGTCGGCGCCGTCGGCAGGAAAGAAGATCGGAGTGAATGATGGCTTGGTGCTCCTAGCTTCTCGGTGGTGAAGGGTGGGGCGTGCAGGATTTGGTGCTAGCTGCAGCTGCTGCTACTGGGATTTGAAGTTAGTGGTGGTTGCTTGCTCGACTCGAACATGGATGGAGCAGAAGGACGCGCTGTTGGCCGTTGCCGCTGGATGTAAAGAAGCATGTTGCCTCGGTCCAGGCGTGCGGTGAGGTTGGCTGCTGCGTCGGGCGCAAGAGCGCGCTGAGCAGGCGACTTCGCCCGATGGACGACGAGATCTTGTTTGGGGAAGATGGACGACGGCTAGAGCTCCGACTGTGGCGCGGGGTGGATGACGAGCTGCCGCTACGCGACGGGGACGACGATGGCTGGAGCTCCAGCGGCGGCTCCTGGTTCAGCTCCGCGGCAGGCATGCAGGATCTCGGCTAGCCTCCCTCATCTTTTCAGCTGCTGGTCCTCTCTCCGTCCGGGTGATTGCAGACAACATTTTTCAGCTGGCATAGCTAGGGGTACTAGTGTCTTTTCCCCCTCTTCATTGGGTTCCGTTTTTTTGTCGGGCGATAGAGAGGGACGGAGGGAGTAGGAGAGGGATTGTGATGTATTGCATCGAGGCCTCGGCCGATATATATATATGATAGTACAAGACTTGAGAGACAAGACTCCCCAATATATATAGCAGTCTACGATGAGAATACTCTAATAGGAAGCACCCAAACAGCTTGATAATGAACTCAAATAATCGCAATAATCGCACTGGGTCAATAGTGCAAAAGAAGGGAAAAAAAACAAAGTTCAGATGGATATCAACTCCAAACATGTAAGCTTATTACAAAACCAAATGGAAGGACCCAAACAACATGATAATATGCATTTTGATGGAAGCAAATTGATGGCGACTATGCGTGTCTATGCCTTCTGATGCTACAACTACCACTACGGGAAACACACGGTTTGTTGTGTGCCAAGGGCACAAGGCGAAGCTGTTTCCCGTGTGCAAACGGCTTTGCCGTGTGCAAAATGGCACACGACAAACCTTACGACAGCTGTTTGTTGTGTGCCAGACCACGGGCACACGGCAAAGCTGTTTGCCGTGTGCCACGTGTCTTTGCCGTGTGCCGTATGTGGCACACGGCAAAATAAAGTAACTGACGGTGGACACCTGGAAAACGGCTGTTTGTCGTGTGCCACATGGCTGGCACACGGCAAACACCTGGCTGTTTGCCGTGTGTCGTGACCATTGCACACGGCAAACACCAGGCTGTTTGCCGTGTGCCGTGACCTTTGCACACGGCAAACAGCCTGCTGTTTGCCGTGTGCCAGCCTTTGCACGCGGCAAACATCCTTCCCCCGTCCAAATTTTTGCTGTTTTTGCTTTTAAATGTCCCCCAAACAACAAAAACAATCACATGCAGTTCATATGCATTACAATTAACATCCCAGGCAGTTTATATGCATCACAGACAATCAAATATCGCTTCACCAGCTCACAAACACCATAAGCCATAACACGGCCACAGAAATTCATACAAAGTCCATAAACAAGTTCATATACAGTCCATACGAGTCGATATGACTCCAAAGTTCATAAACAAGTTCATACAACGTCCATAGTCCAGAACAAGTTCGTACAAAGCACACGGCATAGAAAACACATGATACATACCGCTCACTCGTCCGCCGGCGGCTGAGTCGGAGGCTGAGTCGGAGGCGGAGGTTGCATACCCCAAGCCCAGGGCGGCGGCACCTGCGACGACGACGGCGGAAGCTGACACGGCAACGATGGAGGCGGCGCCCCTGCCACGGCTGAGTCGGCGGCCCGTGCCACAAGCGAGCATGCATCCCCTGCGGAGACGGCCACGGAGGCGACATATCTGGATTGATTGGCCCTTTATTGGATGCCGCCGATGGAGGCTGTCCAAAGTTGAAGATATTGAATGTGTTAAGCTAAGTGATTTTACTAAGTCGTTGGTTTGTATACTGAGTCTTTCTACTTTGTATCCTGAGTTTGGAAAGTGCTAAGTCACTATAACAAATGAAAGTAAACGGCTATGAAGTCACTCACAGGAGTCGAAGTACCGCCACGAGCTCCAGGTGGTGGACCGAACGGTGACAGCGGTGGCTACGGATAGCCCAAGGACTGCATGTACTGAGCATAGGCCTCCCATCTCCTTGCATTCTCCTCCTCAATCCTTTCTGTCTGGGCCCGCAACTGCTCCTGGACCGTCGCCTGGACCTGCGCCTCCATATATCTAGGCCTACAAAATATGATGCATGGGTTAGAATACGAAGCTAACGTGTGTAAAGCGCTTGAATGACAAGTGCAACAGCAATAACCTTGAATTGCTCCATCTCTATCTGTACGGCGCTTCGCCTCGGTCGTATAGGCGGTGTGGAGTCGGTTTGCCGAGCACGAAGCTGCGAGAGTGGGAGTACTAGCCGTGTCGATCACGCTGCCAGCCATAACGTACCGCTCATGCTTCTTATCTCCTCCCATCCTCATGACGGCCTCTCCATCAATGGGCTCCGTGTGTGGATCGAAATCTGGCCCCCTCACCGCCTTTGCCATCTCGGCGTAGTCACTCAGGCGGCTGTGCACAGAGGAGTTGTTGTATGCCGAGGGGGGGTCATCCAGGTTGTACGTGACATCGGAGGTCGCCTTCCCCTTTTTTGAGCAAGCATAAGCCACGAGGATGCTGATTTCTTGGCCATGTGCCTGCGACTGCGGGAAAAGGCAAATTCATTAGAAATTCTGCATAATTTAGCGTTGAATAAATAAGTAAATACACGTACCCATTTTTTCTGTACCCCTTGAGGCTGCTGCTGCCTTGGTGGTGTGATGATCCTCCCATCATCCCTCGCCGCACTCGACCACCCTCACTCTTCTCCGTGAAACCCTGCGTCAACCACTTGTCGACCACCATACCCCAGCACCGATCATTGTTAGCTAGCCACCACGGAGGCACCTGCACGCCATCAAGTACGACATATAAAAATAAAATTGTGTGTAATTAATCAAAGGAATTAAATGTTGAATATTTACCTGTAGAAATTGCTCCTTTGTCAGCATCATTCTTCTCGCCTCCACTTTCGGCACGCTCCGCCTCTCGTGTCTCGGCGCAAAGTTAGCCCACCACTATATGATGGCACACAATTTCGTCTCGTACCACATATCGGCCACCAGCTTGTGGCAGGCCGTGTCAGCCACCTGGATCGCCTGGTTCATCGTTCCATCCAGCGGCCTGTAGAATTTCTGCACAAATCACATGATGTATTAGTAATTTTAAAAATGATCGATGAATGCGATGTATTGATAAATGTAATACGAAGAATACTTACAAACAGCTCGGTCACCACCCGTCGCGCCTTGCTCCCATACACCTGCCCATTCTCATCGAATTCCAAGTCCTGGGTGGTCGCGTAGTCCTCCCACGACCACGCCGGCTGCTCTCGGCCCCCTTTCTCTATGATGCCAGGGTAGCGCATCCTGCAAAGCTGGCCCAGAATGCCGTTGGGAAGGCGAGAGTGAACATCTGGCTCCACAATCTCAAAGCCGTAGTAAAAAAAGAAAATTTATTAGTTTTAACTATCCATAAAACATGAGAACAAACATTAGTAAGAACATGTCAAGTTAATTACCTGGGAGGGTCGGGTGCAATAACCGTCCGTTGAGCCATAGGTATGGGTCATCTCGGGAGGGAAGAGGGGCCTCGCAACCAAACTTTAGGTGAGTCGCCTCCCTCCGCCCCCTCCTCCCCCTCCTCCTCCCCCTCTTGCTCCGCCTCCTCCTGCTCCGCCTCCTCCTCCTCCTCCTCCTGCTCCGCCTCCTCCGGACTAGAGCTGTGCACAGAGGGTACAGGCGAGGGCACCCTCCTACGAGTACTCCCCCGCGGCCTCTCCACTATAATTAAAAGGAGTTGTGTGTAAGTACAAGTATTAGAAAGACCACTGTAATTAAAAAGACCAAGTGTAAGTACCTGCAGCCGCCGACGAACTCGCTGAACCCTTCCCTTTTCCCCTGTTGGCCCCCTTGGAGGACTCCGCCGAACCGCTGCCCCTCCCAAGGAGAGAGTTGAGCGACCTCATCACACCTCTGCCGCCCCCACCATATTTGATCAATCACCTGCAATGGCAAACGGAGCATCATATACACAACTACACCACGGCCGAGCATCACAACGGCACGACGGCCGAGCATCACATAAACTTCTAACAATTCTAACAAACTACTATCTTAAATCGACTTCTACAATTTCTAACAAACTCAAATATTTTTCAAAATTTACAAACAGCGTGAAGGCGAAGCATGCATACCGAGAGGGTGCACGGGACAGCCGGGGTGGAACGGAGGGGCGCCGAGGTGGCGGTGGCCGGCTATGGGGGAGGCGCAGCGGCCGGGGGTGGGGGAGGCGCGGCGACGGCATGGCCGGCAGCGGCCGGGGGAACAGCAGCGGGGCAGGGGCCGGGGGTGGTGGTGGCCGGCGGCGGCGCGGCCGGTGGAGGTGGAGGCGCGGCCGGGGGAAGGGGAGCCGCGGCGAGGCCGGCGGCGGCGGCCGCGGGAGGGGGAGGCGTGGCGGCGGCGGCTATGGAGGCGGCGGCGCGGCCAGGGAGGCCGGGGCGGCGACGGCGATGGGGGAGGCACAGCGACCGGGGGAGGCGGTGGTGCGGGGGGAGCGGGGGAGGCGGCGGTGGAGGAGGCGCCGACCGGCCGGTGGGAGGAGCGGCGGCGCGGAGACCGGGGGAGGAGCGGCGGCGCGGAGCCCGGGGTAGGAGCGCCGGCGCGGAGGCCTTGGAGGCGCGCCCAGGGGAGACGGCGGGGGAAGCGCGGGGGAGCAGCGGCGCGTGTGTGTGTGAGTGTGTGTGTGGGGTGGTGTGGCCCGAGGTTAAGTCAAACCCTAACCGTTTGTCGTGTGCCCAGATCTAGGACACACGACAAAGGTTTTTTTTTTAAATATCGAGCGCGTCGATCGGATGATCCGATCGATGATCCGAACGACGCGAGAAGGGGGCGGTCGGAGCAATCGCTTATCGTCCGATCGAGGTTGGACGCACGGGATGCTCGATTGGACGATAGGCCAAACCTCCGACCGCGTCCTCCTCTGCTCGATCGGATCATCCGATCCATACAATCTTGCTGCGACTCATCACATCTTCGTCGTTGATGCTCGATCGGACGATAGGCCAAAACTCCGACCGCGTCCTGCTCTGCTCGATCGAATCATCCGATCCATACAACATATTCTTTAATTTTTTTAAATGTTTGTCGTGTGCCCTGGATCTGGGCACACGCAAAGAGCTATCTAATGTTTGCCGTGTGCCCTCTCGCAATGCACACGGCAAACATTTTCTGCCTAAGCGAAAAAAAATTAAAAATACCAAACGGATTCGAAAATAACTAAATTTGGGCATGAACCTATCTAAGGTGTATGTAACCTATAAAAATGAGTTTTGTTAGAAAACAAAATTTCAAACGTCACGTTGCTTCAAATCACAACATCTCTTTCTCAACTCTTAGATCTTCTCTCGAGAAGCTTCGGTTTGTAAAGAGTCAATGCGTCAACTTGCTCGAAACCTTCTACATTTTTTACCATAGCCTCTACGTATGAAAACATGACATCACGTCAAAATTTATAATGTTTTGACCTTTTTTGTATTTTATAAAATTTTTAAACGAACCGAGCCCAAATTCGGGCACACGGTAAGCGAGCAATATATTCAAAATTTGATTCCATCTAATGGACATAGCATCATATTTGTCTTAAGAATCCGAATAACATTTTTCCAAATATTACATTACATTATTCGAAACACTTAAGGTTCAAATTTGCCGTATCGGCAAAATTAAAAATAATGATACAAAGTGACTAAATATAGCAAACAGACCGGAAGACATGCACAAAACTAACATGGAATAATATATGGAAAAAAAAGTTAGCAAAAAAATTTTGGATGCAAAATTCGAATTTTTTGCAGCCTGTTTGCCGTGTGCCTGTGTGTGGCACACGGCAAACAGGTCGCTTTGCCATGAGCGGCCTGTTTGCCGTGTGCCACGAGGCAAGGGCACACGGCAAACAGCTAGGCTTTGCCGTGTGCCTCAACATGGCGCCCGGCAAAGCTAACGGCCTGAGCCAACGGCCGTTTGGGGCGGCCTATTTGCCGTGTGCAGGTCGTTAGGCACACGGCAAACAGGACTGTTTGCCGTGTGCCAACTGTACGCCGTGTGTCACGTGTCAGGCACACGGCTAACAGGTGGCTTTGCCGTGTGCCATCCTGTTGCCGTGTGCCTGCTTGGGTCCACGGTGTGCTACGTGGGCAGGCACACGACAAACAGGCTTGTTTGCCGTGTGCCTCGCGAAGAGGCACACGGTAAAGCCGTGGGCACACGGCAAACAACCGATTTCCCGTAGTGTACTGAAATAAATGTTTTTTCTCCATCTGTGACATACGCAAGTTTCTTCTCTTTTCTAACTGGACAGTTTCAGAAATACCAAATGGAGGTTATATAACAAGCTTACACGATCATATATTTCCAAATAAAATAGCCTCGTTCTAAGCTACTAGGTAGGGGGCGCTAACGCCGCGCCAGATGAGTTCTACTATATAAGAGATCATGGATAGTGATAGTATTATAATGGCATGACTCGTAAGCAAACTCGATGGCAGTAAGACAGATGTTCTCGACCATGGAGGACATGACCGTGTTGACATAGAGTATGCACCTATGTCTTCTGCCACTATGGCGCCATAGGTAGTGGGAACTGAAGACCGGAATGACGCGAAGTGATGTTGTTGGCCAGCTAGCCGACAAATTATAAAGAGAGGGGAGAGAAAAATCTGGAGTTAGGAACGGTTCGACGAACTCGTCTGAGAAGAAACGATGGCTGCGGGTTTCACATGTGAGGCCAATGAGCCCGAGTGGACGGTATCTCCCTCTGAGGCAGCGGCACCACCTCTGATCCAAACTGGGGCTCGAGAGAAGGGATAGAGGAGGCGAGTTTGACACGTGATGAGAGAGATTGGGCGAGCAGTCGAGGAGCACAATATTTGTGACACATGATGAAGAAATTGAGTGAGTAGCTGAGGAGCACAATATTTGTGTCATCTTTTCAACTTCGTGGGGAGGCAACGACGGCTCTCTAATGTGCAAGGGGCATCATGATTTCATTTACCAACAATATAAAATATTAATACGTGGCTACCGAGCAATTGTGTAATAACGCAATGCTAGAAGCCTGGAACAATGTGGCAAGCGAGGACATACCAACTCTTAGTGGGCTCACTTCTTTCGGCGACATGGATGTACCTATTTCTTCTGACGACAATGCCGAGAAGCAGCACGTAAAGCGCAACGTTAAAGGTTTGGAACCACGTGGCAGGCGTGGACGTACCAACTCTAGATGATGACGCTTTTCTATGACATAGATGTACTTATTTTTCTAGATACAAAATTAAAATAGTAATGATATATAAAAGAAAAAACAAAAGAAAAACAAAAAAATAAAAATGCTACAATATCAAAGACGCTGGGAGGGCGCCAAACCTCCCAGCGTTATAGAGTAGTATATCTATGTACTTAGTTATTAACTTTCAGGAAAATTTTGTATTTTATTGCTGGCCAGGCATGTAATAAGTAGAGATACATCACTGGGAGCTTTTCAGCGGCTCCCAGCACCCTGCTACTGTAGCGTGGGGTCCACGTGGGTCCCCACGCTACAGTACCCCCATTTTTTTTCCAAAATAATTGTGTATCATTTCGCTGGGAGCTGGGAGCTTTCCAGCGCTCCCAGCACCCCTGCTACTGTAGCGTGGGGTCCACGTGGGTCCCACGCTACAGTACCCCCATTTTTTTTCCAAAATAATTGTGTATCATTTCGCTGGGAGCTTTCCAACGCTCCCAGCACCCCTGCTACTGTAGCGTGGGGTCCACATGTGTCCCACGCTACAGTACCCCTATTTTTTCCCCAAAATAATTGTGTATCATTTCGGTTCGCTGCACAACATGCTAATTTTTCTGCACTGTACTTTTTTTTTCTATAGTACGTCTGTTTTCCCTACACGAGTGTCACGTCTGATGATGCCTAAGTATTATCCCTAGACGAAATACATGGCATTCATGCTGTCCACCCCGAGCTAACACGCTTTCCATGTGAAGCCACGACCACATTTTTCGTGAGACAAGTTTGTCGAACCGTAGTTCCTGCCCTCAGTTGTCCTCTCTCCTCTCTTTGTTATTCCTCGGCCAACAACGTCACATCGCGCCGCTTCAATTCTCAGTTCCCATGAGCTCTAGCGCGACAGTGGTAGAAGGGCCTCCTAAGTGCGCACTCTATGTCAACAGAGCGACACTCTCTATGGTCGAGAACATCTGCCTTCCGCCATCGAGTTTGCTGATGAGTGCCAACATGACAGCATCACTGTTCCCGATTGCTACTATATGCGTACTTTCTATGCATATTGTCTACTTCATTCAACATGTGTGTGTGGTTGTTTCATGCATGTAACCATTTAGTGCTCTTAGTGATTAGAAAAACAAAAATAGAGAGAATAAAAAACAATCCATGATGGTAACAAGTAATTACTCATGTAATCTTAACAGGCGCAGCGTTAGCGCACCGTTATTCCTAGTATGTACGCAATACAAAGCCTACGATTGACAGTGTTGTACTATGTACATGATATTTGTCAAAAAAAAGACTTTATACTTCTTTGCAATATTGCTTGCAAACAAATGATGTAGCTAGGCATGATTTTCAGTATATCATCCAGCAGAGATGAATTTTATAGATCCGCAGGATAGTAGCAGTCAATCTACCACCATAAAAGACCACATATTCAGTAGGTGTAGATGCACCAAATAAGATGCCATTCTTTCTTGTTGCGGACTGTGCGAAAATTTAATAGCAAGAGACATAACTAAAACCAAGCCCCTGATATCACTCACAAAGTTACTCACATTACAATATCACTCACAAAGCTAATCATATGAACGCAGTGTAGGATTACAGGTTCAGGAAAACAATTGATTAATACCATTCGTGGAAGAGAAAGAACATTGGAATACCATGATCCATTTGAAAGATCAATGATCGTGAATTTCATATCTGCAAGCTCTACAAAGGAAGATAAACTCTAGAATATTAAAATAGAAATTGTCAGGGAGAGGGATGCATGGGAGTTAAAAGATCACATGGTGCCATTGGTCGTCCTGCATCTCTGCGAGCACGAAGTTAGCCAGAGCACTGGCGCATCCTTGAGCCCACATAGAGTACTACACACGAGACCGGTGCCATCGGTCATCCTCCATCCTTTTTCGGTTCGAACTCAAAACAATGACACCATGGTTCAATCACCGCAACATTCTCTGTTCAGTTTGCTTAGCCATTAGATTGTGCCGTGAGAGAAAATTACATTCAAAAGTGAGCGAAACCGGTTCCTTACTCCACACTTGTCTCATATTTTTTTTTCTCACTGTTTAACGAGTAAAAAGTTGATTAGTGCTTAAAGCTAGATGACGAGGACATCCTTGGGCACGGTTTGGCCATACGCATAACAGTGTAGGCGGCAGCCGTGCACATGGTTGGGCCAGGCGCACAACAGTGTAGGCGGCAGCCGTGGCCCAGCGGGAGCATGGTTTGGCTATACGCAGAACAGTGTAGGCGGCAGCCGTGCACGCGGTTTGGCCAGACGCACAATAGTGTAGGCGGCAGCCGTGCACGTCCGAATTATCCCACCTTGCTTAGCGGAGGAGGAGGAAGCCACCTTAAGAGGGAGAGCCACCCTTCCTCTATCGGACTAGTCTTGGAGATTGGGCCTTTCTCTGAGTGAGTGTGCCTAAGAACTATCGGGCTCCAGGTGGTCTTTGATGGGCCTCGGCCGACCCCGTATGGGCCGGATGCATCACTAGACTACTAGAGACATTCTTATAGTACTGGCTTTGTTCTCAAATATATGACGTTTAATAAGACAACAAATTTGATTAATTTTTAAATTTATTAGTTGTTTTAAATTATTATAGTTCGTTTAACTTTTTTTACACC
This sequence comes from Urochloa ruziziensis, assembly GCA_015476505.1. Classification (NCBI taxonomy): domain Eukaryota; kingdom Viridiplantae; phylum Streptophyta; class Magnoliopsida; order Poales; family Poaceae; genus Urochloa; species Urochloa ruziziensis. Next base: position 55,765,668 of record CM027118.1, read on the forward strand.
ACTCGTTTAACTTTGTTGTGGCTTGCTTTATTAATAAAGTTGTTCAAAAATGACTTAAATTTGACTATATTTGTAAATATTTTTGAATAAGACGAACGGTCAAATTTAAGGTAAAAAATCAAACAAAATATAATTTAGAATGAAGAGAGTATAAAAACGGAAGTAGCAAGAGCGGAAGAAAGAAACCGAAGACAAAACATCTCATGTATTCCGTGGGTACCACGTATACCTGCCGTGTAGCGGTGAACGTCGATTCTCTGTCCAACCGTATCGGCCAAACCTTTAAAAAAAACGGTGTCGGCCAAACCGACCTAGTATCGGTGTATCACACATTCACACCCCGGGCGTGGCAGGGAAGTGCAGCTCCAGCCGCACCGCGGTCCGCGGCACATCTCTCCTCCCTTTTCCTCTTCCGGTCCGCAACAACAACCCGTACAACGGCCGCAACCCCGCTCTAAAACCCTAAACCCACCGTCCAGCAGATATATACACGCGCCTCCCCAAACCTTCCTCCTCTTTCGTCCCCACCCCGCCGCTGCCGCACCGCGAGCCATGTCGCTCGACGGCAGCTTCTCCGCGGCCGCGGCCCTCGCGCGGCTGGTGGCCCGCTGTCCCGCGCTCCGCTCCGACCCGCGTCTCGACGCGCTCGCCTCGTCCGCCGCCGCCGCCGCGCCCCTCGCCCTCGACGACGTCGCCGCCGCGCTCGCTGAGCCTCTGCTCCACCACGACTACACCATCCCCGTGCTCGGCTGCTTCCTCCCTCTCGCGCCGGCTCTCGTGGACCGCGCCGTCGCGCTGCTCCGCTCCGCGGGCCCGCGCGCGCTCCTTGCCGATGACGCCGCCCGCCTGGAGGAGGAGGCCGGGGAGGGGGACGTCCGCGTCGTCGAGTTCTACCTCTCCAGGGGCAGGGGGCTGCGGCTGCACGAGCTCGCGTGCCTCGCGCTAGCGCGCTCTCTCGACATCGCCCCTTATTTGCTCAGGTAAAGTGATTGATGGTCCGCCCCTCGCCAGTTCTCTGCTTGTTCGAACTCACAATTTGATAGTACTAAATCCCGGAGAGTTTAATTAACCTGTTTCTTAGCTTGTCTAGTCTACAAAATTAGACTCGCCATTTTTTTGTGCACTCAGTTGATCACAATAACTGCCTTTCTGCTAGGCACTAAGCACTGATCATCTGTTGGCATCAGGCAGTAAACACTGAACATCGTCTGCTGTAGAATGTATAAGTTAGTTTAGCAGACTGAGCCATGAAATGGTTGCCACCTCACCCTCCATAGCCCTGTATTCATTTTGAATTGATTTCCTGTAGTTTCAACAATGTAGAAAATCTGGCAATTCCTTTTGAATTTGTGTTTGTTCTGTTTGCAAGTTTATCTCTGCCTTGTGGGATTGGTTTGTTCTTTTCCAACGCATAGAAACACTCTGCAAATTCGGTTCTAGGGCATTGCAGTTTTGTGGTATTGCACAAATACACTTAATAGCTTCTTCAGCTCTACAACACCCCTTTTATGCGATTGCTACTGTAGGGCAGATCTCCCTTGAAAAGTAGTATATTCTGTTGAGACAGGGCAGAGAATGTTTGAAAATTATCTGTTCTGCCTTCGGCTGGAGTCGTTGCGAGGCCTGAAGAATTAATGGAGCGTGTTATGGGCAACACCCTAGAACATAAGTTTCCCATGAAAACTGGCTTATGCATGCGCTGGTTTAACTTTTGTAGGCTAATGTTATAGCCCTGGTGGCTGCCTACTGCAACCTGCCTATTTTAATGAATCTGATCATCATGTTGAGTGGTGGCCACCCTGATCCTAGCGTAAACCTTCCAAGCTCGGTTTAGGGACAAAAAAGAAAAAAAAATCCATTTTGTAAATTTTGTTGGTGTCCTAAAAGAACAACCATACCATTTCGGTCTGTTTTGAAGCTATAATGTGTTTTAGAGTCCTGCAACATAGTGTTTAGATAAATAGTAGACATCACAAAACAGCATAAGAAGAATAAATTTCTCTAGGTTGTGTCCATCATAGTGCTTAAACTCTGGATTTTTGGTCTTTCAAGCCTGAATTTACAAAAGGAAATATTGCTTGACAAGGATGGCTTAATTGGCTTCCCTAAGTCTGGCGTTTTGCAGAATCAAGTTTTCTCTAGTAGTATTCTTTTTGTCCCCAGTTAGGTAATATTTTGGGCACGCAAAAATCCAAACATGCCTACAACGAACTTTTGATTCAAAGGCTGTTATCTTTGAATCTCATAGATTCTGTAATTTTTTTTGGCTGAACTAAAATCTCGCCTATATGCGTGACCTGCACGTCTTAAGTTGCTGTATGTCTGGTTGGAAGTTGCACCATGCCATATGATTAGTGCTTACCAAAAGTTGCATGCACTCTATCTCAGGAAATTCACATGTCTACGTTAATGAACTGCAACACACATTTGGTTTGGAGCTTTATGGCATACAATTAACTTATTATTATTGTGTTTGTGTGGCAGATCTGTATTGAGCTACTTCAAGTTTTCTCCACCACCATTCCAGAGGCTACGTGCAAGTTTCCCGTCGCAAATTCCTTCCAAGGTACTACTTATTCACATGTCAAATACAATGGTTGCCTCACTTCTTCTCCACCATATTCATCTATGTGCTTTGTAACTTACTACTACTTCAGAATGCAATTGTTCTAGCCCTAACCTGGCCCACCTTATCTGCACACACAAAGGCAAAAAGGAACAATGCATATTTCTTACTAAACATATGGGTTTCTGCATATTAGATCCATTGATGCTTGTATTCTCTCCCAGTAACATGCTGAGCAGTGTCGCCCTTTTCTGTGACTTGATCTTAAGTCATAGTTCCCTTACCACACTTCCTACTATTTTGTTGTATTTTTTGTATCGCTACTATAAACGCGGGTAAATTTGTCATTTTGAGGATTCAGCTGTGCAGGTTGAGGTAATGCATTGCTTTCATTTTCTTCTGCTTGTGGAGGGAATGTTGCCTATTTTATGTCGCATCAGTTGTGCACACGTACCTCAACCTCTTCTTTTATTTCAGCAGTTTTCTGCTTCTATTTCTAGTATCACACATTTGGCTGGGACCTGAAGTTGATCCGAGTACTCATTTAGCAATTATTTGTGTTACATGCTGACTTCAATTAAGTTAGCATTGTTTTGCATTTTTCTTGTGGACACCTATTGTTGGATTGGGTGGAAGAGGTAATTGTGGAGGTGAGGAGGAAATAGATGGAGAGTGAGGGGCTGGTAGGGTTGAGTAGACAGGGACATGGTTGAACGAGGTAAATAGGAAATGAAACAATTATAAATAGGGAATGAAACAATTAATTCTCACTAGTATTGATCCCCTGGAAGCATGGAAAGATAGTCTGATGATAGCTCGTGAGCAAGTAATGCGCTGAACCGCCTTTTGTTTTCTTTGCAAACCACTATTTCCCTATTTTTACCTGCTTATCATTTGACTCCATTATTTTGACTTGCACTTTTGAGTGGCCTACATTTTTTTTTGAAAGCAAGTGGCCTACATTGTGATGATGTGAATTATATTGATTGCTTTCAGGAGCTATATTTGTTTCTTGATGCCACAAGAGTATCATACCGGTTTCTACAATTGGAGCCCAGAGTATTTTGTGAACAATGGGACTGGTCTTGCTTTTCAGACCTTGTATATAGTACTGCTGATTATAGTTTAGTTGACAACTCACTTAACAGTGTTGGATTGGACTTGAGATGGTGCACAATACAAATACTTATGGTAGTTCTGAAAGCAAGTGATATGACTATTGAAAGTTTTGGTCTGGCAGCAGATGAAGCATTTAGATGTTTCCTGAGGTTCCTTCTCACTTTCTGTTTCTTTTGCTCTTTTTTTTTTTGGTTTGTATGGAGAGCACAACAATATTTTAATAGCAACTTGTCATGCTTTCAGATGGAAAAAGTATTGCATGGATACTTCCTTAGAGAGGGCCTCTTTGTACCTTCAGAATGAAGATGGCAATTCGAAAAGTAGTATGGATGGGCTTACTACTTTGGCTGATTGTTTGTCAAATTGGCCAGAGATAGTAACAGGAATAGATCGTAGCGTTGGGATTTATGAGTGGTATGAGCAATTCCTCTTACTTTTGCGATTCTTTCATATTTCTCACTGTAGTCGTGATGTGCACTTACATGAGATTGTTTTCTCTGTCAGCCCGTTTGTGCTTACTGCTACTTTAAGAAAGAGTTATGAGGTAGCTTTGATGGCAGTTAGCCAGAAGTGGCCTGTACTTCTCTATGGTCCTGTCGGTGCTGGAAAAACTGCACTCATTAACAAGCTGGCCCAGATGGGTGGAAATCGAGGTATTTATGTCTATTCTATGAAGGTTCATGTTAGTTGAAAAAATGCCTGAAGGTTTGTCTAACTAGTTGGGTTTATAGGCTTATAGGGACACATTTATATGTATGAAAGGATATGGCATCATGATAAGATGTGTTGCATATCACATTGGTCTGTTTAACCGTGTGGTGAAGCAGTGTAGCACACTTTAGCACACTGTTGTTTACTAGTTTCTAACTGAAATTTTCTTCATACGTAATCTTCATACTCCAAGTAGCATGCATAGACAGATTTCAGTATGTACATTTAGCAGACATTAATCTTCTATGCGTATTTGTAGTAATCTCGTTTGATAACACTGATAATCTGCTAAACATATTTACACTACGTGCTAACCCCTAGCTATGTTGCAGTGCTTTTCATCCACATGGATGAGCAGATGGATGGTAGGACCTTAATAGGAAGTTATGTTTGCACAGAGAAACCTGGTGAATTCAAATGGGCTCCTGGTTCGCTTACACAGGTCTGTATGGGAGTACTGTTCTCCTATGTAATCATGTGGGAGCTATACATATTAATGCCTTTTTCATCTTATGATGCGTAGGCCATACTCAAAGGCTTTTGGATTGTGTTTGAAGACATAGACAAGGCACCTAGTGATGTGCAATCAATCTTACTACCTTTATTGGAAGGCTCGAGTGCCTTTTCAGTTGGTCCTGCAGAGGTACGATCTTTTTCCCTTTTGATTTCTGACGACAACGAGCTTTTTGCATTTAGGTTCTATTTGAATGCTCATATGCCTATGTAAATTCATGGGGTCCGCTATACTTGCGGTTCTTACTAGTCATGAAATGTTTAATGCAGGCTGTTGAAGTTGCTGAGAGCTTCCGTTTATTTGCTACCATCACGACATCAAAGAGTGACGTTTCTAATGCCCTGGAAGGTTTGTTCATTTAGAACTGCATGTGATGCTGTAGTCTTGTTGTACTGTGTGCTACAAAAAATTCGTTGCTAAACTTGTAACTGTGCACTACAAAATTGCATGGGCAACAATCATGATAAGAACCGTTTATTCAAGTTTTAACTCCGCAGATTCTTGCAATTTCTCTTGTTCTAAGGAGCAAAATAGTGGGATAAGCTGATTCATGTGCTCTATTTGTCCCTTTTCTGACAGGGAGACTCACGTTCAGTGCGTTGTGGAGAAAGGTGATGGTGAGAGAACCTAATCGAAGTGACATGGTTCATATAATTAAAGGGTGCTGCCCAAGCTTGGAGCCCATTTCCTCAAAGCTCATTGGTAGGTCACTTGCATAGTTTTATCTGCTGTGTAGTTGTGTAATCAACCCATTGTCTGCCATGCAGATACCTTTGAAAAGGTCAACTCTCTGGGATCTTATCAGTTTGGTGGACCAAATATAGCTGGAGCTTTATCTGATGGTGTTCTGCACAGATTTTCTTTAAGGTGAATAATTCATTCTTACAGCACAATGCCTAGCATCATGATAGTGTATAATTAATTATCTAACTTTGTAGGGATTTACTCAAATGGTGCAAGAGAATATTAGGAGTTGATCTCAACTTTGAGGGCATGGGACTTGCATCCAGTTGCTGCAAATTAATTTATCAAGAGGTATGTTGTTTTCTTTTCCTTCTAGTGGAGTAGCTTTTGGACTTAATCCGTTAGATTGGATACAGTAAAATGGTAAAAATAAAAAAAATGCCAGTAGCTGCTACTTACTAGTAGGCATGCGAATGACTTATTAGCATGGATGTAATTAGTTGCATGATTATCCTGTAATTTCATAGAGATATGGCCTTTAAGAGGCACTCATTTATCTCTTCGTGGTTTCTGTTTAATCAGCTGCTCATAAGCTCTACGAGAGGGAAAGCTGCAGCCATTGACCCTACCTGCCAATCCAATTTACTAATCCATATCAATGCTCCTCTCTCTTACTTTCCTCCTACCTTATTCATTAGTAACATTCTACCACCAAGTCATTGCTGCCCAGCTCTGCTCCAGAGTTTACCCATTGGAAACCAACCCATATCAAAATATCTCATCATAATGAATAATGATACAATCATCCTTCCAAAGATGCATAAAAATAACACATTTATGATGTGTATTGTTGAAGGCCTGCATCCCTGATATCAGTGCTGTTCTGCTTTTGAAATATGCTATTTAGGGAAGCGATCCATCGTTATAGAACTTCATTTTCAAGTCTGGGGACTTTTTGTACACATTATAAAGACACTATTTAGAACTAATTTTAGTACTATGGCCAACACCTAGGATCTGTTTTAAATGATTTTGCAAATGAACATTTAGATTTGAAGTATGCGTTAGTGTCACTGCCATTTCAGTTGAAGAACCTATATGAATATACATTGTTCTGAAACATGGGAGAATTTACGTGAGTTCTCTTATTATTTTTCCTGTGGAACAATGATATGTGAGAAGCTTCCTGATGCTACTACTATTTTAGTGAACATACACGTAGACATGATTTCGTTTTATCTCAAACACCTCTCTCTATTTTCTTGCTTTTCTAAAATCCAGGCTGTCGATGTTTTTGCTGGCTCTTTATCATCTTCGGAGAAAAGGTTCTATGTGGCAGGAGAAATTGCTAGAACATTAGGTGTTCCTTACCGAGGAGAAACTGTGCAACCCACTGACAAGCCCACTATCCAGGCATGTTTCTCGTAATTTATTATTTATTATAAAAAATGTCTTATTCATTTTTGACATGGTCAATGGCTTCTGATTTACAGGCTCGACATACTGAATTGCAAGTTGGTAGAGTTACATTGCAGTGCAGCGACAAACCAGTAAATACCCATTGCTTTACTTTTAGTACGTGCTTGTCAGGCTTTCTTTTGTTTGCTAACTGCTTTGAATGTGTAGGCATTGATCCAGAAGGGACCTTTTGCTGATATTCGGCGTGCATTGGAAGTTCTTGAGAGGGTCGCATGTTCTATAAAGTTCAATGAGCCTGTTCTTCTTGTTGGTGAAACTGGTACTGGGAAGACTACTATTGTGCAGAATCTTGCTGCCTGGCTTAAACAACCGCTGACTGTGGTGGTATGGTCAATCAGTAGCATAATAATCTTCTATTGGAACATTTCAATGCTTGCCTCACTATTGATTCTTATCATTTGTTCTTAAGATGCAAATTGCCTGTCCAGGATACACGCAGCAAATATGCAAATATTTTTTTTCCATCTCACAATTTTCACCATATGTATTTATATTGAGCTAATATTTTTCTTTATATTTCAGAACTTAAGCCAGCAAAGTGATATTTCTGATCTCCTTGGAGGATTCAAGCCGACAGATGCTCGATCAATATGCTTTCCTCTTTACATAGAGTTCAAGGATCTTTTTTGTCGAAGTTTTCCTGCCAAGGTTTGGCTGTTGCTTGTAGTTTTTCTACACTAAAATCTTGCTTAGCCTATATTACCATTTATTTGGACGCTAGCTTCTTGGGTTGCTGCTTCAATATTGATAAAAAATTGTCATGCTAATGCTAAATTTAAAATGCTACTCCATCTATTTTTTTATATAACATCTAGAACAAGCCAATTTGTAGCTTGTCCTAAATGCCGTATATTTAAAAAGAGAGGAAGTACTGATATAGCTTATAGTAAGTTTGTACCTTCCAAGCCTGGTGTTGTCTGGGAAGGGCTTGATAACTCATTTATCTGATTACTTAGCTACACAAATTAATATAGAAAAAAATCCTTCTCTTTTGATTAACCAATTGTTTACGTATTCAGGACAATGAAGCTATTCTACGCCATTGTGATGTGTATGTAATGGAAAGGAATTGGAAAAAACTATTGCACACCTTGGCAAAATGTGTTGAGAAGGCTCAGAAGCTAATTGAAGGGATTTCTAAGTCTTCAAGTGGTTCAAAGAGAAAAAGGTCTTTGCCAGCCCAGGTTGTTTCTGACTGGGACACCTTTTCATCCAGGTTGAATGTGGCCTGCCAGCAAATCAGTTCATCAACTGGCATGTCATTTCGTTTTGTGGAGGGTGCTTTTGTTTCAGCTTTAAGAAATGGCCATTGGATTTTGCTTGATGAGGTCAACCTTGCACCTCCAGAGACACTTCAGAGAATTGGAGCTGTACTGGATGGAGAGAAGGGCACACTTTGCCTGGCTGAAAGGGGTGATATTGATTATGTTGAACGACATCCATGCTTCCGGATGTTTGCCTGCATGAACCCTGCAACTGATGCTGGGAAAAGAGACCTACCATACACTTTTAGGAGCCGCTTTACAGAGTACTTTGTTGATGATCTGATGGATGATGATGATCTACGCCTTTTTATCACTAAATATTTGGATGGTCTAAATGCTGCGAATGGAGTCGTAGACGGTATCATTCGGTTTTATAAAGCGGCGAAAAGGGAATCTGAGGAGAGACTGCAGGATGGAGCTAATCAGAAACCTCAATTCAGTTTGAGATCTCTTTCTCGTGCGTTAGGTTACATAAAATGTGCAGAGAAAAGATTTGGTTTCAGGAAAGCCCTTTATGATGGCTTCTGTATGTTCTTTCTTACAATGTTGGATGCACCCAGTGGAACAATCATTAAGAACTTAATAGTTTCACTTCTGTTAGATGAAAAAGTGCCACCTAGCGTGTCTTTTGCCCACTACTTCATTGAAAAGCCATTGCAATTAGATGGTTGTGAATCGGATGAATTTTTGCGGAGCTATGTTTTAACCGATAGTGTCACTGAGCACATAGTCAACCTTGCCCGAGCTGTTTATATTAAAAGGTTTCCTGTCCTACTACAAGGGCCAACATCAAGTGGAAAAACTAGCCTTGTGAGGTATCTTGCTGCAAAAACTGGCCATGAGTTTGTCCGAATCAACAACCATGAGCATACTGATCTTCAAGAATACCTGGGTACTTATGTCACTGACAGTCAAGGGAAGCTTCAGTTCCAGGAGGGTGCTTTGGTGAAGGCTGTGCGTGAGGGGCACTGGATTGTATTGGATGAGCTAAATCTTGCACCATCTGATGTCTTGGAAGCTTTAAATAGGCTGTTAGATGACAACAGGGAGCTCTTTGTGCCAGAGCTGCAAGAGACGATATCTGCACATCCTAATTTTATGCTTTTCGCTACACAAAATCCACCTATGCTTTATGGGGGGCGTAAAATGCTGTCTCGTGCATTCCGCAATCGTTTCATCGAAGTGCATGTTGATGAAATACCAGAAGATGAGCTAGTCACAATTTTGGAGCAGCGGTGTAGAATTGCTCACAGTTATGCCAAAAAAATGGTTGAAGTTATGAAGGATTTGCAAACTCATAGACAAAATAGTAGAGTGTTTGCTGGCAAACATGGTTTCATTACGCCAAGAGATTTATTCCGTTGGGCTAATCGATACAGAACATTTGAAGGGAGGTCATATGAAGATCTTGCAAAAGATGGTTATTTACTTCTGGCAGAGAGATTAAGGGATGACAATGAGAAAATTGTTGTTCAAGAAGCTTTGGAGCGCCACCTACGTGTAAAACTCAACATAACCGATCTATATATTTCGGTAATATTCATCATCCTGTATATCTTCCTAGTAATTTAATCGTCATATTTTGTGCCTTTCAAGGGCGAAAATTTACAGCAAAAAATGCACATTCATGATTCTAATTTTATCGAATGGAAGGATCAGGGCAATCTGGGACATTGATTTTAAGAGATTTTTGCATGCTGTTTCTTAGTTTATATTCAGTGTAAAAGATACACATCTCTCAGCTAGATTGTTTGCTTTTCAGTGGATGCAAGGTTGCCGCTGGTTTTGTAGATATTTTTTATGCTTCTCCATTCTGAAATAGGTGTTCAGTGATGTGTGCAGTCAAACTTTACAAACTTTTATTTCTAGCGATATGCAGATGAATATATCTAGCTTAGAAAAATAGAATGGAGATAGTTATTGGAAGCTAGTTGCTAGCATGCTACTGTAAACTGTTTAACTGTATGGCTTCTATTGCTGCAGTTTGACAATTTTGAGTACTGTATCATTTTTTTTCCCTTGAACGCACCTAACCGTGTCACTTTGTCCATGATGAGATGATAACCTTAGGAGTTTCTTGTGTGTCACAACGCATTTGAAATTTGATTTGGACTATAAATTTTAGTGCAAATCTTTGTCTTTGCAGGAAGTCACGCGTGAAGATAACTTATCTCTTGATGCTATCAGACTGAGAGTAGAAGAACGCTTTGGAAAGTGAGTTTCTGTGCACTTTTTAATACAACATGCCTGTCTGGTTTTGATGCAATTATATGTCTAATAAAATTTATTGCAGTATCACTTGGACAAAAAGTATGTGGAGGCTATACTTCCTTATTGAGCGTTGCTACAGATCGCGTGAACCTGTACTTCTTGTTGGTGAAACTGGTGGTGGGAAAACAACTGTTTGCCAGATCTTAAGTGCTGTTCTTGGATCGAGGTTACACATTTTGAACTGCCATCAGTATACTGAAACATCAGACTTCATCGGGGTTCGTTGCTGTCTCTAATTTTGTCTGTGTATCCTGTTTTGCTAGTTACCATTTTCTGCTCTTTAAAGATGTGCTAATATGCTGCTACCTGCAGGGATTTTGTCCTATACGTGATAGATCAAGAATAGCACTTGAGTTCAAACATCTTGTTGCAAAAATCAAACAGATGAAAATATTTGTTTATGTTGCAGGGGATATGGTATGTTCAGTTTTGGCTTGGGGCATTTTTACATGCTTATAAATATCTTAAACTGGCCTTCTAATTTTTCTATTCTTTGATGTACAGCCACTTGAAACCAATATATCTGGAGCTGATAGTGTCATGAGTCATCTGAATGAAATACTTGATAGATACAATAAGGAAAAAGATCTGTTCCCGGAGGTGCCAGCTCAAGATCTTGACACGATGGAGCAAATTAAGTTGGATCTGATGCATCTGAAAAAGAGATGGCAGGCAATTTTCCTTTGGCAGGATGGACCACTTGTTCAAGCAATGAAGAATGGCGATCTTTTCCTTATTGATGAAATTTCCTTAGCTGATGACAGTGTGCTTGAACGCTTGAACAGTGTTCTAGAACCTGAAAGAAAATTGGTATGCTCTTTTTTCTTCTATTAGGCATTATCTTCAAATGCCATGGTTTTTTTGTACTGAAAGTAATTGTATTGTATCTTGTGCCAAAAAAAAACTAGACTGCCTTTCTGTTTATTTTTGAGGGAAAAAAGTAGGCTAAACCCTTTGCTGTGGTGGTTACCTGTTTAGTTATATTTGGATCTTGTTGCTGAGTACTGTTAGATAACCTTACCTCAACTGGTGCGGTTGTTACATAGATGTCAGAGCCACCATCTTACTTAGTTTAGTTGCGTTCTCCCTGCTTAAGTCTTTCAACTTCGTTTTTGTTTTAGATTTAAGTCCTACAGCTTGTTGATTGGCATCTCAGTGACAATCCTGTGTCCATCTTAATGTCATGCGTGTTGTTGTGTAGAAGTACACATCAATTTCATTTTATTAAGGCAAAGGCAGGATTGCATCAATCAGAATAAATGCATAGTAAATTATGATGAGATGACAAAGGCACTTTACTTAAGGGGTGTTTGGGCTGCTGTGATCTTCAGCGTACTCTAGTTGTAGAAACCCTTACTAATCCTGGTGAATTATCTGTTATAACTCTAAAAAACACTTTCAATTAGTTGCTCTTTTCATTCCTATGTTCTGCCTGTCACGGCCGTGGTTGGGGAGCCGTGCAAAACAGGGAACTGGGGGATTGTGAGGGTTAAAGGACGCTGAACTAGACTCTTGAGATCGGGCACGCCGGCGACGGCTGTGCCCAATCTCAAGGCCCGGAGATAGATGAGGACCTCTCCTTACAATTTAATTCCTTCATATAGAGAGGCTTTACTTAACTGCTAAGCAAGATATCTCTAATTCTATCTCTAACTCTAACCCTACCATAGGAAGGGGTAGACGGGATCTCGCCCTCACGCTGGAGGCTCTGAGATTAATCCTCTACTTCTTCCTTGACCTAATTGATACAAGGGTGTCTCCTTTTATAGAGACGGGCTAACTTGACCCCTAAGTAAATATCCTAACCAAATCCATCTAACTTATCTCTATCCTAACAAACTGAGGCCTAGTGTCAGCCCAGCCAACTGCCATGACAATGCCATTAGGAGATATGCCTTGTCCTCCAAAAAAATACCTTTGGACTTTGATTTTCTAGCCAGACCTTGGTAAAAAAATGTTATTATCGTATATGGAGGTAGGTTTGCTGATAAACCTACCAGTATTTCTGATATGTCCATGTTCCATTGCTTTGATGATTCCCTTCTAAGGGTTAGGCCCGTCATTGTAGAAGTGCTTATTTGCTTTTATCTGTATTGCTGCTCTCAGTTTTTAATCTTTTGGCTGCACTGATTCTGAGAGTGACATCTATTTAGGAATGGATGGTAATATAAATAATTATTTAGATTGATGTGCTTTGGAAAAGTAAAAGCATGATGAAATGCATCCATATTTAGGTAAAAGCATGATAAAATGCATCCACATTTAGGAATGGAGTAATATAAGGAATATTGCTTGCAAATATGAGCTATTGAATCTGTTGATAGTAATAAATGCTTGACTTGTGAGATTTGATGCAATTCATGTTTCTACAGTTTGTTTTCATTTTTTATTTAAATATGTTTAAATGCACCTCTTGCATTGTTGTAGTCACTAGCCGAGAAAGGTGGTTCAATGCTAGAGAAGATTTCAGCACATCCAAACTTCTTCATCCTTGCAACAATGAACCCAGGTGGTGACTATGGAAAGAAAGAGCTTTCTCCTGCATTAAGAAATCGATTCACAGAATTGTGGGTTCCTGCTGTTACTGATGTTGATGAACTTAAAAGCATAACTTTAGGGAGGTTCACCAGAGCCGAGCTATCTTGCGTTGGAGATTGCATTGTTAACTTCTGGAAATGGTTCAATCAATTGAACATCGGAAGAATGCTCACCATTCGAGATCTGCTGTCCTGGATTTCATTTATAAATGTGACCGAACAACATCTTGGACCACAACAAGCGTTGATACATGGCCTTTTCCTTATTTTACTTGATGGGCTTTCATTGGGTGTGCATGTTTCTAAATCCGAGGCTACTGAGATGAGAAGTACTTGCTTGTCTTTCCTTCTTGAAGAGCTGCAGAAGGTTGACGGGAAGGCTGTAGTCTCGTGCCTAAATGATCTAAACTATTATGGCTGGGGTGACAAAATGAGAAAAACAGATACAGATCATGATCGTTTGGAAGGTCATTTTGGCATTTCGCCATTTTATATTCCTAAAGGCCAATTTGCTTGTAAGCAACAAGGCTTTGAAATAATGGCGCCCACCACCAGTAAGAATGTTTTGCGAGTTTTACGTGGTATGCAATTACCTAAACCTCTTCTTCTAGAAGGTAGTCCTGGAGTTGGGAAGACAAGCTTAATTGTGGCACTAGCTGGACTTTCGGGTCATGATGTTGTGCGGATAAATCTATCTGAGCAGACGGACATGATGGATCTTTTAGGTTCAGACCTGCCAGCTGAAGGGGAAAATGGAATGGAATTTTCCTGGTCTGATGGCATTCTTCTTCAGGCTTTAAAGAATGGAAGCTGGGTTTTGTTGGATGAGCTCAATCTTGCTCCACAATCTGTCCTAGAGGGTCTTAATGCCATTTTGGACCACCGTGCTGAGGTCTTTATACCAGAGCTTGGCCAAACTTACAAGTGCCCACCGTCCTTTCGTATATTTGCATGCCAGAATCCTTCATCGCAAGGTGGTGGGAGGAAAGGCCTCCCCAAGTCCTTTCTGAACCGGTTCACCAAAGTTTATGTTGATGAGTTATTGGAGGATGATTATTTGTTCATTTGTAAATCACGATATCATCCATTAATATCGGAAAGTTTTCTTCGAAATCTTATTCGCTTTAATAACAGGCTGTACATGGATACCATGGTACATAGGAAGTATGGCCAACAAGGTTCTCCTTGGGAATTTAATCTTCGTGATATTATCAGGTCTTGTGAAATGGTGGCAGGTTCTCCAGACACTTTGAAGGATGACTGCTTTCTAAATACTGTCTATTTGCAACGAATGCGAACAGTAGTTGATCGCCATAAAGTCGTCGAGCTTTTTGAAGAGGTCTTTAAGAGAAAGCCGAGCATTCACCAATCTAAAATGCTACATGTCGATCCACATTGCTTGGTTGTTGGAAATGCCTCTATTAGGAAAAATAACTCCCAATCATATAAAGTGCAAAATAATCAACTTAACATACTTCCTGGTATCCTTAATAGCCTTGAAGCTGCAATGCATTGCATCCATCAAGGCTGGTTGTGCATTCTTGTTGGACAAAATTCATCTGGGAAGACATCATTAATTCGCCTACTGGCTCAGCTGTCTGGAAATACGTTAAATGAGTTGAATCTGTCTTCTGCAACTGATGTGTCAGAATTGCTGGGATGCTTTGAGCAGTATAACTTTTTTAGGCACTACAAAGCAGTTTTATCACAGGTTGAGCATTATGTTGATGTGTATTTCAGATTGAGTATGGATTTAAACTGGAAGAATCTAGTTTTGGAAAGGAAGGGTTTGTTTACGAAATGGTTTGAATTTGTGGCTGCAAAAAGGTACTCTTCGGTTCGAACATCAACAGTAATTGAGATGAGCGGGAATGCATCTTTGCCATCATTAAGCTTGGTTGCTGAAATAGTTGAGCTGATGAAGTGTGATCTGGAAATGTTTGACTTGCCTGTATCATTGAGCAAAGATGATCTGCATAAAACACTGAAATCCATCTACAACTTGCAGCAGAATGGAACTGCACACCAACCAGTTAAATTTGAATGGGTTGCCGGAGATTTGATCAGGGCAATTGAATGCGGTGAATGGATAGTTTTAGACAATGCAAATTTCTGTAATCCTACGGTATACTCTCTGACTCTCACATGTTTTCCCTTCTGTTTTGCTGTTTGCTTTTTGCTAATTTTACTATCTTATTTATTATTCTTTTAGGTGCTTGATAGGATAAACTCTTTGGTTGAACAAGAAAGGTCCATTGTAGTTAATGAATGTGGTCTTGTTGATGGGAATCCTGTCGTTATCAAGGCCCACCCTAAGTTCCGAATGTTTTTGACTGTCGATGCAAACTATGGTGAAGTTTCAAGAGCCATGCGAAACAGAGGAGTTGAGATCTTTCTGATGGACCAAAGATGGGATTTGAAAGGCAGTAATGTGCCTGAGAATAGCGAACGGAAGGATGTGATAAGGTTTTTAATTTCTTCTGGAATACCAAGAATGGAACTTATATCATCAATGAGTAAAGCGCACATGTATGCAAAAGCTGAAGGTTTACGTGGTGGTATAAATATTACCCTTCTTGAGATCACAAGATGGGTTCAATTGTTTCAACAACTTATTATTAAAGGAAATCAACTCCTTTGGAGCCTGCATTTGAGTTGGGAACACACGTACCTGCCATCTTTGGGTGAAGTTAATGGACCTACAATTGTTGAAGAGGGGAAAGTTATGTTTTTGACTAATTTCGATGGATCAGAAACTATGGATGAGAGAAAAATTAAGTTTTTGACTGATTTTGATGGGTATTCAACTAGTTTGAATTCTGGATTTTCCTTGATGTTGCCTGGTGGTTGGCCTATTGAGCGAAAGCTAAGGGACTTCATCTTTTATTCGAGAGAAACTTGCATTAATAGAAATTGTACGTATCTACAGTCATTGGTTGCCCAGTATGCTGCATATCAGATAAGCAATTTGAAAGAAAGTTCAGCCTTATTGACCCCAGTTGGTAACATTGACCCGTCTATTTTTCCTACTAAGAGCTTACGTGAATTGATGTTCCCTACTGCTTCTCTGAGTGTCAAAAGTCGCATAGCTGGGGCATTTGATTCAGATTTAGCTGATCAGATGCTTTTCTTTGCTGCAAACTGGGCAATGGAGCAATCATCTGAAAATGACCTTGCACTGTATGACATATGGTTTGAATGGTATAATTGCCTAGTCCAACCTTATTGCAACTTCTTTGAGAGCTATTTGGACATTCGTAAGCAAGAAAGTGGGCATCCTATTTGGAATAGCATCCTAGCATGTTACCGGGAAATAGTTGCCTATCACAAGATTAATATTGTTACTCAGCCTATTCCTCTGCTTTCGAAGAAGTTGCTAGATATGGCTGGCTGTGAGGCCCTTAAAGCTTGCCAGGATCGGCTCTGCAATTCTTTTAATGGTTTGAGCTTGCTGCGCCATACATTGCAGCAATGGCGATCTGAGAAGTTTTCTGATCTTGCTCTGAAATCTACCTTTTCACCTGCATTGATGTCCCTTGGATGCTTAGAGCGTGGAGTACTTAAGAAGATTGTGGAATCTCCGGAGCTGCTGCACATATACTCTCGCATTCTTGAATATCACAAGTCGATATGGAAGATGATAATTTCATCTCAGTCTGAGGGTCTGCCAGTTGTTTGGAATCTTTTAATGAAAGAAATACTGAAGTTGCAACAAGAGTTCCCTGAAGAAGTCCGTAACTTTTTGGTAAGTTACCAGCCTTTTCTTTCTTTTATGATTTATTATATGATGCTAGCTGGTGGTTGCAAAATGACATCTTATTCGTACAGAGGGAAAGTGTCAATCTCAACAATCTCCATGATCTCAACTTTCAATATGGAAAACCAACTTTGTGGATATATGGTGGTCATCCTTTCGTGCCACCATCTAGCATTGTATTTGATAAAATTCAAGCAATTGTGGCCTTCTCTGCAGCAGTGTGGCCAAAGGACAATCTATTGAATATACACCTTGATGGTATTTTTTTAGCATGCCTTTTGATTGTTCTTTAATAAATCTTCTATGCCTGACATGCATAATTTAGAATGTAATTGCCATCTAATGCTTGCAGATAAACGGCAGATGACTGATGCAATGCTGTCAGCCAATCAGGACCTTAGACGCCTTGCAATGGAAGGTAGTCATATCTATCCAATTTCTTTTTGGGAGGGGTGTTATGTTGGAACACAATTTCATAACTTCAGCACTGTAGCACAGCATCATCTGATTGTGCCATGCTAGATTTTCTTACTTACACATCTTTAACCAGTTAATCTGTTTGATGGTAATTATTTTCAGAATTATTTTGAAAAAAATAGCTCAACTTTCCTTTTTGATTTTTTTGCCAAGGTCTCTCTATGGCTATTGTTGCAACTAAAGCCGATGATGATGCGTCAACTATTGTTGATCGATTGGATGATGTTCACCAGGTTTTTCTTGGACATTGGTATTTTTATGACATGATTTATCCTATCGTCTTTACGATTTTATTTTATTTTGTTCTTGTAGAGGCTTTGTGGGAAGGTTGATTTCGAGAGGAGCAAGTTATTGTCCAAAACTTCAGTGCTTGAAGTAAAATCATGTTGCTCAGTGTCGTCTGACATTCTATATAATATTGATGGCTTCAATGGCTGGTTAGCGAGTCTTCCTTTGCTCAACTTGAAGAGCATAAACTTGGATGCTCTATTACTTGAACGGCTATCCAAGTGTGCTCAAAAAGATCCTTCTGAAGCTCACGAGGTCTGTCTATGTTCTTTTGGTTTCTGAATCTCAAATTTTCATTTGTTGTCCATATTTTTCTACAAGACCTGACTATTTTGAGTGTTAAACTATAACAAACAAGTGTCATACATAGTTTATTGTTGTGGTTTTTTTATACGGTCTACATTGTCTTACACACCGGAGTTAATGAGCCATTAAAACTAGATAGAGGGAATGTGACCAGTGTTACTAACCTAGAGAAGGCTTGCTGTGGTATACATAAACAGAGCACATAAAATTATGGGCCTTGATATTCTGAACAATCAGCATATTCATTGTTTTAGTTTCTCAGGAAGAATCATATAAGAGATGATTTCTAGTGTGGGCGATATTAAAATGCCACGTGCATTAAATTTTGAAACAGTCAAAAGATTATGGACAATACTGTCGTTTGGATTGAGTGTATCTTTTCTTCACTACACAGATCATTGTGAATTCAGAGCACCTGCTGAATTATTCTAAGAATTATTCACTGGGGTCCTCTTCAAGATCTCCTCTGGAGTATACTCAACATCAGATCATTTGGTGGATTCGTGATGCCTGGGCTACTGTTGATAATGGTAAAAATTGACCATTTTATTTGTGACAAAGCTCATCTCATTTTTTTATTGTAGTTTACAGCTTGACATTCTGTTGTGCAGTGCATGTGGAAGTTGCCAATTCTATTCTTGAAATGTGGTACAACCATCACTCGTCCTTGTGGACTTATTGCTCAGGAAGCCCAAAGGTCTCGTGAGCCATACAATTGAAAAATTTGTATTATGACAACCATGATTCTTTCCTTATCTGATTTGTATCATTTACAGAGTCCTTTCAGTTACACATGATGAAACATGTGACCTGGCACACCTGACAAAAATGGACGCCATCAATATTATTATGTATGTTTATCAAAACTTTTGCTCCTCCCCTACCTCCCCCTTCCCTTTTTCGTTTAGTACACTTGATGGGCAATGCCCTTTTCGAGTTCGTTTTAAATTGCTCTTGAATAGAGCTTGTGCTCTGCTGTATCAGCTACTCCTGGAAAGTGATTAACCTGAATTTGGGTAAGGCAATTACACAAACTTCTATTCCTTCTTCCCTGCAGGCGAAAGGATTTACGTGTAGTGGATTATCAGAAGAATTGTTTAATGCTTAGAATTTCATCTGGAAACCTCTGGGAAAGTGTCTCGTGTGTGGGAAACTTTGTTGCTAGTCTCCACTCTGTTGCTGATTCTCTCTTCAAGCAGGTAATAATCAATTTACCTTTAATTTGTGTTGTAGCACCCTCTTGACTTGTGTATTCTTATAAACTTTTGCAGATTATATTTGCCCATAAGGAGCATTTCAAGGAGGAGGACTTTGACCGGTTAGAGGCCGTCCTCTTTCAACAACCGAAACATTATATAGAGGTTTATGCATCATCCTTATGCTCTGATTACTTTTAGCTACTCTTGTAATATGTTAAGCACCCTTTGTATTGGATTTCATCTCATTTCTTTTTTACTTGGTTGCCAAGCCTACCGTAACAACACAACTCTCCCTTTTTCGGGATAGGGGCCCCTCTAATCTGGGCTTGGGACTGGCTATGCTGAAACAACAGTAGGCTTCGTTGTACTTCGGAGTAGTTTGGTCGAGTTTGTTTAGTGTATGAATGGGATCTATATGCTATGATTAATTAATGAACTTTGTGGCATACCTATTTCCTTTGTACTTTCTCTGGAAATATCTTTGCTGGCGCTTTGCTTTTTCTTGACACACTTCTCTGTTGCAGAAAGAAGGTCTGGACACAATTTGTGCTCTGTTATCATCTTCAAGTCATGGAGTATTGGCTTCACTCACAGGATCAGATGAACTCGTCGAGTCATTGCTTATGGATTTATATTCACCATACTCCCGTGGTATTCTTTTTTATCTATACTTCACATGATGATTGATTTTCATTTAAATTACCTGAAGTTACTGGTATATGATTATATGTTTCTATTCATCCTACTCACGTGGTAGTCTATTTTATTTCCACATGAAAGATTGATTTTACCATTTAAAGTAACTTTGTTGCCTTGTTGGTATGATATAACCATGTTGGATGTTCAGTCATGTGTAATGCAGTAGATGCCATTCATTTATTGATGGCTTTAGTTTTTGACATGGTAGCATGTAGCTGCTGAATATCCTGATTGATAATTCGAACAGGGATACACATCATTATGTGTACTCCATGTTTCTCCTCGCCATGCATAAGGGCCTATCCTTTTATGTCACTTAATGATTTGTACTTTTGCCTCATGTAGACTCTTTATTGCATATTGGGGCTGCCTGGATTCATATTGGAACATTGCGCTTCCGGTTATTGTTGAGCTCATACAGTCCAGATCCTGCTTTTGAATCTGCATACATTCATTCACATATTCTTGAAAAAATTTCACGTGTGAAGCTTGAGGGGAAGGTAAAACATTTATTATTTTCTTTTTTGTTAACAAAAAAACAACAGGCAAATTAATGGAGGCTATTTTGTTACAGGTTCGTCATGATTGTGAGGAATTGGCTGGCTCTAGCTCCCCTGAAGATAGTTATGATTATAAGTTATTGCAAGATCTGGAAACTGAAGAGAGAGAGACTCGGGCTAAGGTTCTATTACAATTGTTTGTCATCCATTTACCTTTTATTTATTTCTTGATTTTAGATTTTAATTGTTTGCATTATGTAAATTGTGGAATTCCATCACTTACCAGGATTGTACAAAAACTTCTAATATATTTGTTGTCTATTCTTTTGAAAGAGGTGCTCTTCTAATAATATGTACTTCTTCTGTTTCAAAATGTAGGAGGTCATTTTGGCTTTTCTAGGTTAATAGCTTAGACATACGTTATATCTAAGTGCATAGCAAAATCTATGAACCTTGAACAGCCAAAACGACCTACATTTTGAAACAGAGAGAGTACAATATAAGTTTCTAGGCATAATCAAGAACAGAAGCAGACTAATTTTCTGTTTTCATTTAGCATCAATGCAACTTGTTAGGGAGGAATGTTGTCTCTTAAGGTTTTAGCAATTGTCATGTCACTTGTTATTCTGTATGTCTGAACTGTATACTAGGTTCCTTGCTAGCTCACGGATGCATTTTGTGAATGATAGTTATAGACACGATTAATTTGTGTTTGTATGGCTGAGATTCACTTGCATATTGAGCCAATAAAAACTCTTGTACGTGACCTTATGCATGTTTTGCAGGTTGTATTTCGACCCCAACAATCTAAGCACAAGAGTCTCGTTGCTGCATGCTTTGAGTTTGAGAACCGGCTCATGGATTGTAAGGATTTATTAACAAACTTAAACTGCAAAGGAGCTGGGCAGCTAGAGGTTGACAGAGTCTGCAATTGGCAGGTGCGATATGTGTCTACTGATTTTTATGTCTTTTAGTTAGAGCCTATCTGCCTACGATCATTTCCTTCTTTTGATCTTTAGTACCTGTGGATAATATTGATCATTTTTTTTTGGTTGCAGATAACATCTATGAAATTTATCAAGCGGCTGACAGAAGAGTATGGGGAGTATGCTGATTTGATTCAACCAATTCAAGTTGCTGTATATGAAATGAAGCTTGGCTTAGCGATTGCTCTGTCTGGTTACCTTCAGAGAGAATATTTGAAGAAGGTTAAAGAAGATGACATTGAAAGAGTTCTGGTACGTATAGTTCTGCAGCTGTTAGTTATAATATTGTTCTTCCACGTATTTCCATCATCTTAGCGATGCGCTAATTGAACTATAGCGGGTGATATCAATGTTGTGCTTGTACAAATACAGTTTATGTTAACAAACAATAGCTATCTTTACTTAGGCCAGTCTCAGTGGGAGTTTCATAGAGAGTATCATGTTATTCAATTCAATGCCATCTCAGCAATTTCGCTGACTTGGCAAGGCCCGTCAGCATTTTTGCTGATTTGGCATAGCATTTAATTCTATGAAACTCTACCTGACACTCCCATTGAGGCTGTCCTTATGTAGATGTTTTTTGGACCATTTAGGCCTTGTTTAGGTACTCCTGGTTTGAGGGGGGTTGGGAGGGATTGGAGGGGAAATTAGTCATTTTAAATCCAATCCCCTCCATTCCTCTCCATTCCACCCTCTATCCAAACAAAGCCTTAGAGGTCTTTCAGTCCCTTGTAAAGAAGCAGTGCAATGCCATTGGCTAATGACACTCTCATTGACTTTATCATGCTAATGATTCTTCTGTTATCTTATTTGCTGCAGGGCACAATTTGTGCTTTTATGCAGTTTCCCTCTGGATCTATTACTGAGAGGGTCGTAACTGACATGACAGACCTTACAGAATGTGCAGTTGATGATCAACAAAGAACCCAAAACTCTTCTGGTGATGTTGATGTATTGAAGAAGCTTGCCATGTCAAGTCAGTTGAATGTTGGTAAAGTGGGAGACAAAGTGGTTAGTGCATCCAGTTTCTACTTTTAACAATGCATTTGTTTCTCCACAGCTGACTTTTAACAATGTTTTGTGTACTAATTGCAGAAGTCCTACTCTGAGATGCTAGTTTCAATACATCATATATTTCTAGTAAGAACAGCATATCGCGTCAGTTGTTCCCATATCATGGATAAATCATCTTATCTGGTATGTATTTTATATTCATGTCATCATGATTTATAATCCTTGAGGGAAAGCCTCTTACCAGTTTCACTTTCCAGTCGTTGAAGGACACCTTTGATCATTTTACAAGCATGTGGATCGACATTAAATCTCGTTTGAAGGCTAAAGAAAATGATGATTCTCAGTATTATAAGTTCAAATCGCGGACGGTCAACATAGAAGAACTTTTTAAAGATGTGCCATTACTTTCAGACATGGATATAGAAAGCAATATACCAGACAATGAAGAAAAATTAGAGCAGGAGTTTTTCAAAATTACGGTATCACTATATGCTAGTTCTTATTTATGGATGTCAATTTCACTCTGCAACTAGATGTAAGAATTTCATTTATTTCAGGAGAGAATCAATGAGGATGGTGGCGTTGAAGGCAGTTGGGACGTCATACCAGAGTCTGTTCTGAAATCAATTGTAATGATACATAACCAATTGTTTGGTTCTCCAGATCTTTTTGAGAAGGTATAATAATTACAATCTCAAATTAAAATGCCACCTTTAACTTAATCTTCTGAAGTAAAAAAAAACACATTTATGATACTGTATGCATGTTCTGCAATTTCACAGAAATTTTTGTAGTTCTCTTGAATGTAGGAGATAGAGTGAAGAATAAATAAGAGACTACTACGTTGAATGTGTTTTACTCTACAATTAATAGCTAATCAACAATTGTTTTGTTGAATTTCTTTCAGCCTAGCAAATGCCCAATTAGTGATGCTCAGAAAATTCAGTCTTTCATAGAATCATATGAGCTGGGAACTATAATTCTGAAAGGTAATACTATGGGTTGCTATTTTATAACAGTGCTGTATGTATAACTTGCTTACTTTGTGTTATTATATGTTTCCAGACCTTCCAGAATTAACATGTTCTATGTTTGACGAGAAGCTCATGCCTGAGCATCTGTTTCGTGTTTGTCTGGAATATCGACAAACTTTTGCAACTTCTCTCGACTGCAGTTCTTATAACGCTTACAAGGTATGACATCATTTATTGTACCTTGATGTTCCATTGGTTTCCTTTCATGCATTATACTTTGCATATTGCAGGACCCAAATCCTTCTGTGATGTTTAAAATGGTTGAGCCACTAACTTTACTTCAAGAGAAAGTTAGAAAATATTTGGAGGAATGGCCTGATCATCCAGGTCTTATGAAAATATTGGACACAGTTGCTTCCCTTTTAGCAATGCCCCTGAGCACGCCGATTTCGAAGGTCTGTTATTCAATAAATGTGCGTGTAATACTAACATGCTGTGAAGTACTGATTTGTCCAAATTTTCTTTTATGTTTCTTATTATTCTTAAGGCCTTGCTTGGATTGCAACTGCTGGTTGGGAAAGCTCAAACATTGCAGGAAAATGACTCCAAGTTCTGTCTAAAAGGTAAGGTTGAATCTCCTCTAACCTATGTCCCACAGTTGCATGCCACAATGTGGTTGTCCTCACTTCATCTGAAAAAAGGGTCATGCACTGTCAATTTACTAGTTTCTCATCAAGAAATTTGTTTTTCATTTCTATGTTGATCTCCTTTTCGCTGCAGATCATCTTCCTCCTATATTCTTGCTTGTGTATTCATGGCAAAGGCTTGAGTTAGATTGTTGGCCTTTGCTGCTCAAAGAGGTCCAGGAAAAGTATGATACGGATGCTGTAAAAGTGAGTTTTTATGAATCTTATCCATGTTTTAATTTTTATTCGTTTTTTACGGCTAACAAATTATTCTTTGACTTGTGCAGCTATGGTTTCCATTGCGAGCCTTACTTACTTCAACTGATGATGACTTTTCTATCATCAGAAGGTATGCATATGTTTTGCTCTCTGTTCTTAGCAGTGTTATCTTTTTTCTAATGTAAATTTGGCTCGCAAATTCAGTGTTGAAGAATTCATTCAAACATCGAATCTTGGAGAATTCAAGAGACGTTTACATCTTCTTCTTGCCTTCCACGGCGAGATTTCTGGTGGTGCTAGCATGGGTGCTTATTCAAGGTAAGATTGAGATTTTATTGATTTAACAGTAGTTAAGTACAAACATTGATACGATTTTGCTTTTCCTGTAGCTAAATAATATTCCACATGCTAACATTTTAAAAATCCATTTTTTTATTTTTTCAATTCTGACAGTACTACAATGAAGAAAATCCGGAATATTCTGTACAATGTGTTCGGCTACTACATGCAGTTCTGGTCACTGTAAGTCACCCTGCTATCCATCTGAAGTATTTACCTGTTCTATTTCTCCATGGTTGGTTGGTTCTGATAAAATTTCACAACTCAAGTGTTCATGAAAAAATTGGAGAGGAAAAAGATTTCATCGAGAAGAAGCTGAAAGATGAGGCCAAGCTTTACAGCTGGGAGCAAGCACCATATAGTACAGCTTCGATTGAAAGTTTTAAGAGGGCCAGGCAAAGGATCTTTAAGCTTCTGGGACAGTTTAATGTATGTTTATTTATGTCCTTTATACTGGGCAAAAGTTCTATTATTGAATTAGTTTGAGACTTCCTTTTAGTTAGAACTATAATTGCATGTATGCTTCAAAAAGCTACCTAGTTCATTAACTATTTTAGATGGCAGCT
Organism: Urochloa ruziziensis; assembly: GCA_015476505.1. Taxonomy (NCBI): domain Eukaryota; kingdom Viridiplantae; phylum Streptophyta; class Magnoliopsida; order Poales; family Poaceae; genus Urochloa; species Urochloa ruziziensis. The sequence goes on from CM027118.1 coordinate 55,790,824, forward strand.
TTGATGAGCTATTCATATGTTTTGATAGGGTGTTTTAAATAAGTCCTTCATCGATCTACTGAATGAAGAAGTCACTGCAAGGAAAGTTCCATGTTGGCTTGATCCTCAGAGGCCTGAATCACAGTTTCCTTTTGACACTGAAAAGTTTAACAAAAGGTGGTCCTGTGAAGTTGATCATATTTTTTAATTTTAAATTGCACATATTTATGTTGTTTTGATCTTTCTGACAGATGTTCATGGTATAAAAAGTGGGCTAGCGAGACTTCTTTATCGCTGCAAACTTTGCAGCATACAAACGCTACTACTGTTGGAATTCCTACAGTCAAAGGTCTCCCCTATTCACAACACCAACCCACCCACAAACACACAAAAATAAAAAATGAATTCTTTCCTTTTCGTGTGATTTTGATTTGGTCTGTATTATTCTCTTGACAGAATACACAGATGTTGTACAAAATGTGAACCACCGACGGCATGAAATTGAGCTCAATGACAGATTGAAATTCTTTTGGGCCGCACTTGAGAGAATCTGTGGGGCTGCTAATTTTGCTAGTACACTGAAGCATGGGAAAAAGAACCAGAAGAAAGCAGCTCTATCCAATCTGTTCAAAACTCTTGAGGAATGTGGACTAGCAAAGCACAGGCCAATGGGACATGAGGTACTCTAATTCCATGAAACAAAATTCACTTAGCTTTATAATACAACTCTGTAACTGAAAGCATGCCTCCATTGACATTCTTATACTTCTAAGCCGAAAAGAAGAGCTTTTACAAAATACAATGTTTTAATCTTATTTCCAGTGGAGAGACGAGATTTCTGCGCCAAGTTCATTGTTCTTGGAGCAGTCATATGATGAAGCACATTTACTCCAGCAAGTGAGCTCGCAGAAGAAGCTTGAAGATGTTAACATTGTTCATTGCACACCACTGACCACAGATAACTGGAAGCATTCAAATCGTCAATACTTTAAATGCTTGGCAATGATGCAACAACTTCGACAAGTTTCCTTGAAGTTTAACAAAGATCTAGGTCTAGAGGAGGTCAGTTCTCCTTTGTTGTTTTTAGTATCTGCATACTATTGATGAAGATGTATCAATTTGCCATTTATTCTTTGAGTATCTTACAGGTTAACAGGGCTACATCATTTATGAACCATCTGTTCACTATCTTGTCCGAACAAAGGCATTTTGCTTATAATCTTTTTGGTCAGCTGAAGCAGCTTCAGCATACTATTTTCTTGTTAGGTTCTGGAGGTATTTCTCAACTTCTACTTTCTCAACTTAGGACTTGAAAAGTATTTAGCAAAACTTATTCACATTAATTCTTTATAGGGGAGAGATCTCTATCATCATGTCAAAATGTGCTGTTGAGTTCCATGTGGCAGCAGAAGGTAGGATTTCTGCTTAAGTTAATTTTACAATTTTGATGGGTCTTTTTGCATGTTTCCATGCACTCTTGACACATTTTGCTATTTCTTAATGCAGAAATTGTTTGACGGTGTACTGACCATGACCACTGACAGTAACCTGTTGCTTAAAAGCTTTAAGGATTGCCACCATACCTCTTGTATCAATTTTGAAGAGGTTGCTGCAATGTCGACTCTTCTTGAAAAGTTTGTATCGAGATTTTCTGAATCTAAGGTAAATTTGCTTGTGAGTTGTCAAAAGAGGCGGGAGCTGACCTGTTTGACCTGCATTTTATGGGCTTATATTAAATTAATATCAATCAGGGTATTTACTTTAGGGTCTCATTCAATGATCGTTACCCTGTTTCTGATAGAAGCTCAAGATAAGTTTGAAGGCGGTGTGAGCTTAAGCCACATGCAAAAATACTTGTTTAAGCAGATACACCTAAGCAAAACATTTTCCATTCATCAGTGATATGTCTATTGAATCTATTTTCCCTTGCAGGGTTTGTTAGATAAACACTTGCTTGGATCTTATAATATATTTGCTGGTGCACGCAAGAATGTTCCTCTTGCTACAAGAGAGATGGAAGAACTTTTCTCTGAGAATTGCCAGCTCGTGGATTTGTTAAGAGAAGACATGCAGGTTATGCGCCAGCAGGAAGTTTCAATGAGATCCGTTAAGGAAGTTCTTATCTCCCGTTTAGAAGAATTGCTGGATAAGGTTTGTGTTGTTACATGTGTGAACTGTAATGTGCCAAAATGCCCCATGCATCTTGTCTATTGATGATGTTTTTTACCTTTTATTTGTCATCTCCATTTACGTAGGGGAATGCAAATTGTAGTTTGGGGTGGGAAAAAATGTAGAGTGGAGAAAACTGGTACAAATGTAACATAAAAATCTGTCTCCAACATGTAAATCCCTTATGCGATACTAGTGCAGTAGTGGCCCCGTATCTTGCACGATGGCTTGCTTTTTTTTTTGTAAACTGCATATTTACGTAGGGTTTTCTATTTTGTTACATTTGCACTTCATCCTATAGTAAAAGGGACTCTGTCAAAATAGTACATGTCATAGTGAAATGGCAGATATTCCCGTCAAAGATTCAGAAACAAAGAATATAGGCAATCTGTGAATGGTTCTGGACGGCTTTTGCATGCGCATTGCAGCTGCAAGGCTCATGCAAGCACACCATGGGGTTAGAACATGATAGTGCTCACATAAATGTGGTTTCATGAATAGTGGTATTTTCGTAAAGCTGGCGCGCAGTGGTGTCTCAGCGAGTGGTCTAGGTGATGGCATCACAAGTTGGGGACTGGTAGATCAGAGCTGTTTTGAGTTTGAGTCATGGCAGTTGGAGTGGCCACCTGTCTCGCTCGCACCACTATGATAGCATGCCCTGCGGGGGATCAGCCGGGGTTGAGGGTTGGGATGCTCAGGGTGCCACACATTTAGGCAGTGACTGCTGCATTCGGGCAGCACATTCTCAAGCATCGACTTCGGTGTTGTCACAAGCATTGACAGTGTCCTTGTGATGGATTAGGAGAGGAGAGAGAAAAAAGAGTAAAGGATAGGGAGAAGTGAGGAAGAAAGGGTAGGAAGTTCGGCATTCTTTTGAAAAGTAGGGTGGAAGCGGGGAATACACCCTATGCCCCTCTTTCCAGTTGAGTCAAACACAAGATAATCAGTTTCTTTTTTGTTTTGCGTTGTTTCAACAAAGAATTTACTCCAGTCTAGATATTGCATGTTACATGTTTATGCAACTAGGCATTTCCTTTGCTACGGAAAATTTCTGCTTACACATGCATTGTTGTTGTAGGGCAAGTTGGCAATGGAGGACCCTGGAACAGTTGAAGACAATCATGGAATATGCTCTGATGTCCTACCAGAGCTTGAAGCTTCATATGAAGGAATATTAAAGCAATTTTTCATGCTAGCTGTTGGTGTTTTAGGAAAGCTCACCGATCTTGAAATATGCAATGAAGTTGAAGATTCACTAGAGGGGACTATTACATCATGGAAAGATGTTTTTCAGTTATATACCATGAATCTTAAATTGAATCATATTTGTGATGCTAGTGAAGAGCTTTGTGTTCGAGTGGTTTGTTCCTTCACCTTTACACCTTATGTTTTCTTATCTGTATTACTTTGGGCTTTACCATCTGATTTTATTGTTTGCCAACAGAAGAGACTGGTTGACTGCAAGCCTGATATGCGTTCTATTATAGAGATCCACCTAATGCATCTTCATGCTTGGCTGGGTGTAATACTGTCATCAGCAGAAGGGATACTTTCTGAACTTTTAGAAGCACACAGAACAGTAAGCATTTCATGTTTAGAGAAACTTTGGACTGGTAAAATAATGTTTTAGTTTTATTGCTCTGATTTCCTTTTCCCTTTTTGTTTCAGACTGCTGAAATTACTCTTGCACTTGGGGACCTTTTCGTCTATCTATTTGGGGAGGGATTTGGTTCCACAGAAGATGCATCAGAAGATGCTGATGATGAACAACAGGATGCAGTAGAAACTGGAACTGGCTTGGGTGATGGGGATGGTGGAAAGAGTGTAAGCTCTAAAGTAGAGGATGAATCGCAAATTGAGGACATGGAGAAGGTTAGTGCCTTTAAATATATACTTCTAACTGTAACAGTTTCAGTATGCTTCATTGCCGCTAACCTTCTGGTTTTGAGCAGGATGCTACGCATAAGCCAGACCAAGCACCTAAGAATGACGAGGAAGCAGTTGAAATGAAAGAGGATTTTGATGCTGAATTATCTGATGTTTCTGAGGATCCCGAAGGCAAGGACTCGGGTAAGGAAGATGAAGACATGAACTTGGACAGTCAGATGGGTGATACTGGTGATTCAAGCGAAGTGGTTGGCAAGAAGTCATGTGACAAGGATGAAGATGTTGATCCTAAGACATCAACTGAGAAATACGATTCTGGTTCATCAGTCAAAGGGGCAGAGAAGAATGATAAGGAACTGAGAGCTAAGGATGACAGTTCTGTTGAGGAGGAAGATCATATGGAAATGGATACTGATGAGCCAGGCAAGAATAATGATTTAGAAGATGAACCCATTACCTGTGAGGAAACTGATCTGGATACTGAGGAAGTCATGGACAAAGAAGACGCATATGATGATCGAACAGGACCTGAACTCCCTGAACCAGACAATGATTCCAAGGATATTGACATGGAGAGACAAGAACCTGTTGAGGAAGATGCTGACAATGAAGATATTGGTTCAGAAGAGGTGGATGATCAGAGGTCAGATGGTTCGGATGATATGGAGTTGGGGGATATGGCACAGAATGGTGATAGTGCAGTGGATAATGAAGGGGACCATGTTGAAGAAGCAAACGCAGAACCAAGTAACATAGATAAACAACAGTTGGATAGTAATGACCCACTTAAGCATCCTTCACAAGGTCAGCCTGACAATATGCAAGTAGACAATAATAGAGAATCTGAAGCAAACTTGGCCAACAGCAGCGATATGAATGGTGCAGTTGCTCCTTCAGTTAATTTTTCAGGAAATGAAGTGCCCAATATGGAAGTATCTATGCCAAATTCTGGTGATGATTCAAGATTATCCAACACCAAGTCAGATATACAAAATGATGTTCCACAATCGCACATCAAGCAGTCAAATCCTTTCAGGAGTATTGGAGATGCAATGGAAGATTGGAAAGAACGAGCTAGAGTCTCAGCTGATACCCAGGATCATCCACCAGAAACTGGACATCATAGTGATGATGAGAATGCTACTCAATTTCGTTATGTCCCTGAGGGTGAGCAGAGCACCTCTCAGGCACTTGGTGCTGCAACAGCTGATCAGATCAGTGATGACACTCAAATCAAACAATCTTTCATGGAAGATGAAAGCCGTGTCAAGAAATTAGAACAAAGTGAGGAGAGAACACCTGATAACCCTGAAGTGCCACAAATTCAATCTTCACAAACACTTACCAGCAAGCCTGAAAATGCTAACGAATTAGAGGGCCCAGAGATTCAAACTGATGCATCAGTTGAAGATTTAGTTGAAGTCGGAAAAGATAACTCTTTCCAAAATCTTGTTTCCTTCAGACGACCCCCGGCAGATGACAAAATGACTCTGGATGACCTAAGTTTTGACACAGAATTGTCTACTAAGATGGATCTGGACGTACCTGATGAAGAAATGGAAAGGGCTATTGTGGACTGGAAAAATCTCGAACTGGCAACTATGAAATTGTCCCAGGAACTAGCTGAGCAATTGCGGCTGGTTATGGAACCAACTCTTGCAAGTAAGCTTCAAGGGGATTATAGAACTGGAAAGAGAATAAACATGAAGAAGGTACTTTTTATTTCAGATGACTTATCATGAAATGTTTCCCTTTACTCTCTATAGGAATGTTTGCTTATATGATGAGACACGATTGTTTCCTTTTCAGGTTATTTCATATATTGCAAGTTATTTCCGCAGGGACAAGATATGGTTGCGGCGAACTAAACCGAATAAAAGGAATTACCAAGTGGTTATTGCCGTTGATGATTCACAAAGTATGTCTGAGGGCAAATGTGGTAAAGTGGCTATTGAGGCATTAGTCACAGTGTGCCGTGCTATGTCACAGCTTGAGGTTGGACAGTTCGCAGTTGCAAGTTTCGGAAAGAAGGGGAATGTTAGAGTTCTGCATGATTTTGATCAGATCTTCAATAGTGAAGCTGGGGTCAAAGTAAGTTGACGACCCTAACAGTGCGTTTCATTTGTCTAATTATATCCCTACCTTTTTCCTTTTCGAAACTTCATAACTGATCCTCCTTTTCTTGTTCCTGTTACAGATGATTTCTACTTTGTCCTTTGAGCAAGATAACAAAATTGAGGACCAACCAGTTTCTGATCTCCTGACACATCTAAACACAATGCTCGACACCGCGGTGGCAAGGGCACGCACACCATCAGGGCAAAATCCACTGCAGCAACTGATACTAATTATATCCGATGGCAAGTTCCATGAAAAGGTAACTATTTTTATGGCCCATTTTTTCCTGTTGCTCCAATACCCGCCTACCCCTACGGTTCTGAAGTCAGCTCTTTAGCAGGAAAACTTGAGGCGCCATGTCAGAGATGTTCTAAACCAAAGGAGGATGGTCGCTTATGTGCTCCTGGATAGCCCTGAGGATTCTATTATGAATCTCCAGGAAGCATGCTTCAACGAAGGGGGGAAGCTAAAACTGAAAAAATATATGGCTTCTTTTCCGTTCCCTTACTATGTCATGCTACAGAATATTGAAGCGCTTCCTCACACATTGGCTGATCTTCTTAGACAGGTATGATATTGCATTTTAGCTCTTTTGATCCATTATTAGCAAATAGATGTCCCTACTCATATATCTTGTTTTCTGCTGTGCAGTGGTTTGAGCTCATGCAGAGTGCTAACGAGTGAAACTTTTGGGACGTCACCAAATCTTGTAGTGTGGGTGCCCTCTGCCTCTGGCTGTACAGCAAATTGAGGGTGTTAAGATTCACAAGCGTGGCCCATTTTGGCTTCGCCCCAGCCATTATTTGAGTTCAGGCCAGATCGTGTAAAAAATATACCACAGTTCTTGTACATCGTTTGTGAAATGTCAATAGAAATTTTCGTGCACATGTGCTATGTTTTTTCTTTGGTGAACACGTTGCTTGCATGCTGGTATTTGCGCCCTTGATTTAGGGTGCTGAATCATGCTAAAACTGAAGCAGAACTTCGAATTTGATCCTCCCTTATCGCCCTGATTTTAGAGAGTTTCTTTCACCTGTCCCCATCAGTACCGAAAATGGTAGTTCCAAAGTCGTTTTGGTTTTTCTAGATTCATTATTTTTATTACGCATCTAGATAAACGCTATGTCTAGATTCATAACAAAATCTATAAACTTAGAAAAGCCAAAACGACATATAATTTTAGAACGCGTCAGGTCTCACCGTTCGTTGGGAGGGAAGTGGCGCGTGTGCGCCGTGTAACAATTTCAGCCAGACTAGGGGAGAGTGGGGGAGGGAGAGGGTTGCACGCTCTTGAGATAGAGGCTACGACTGGTGGACCGACTCGTGAAACAAACTTTACACAATTCTTCTATGTATTCGAGAATTAAAAAAAGATGATTTAAATGGAAAACGACGCGTGGGTATGTAGTACATACAAAGTATATTATTCATAGTCTGTACCATCAAAGCGAGGGACTTTTCCCAAGGGCACCGATGTGAGGATTGTGCTAGAAGAAGGAGCATGAGTAGAAGTCTCATTGGAATGAAAAACTGCATGTTTCCCGGTGTAGGGGTTCTTGGCATTCTCTTCCTTGAGCTTCTTCTTGTAAAGCTTTTGAGCTTTCTTCTTAGACCTCTCCAAGAGCTTGGCCTTCAACTTTTGCTTTCTCAACTTCTTTTCTTCATCGGTGAAGTCACCCTCAACATCGCTCACATCAAATCATCATCATTTGAGCTTGTTCATCATCATTTGAGCTTGTGTCGATGGGTGTAGCAGGTTTGCTTCTTCTTGGACTTGGTTGTGCACCAAGAACGAGACGAGCCACGTTGGAAGCGGTGGCGGTAGCGGAAGCGGCATCGATAGCAGAAGTATCCCCTTGAGCGCAGTGGCGGACACAGGGCCCGGCGACCCTGGGCACCTGCCCGTGCTCCTCAACTCTGATGTCCATTAGCCAATCATCCAGCAACGTGTATGCATACATGGTATGAGTATAATCCTTGCTTAGCTAATCAAATTGCCCGGGCTCCTAGATGCACTTGGATCCGCCACTGCTTGAGCAATACTGCTTTTCCCTTAGCGGTTAAGCCTAAATCAAGAGATTAGGCTTTGATACCAATGAAAATGACCGACACTAGGCCTAGAGGGGGGTGAATAGGTCCTGTTAAATCTATAAATTCTTTCACGAAAACTGTCAGAGATCGGATGATCCGACACTGTCTCGGGTCTTTAGGGGTCCGAAAGATCCGACAAAGGGGCGGATAATCCGACCAAGGTGAGAAACCAAGTACGAGATTCAAATTTAACATAGCTTATGATGATTTTCTTTGAATATAAAGTTTTCAAATTAAGTAGGTAAGCCTCTGAATATCATCTACACAAAAGTATAGCAACTAACAAGTAGATCGGATCAAATCAAGCATATAAACATTTAAATAATAAGAACAATAGGAGTACAAGGGGACACATTATTTTCTTCCAAAGTTCACTTCACAAATGAGCTACGTCTTCGTTGAGATGCTCACAAAGAGTCGGGCTGTCACTAGCCCCTTGTCTTCCTCAATCAACCACAAAGATGGATTGAGTCACTTACTATCAATCTCACGAAAAGATGGCAATACAAACTTTTCGGGGCTCAAACACAAAGGAATGAAAGCTCCACGACAACTCTAACCCTCTAGCAGAAATGCTTCAAGAGTAACAAGCACGACTCGATGAATCAGAGTTGCTTCAAATGCTTCTTGAGATGAAAAAAATGGATGGCTCACAAAGTACTCAAGTCACACACCACAAATCTCTCTCACTCGAACTCTAGGTGAATCCTTGCAAAGATTGAGCTTTTAGGAGGAGTGGAGAGAGGAATTGAATGCTTTTGGAGTGTGTTAGGTCATGGTAGGCAGCAAGAAATAAATGAGGGGGTGAGGGGGTATTTATACCATACCCCTAAAAACTAGTCGTTATGTGCTCTGTAAAGGGGTAGCGGATCTTCCGGCTATGGGCCAGATCTTCCGAGCTAGTTAATAGAACAGTTGAAAAACACCCCAAAACTTCCCAGGGCCGAATGTTCCAAGCCAGGGCCGGATCTTCCGAGCAGGTTTCCGGTTACTGTTTTAAACTCTGCAAGTGTATGTGAGTGAATTTGTGTCTCTCATGGGTGGTTAGCATCTCAAATGAAACACTTAGACAACTTGACTCAATCAAATGTGTTCCCCTTGATAGTACGGTGGTCCTATACTCAAATTCAAGCCGAAAATTAATTTAAATCCTTCATAAACTTGAACCACCATACAAATATGAACTGGGGACCTTCCTTTGATCTTTTCTTTTCTTTCTTTTTATTTTATTCCTACACATCTCATTCAAAGCATCATATCCCAAATTTTTATTATCATATCACCAAAATCAATTTAGTGCCTAGATGCACTTTCAATTAGTGCTTTGGGATATTCTATCCCCCCCCCCCCTCCTAAAACTATAGGATGCCATGAGAGCTACTAGTTTTAGACAAGATCTGGCGTTGGCCGTTGAGATGAGGAAGGGTGGGAGCTTTCCTCATCGACTCGAGAGGAGATGGAGGTGAGGTTGATACGGGAATCTGGTTTGCCAGAATAGCCTATGGTGTTGTGATATAGTTGGGGATGATGATGATGATATTTTTTATACTTTGTTGTTGCATAGGAAACTCGAGGCTTTCCTTGAAATACTTTTGCCCCTTAGAATTTAGGCCACTTAAAGCTTGCCTACGAATGGTGTCGTGGACCTAGCCCATTCTTTGGGGGAAAAAGTCTAGATCATCCCTGACCTATGGCATGTCAGTCACTTCATCCCCCAAAGTTTGAAACCGGTTAAAACACCCCCTGACCTATATCAAACCGGTTAAAACACCCCTAGGCTGTTTTAAGGCTGGTTTTGTTGCCTTGTGGTTGGTTTTGCCCACGCTACTGTCCTCCTCCGTCGCCTCGCTCGTACAGCTCGCCGCATACGCCTGCCTCCTCGCCACGCTTTCGGTGCACCCCTGCACCGTCGCCTCTGGATGCAGCGCGGACACGTTGGTCTCCCGGCTCTGGCTAGGCTCCGCGGTGTCCCGCGCGGCCATGCTGGAGGAGCTGGCGGGCACCACGGCAGGCGGTGTGTTGTGTTCCGTGATAGGAAAATGGACTTGGAGCGAGGAATTGGCAGAACAGCAGGGATTCAATGTAGAAATGATAGTCTCAGGAAGAACAGAGATGAGAGAAGACCGAAATGTTGGAAATAAATTGGGTGCGCACGGTGCGCATCGCGCACCGTGCGCACCCCTGCCTCTGTGTCTCTGCCACGTGGGTCTGAGTAGTATTGAAAAAGAAATCACTATCCAAAGAAACAAGTGCATTCCTTTTCTCCTTCGTTCAGGCCCACGTCGCAGAGACACAGGGACGGGGGTGCGCACGGTGGCCACGGTGCGCACCGTGCGCACCCAATTTATTTCCGAAATGTTGGGGATGGTTTAGAGTTCAATTCATTCATGCCCAGCAACACAGGATACAAGCGCTTATATATCTGCGCTACAGTCAGAAGGCACCGGCCTACTAATACATGGGCCGTGACGGCCCAGTGTTTTATTACATCAGCTTAGCCCACGGCTAAGTCATCTATTCAGCCCGCTGGGCTTTCCACGCAGTCTGCTTCAAATGTTTCTTGTGGGCTCTCCTGGACATGACACGGTGCTCCCGGCGCTCGCTGCCGCCACCGGGAACCTCCTCTCGGCCACCCGCGAGTGCGCCGTCTCCGTGCTCGTCGCCTTTGCGTCCTCCGACGTCGTATCCCTTTTCTCCTCGCTCTGGCTGCCGTCCGCCGTTCTCACTCGCGTTGTGTCTCCACTCCCGGCCCATCACGACGATGGACGCCTTCATTGCCAGCGCTGACGAGGCCGTCCCCTCCGCTCCTATAGCTGCGACAAGACAACCACATCAGGCAAAGGGTACGTTACGCGCTGATGGACACGGCAACGGCGGCGCCAGCCAACCGCAGACCCTCATCGTTGCTGTCGTCCGTCAGTTGTTCAAATCCACAGCAAGGACCGTGATTCTCTGAATCCACATGCTTTTACTCGCGAAATCTGTTTGTTGCCCTATTGGCTTGTGCCTTGTGAAGCTAACCAGTTCACCGATGCTTTGTTTCATTAATCCGTGTCACAATTCTTGAACGAATTCTGCTTGCGGATTGTTGTGCGCTTTTGTTTATCACGGCGGCCTCTCGAACCGCCGCCGCCGCGTGAGGCGGGCTGGCGGCGCTCCTCGCGGCATGCGTCGGCGAACCTCTCACAGTCGGCGCCGGCGACGACGGCTAGCGGCTCAAGGTTGAGGTGTTCCAGGGGGCGTACTCGCCTGTATCCGTCAGGGACTACCTCGACGCCGCCTGCCGCGGCGGCGACGAGCCCGCCGGCCAGCGCGCCTGCGCTTCATTGCCCTGAGCCCCTGATAGCCGTGTTCGGCAACGGCTTCGCCGCACACGTCTCCGCTGCGCTTGGCAACGATATCCCTGTTTCATGGGGCATACCCGGACGGCAAACAAAACCAGCCATAAGGCAAAACCAGCCTTAAAAACAGCTCAGTGGGTGTTTTAACCGGTTTGATATAGGTTGAGGGGTGTTTTAACCGGTTTCAAACTTTGGGGTGAAGTGGCCGACGTACCGTAGGTTAGGGGGTGATTTAGACTTTTTTCATTTCTCAGGGATTGTTTGTGAGCTACATGTTAGGACTTGGTTCAAGTCTGAACGTGATAGAAGGGTTGTGATGCTTCGTTCAAGGATGCCTGTGGTGAAGATCGAAGATGAAGACTTCAAGCCTTAGCTACCACTACGTAGGGTTTCCGCTTGACGTTTAGACAGAAGGACTTGTACTTCAATCGTATTTCCATATTATCTTCCAGTACTCATTCATTGTATGGATATGATATTATGCCGAGATGAGTTATGTACGTGATAGCTACTGATTCAGGGACTATCACACGGGTATACAGAGTCGGATTCACGATAACGAAAATCCAGTTCGTTACAGTTAAGACCATGGTAACAACCATAGTTAAAGCTATGGTAACAGCCATGTTAAGGCCCTAATTGCTACTATTAGGGAGTGGTTTATATGTCATGCTCCTTATAACAGCCTTTGTAATCTCCCTATAAAAGGGTATCCATGAGATCAATAAGAGATTACCGATTTATGACTATATTGTCTCTATTGTCTCCCTATAATTTCCTATCACAACAGTCCTTTCACGCGGCCCTGCGTTTTCGTTAGCCTTATTAAGAAGGCAGTGTATCATGTGAAAACTAACTTCCCATGCAAACTATGAAAACTCCAATCAAGAACGTCGGATCTCCATCCGGTGGCCCAACAGAGAGGTAGAAAACTTTAACAAAATAACCCTCTTACCATTAACTTTTCTAATCATTTTTCTCTAAAACCCTTGGACGCCTGGGCTTCTCCCGCTGGATCGCTCCCAGGCCTCCCTTCGATCGATCTCCCTGGGAAAAACAGTGGGCGATCGTGGACGATTAATTTTAGAGGAACAGGGTATTGCATCAATTTCCTAAGTAGACAGCAGCTTCCTATCAGGGGTTAGAGACGTTATTGTCCCCTAGATTGCCCCTTCCACACACGGGAAGAGTCCAGGCGGAGATTTTTTACCTCACGGGAGGATTCGGTGGCGGCTTCGTTTTTACCCAGGGGAGGAGTCCGGTCGGCGTCCCAGGCGGCGGCGGCGGCGTTTCTCCTCCCAGGCGGCGTCGGTTTTTCCACGGAGATCGATCGAAGGGAGGCTTGGGAGCGATCCAGGGGAGGAGTCCAGGGGTTTTAGAGAAAAAAGTGATTAAGAAAGTTAAAGGTGGGAGGGTTAGTTTTTTAAAATTCCATACCTCACCGTTGGACTATCCGATGGAGATCCGACGTCCTTGATTGAAGTTTACATAGTTTACCTGGAAAGTTAGTTTCCACAGAATACTCGTAGAAACAAGAAACGGTTTTGGAAATCAACACGGCTTGCCTTGTCTGCGAGATATCCTTTATTCGTGAATCGTGATGCTACCTACCCGACAGGCTAGCTTGCTGTAGAATCCGGTGATTCCGCTCGATCCAGATATTTTCCTTATTACGGTGATATGGGTAATTACTACTGTAGCATGCTCTCTCTCTCTTCAGAACTCTGCACAACCCTGCCATTGCCCAGTCGCCACCTGCACGAGTCCACCGCCAGATTCTTCCGACGTGTGCAGAGTTCGATCGGTCCGGTTAGTTTGTGTAAATGCATTGCAGATTGCACTCATTTCCTTTTCATTTCAGTTCTGATTCCCTCGTGCGGACACTATTTCAGGGGGTGTTTTTCCGGCGACCTCGCCGCACACGACACACGACAGCCATGTCCTGGGAGGACATGGGCGTCGCCGCCATCGTCCTGCTGGCGTGCGGCGTGACGGCAGCCGTCGCCGCGGCGGCCGGGATCTTCGCCGCGCTGGGGGCTCTGCGGCGGTCGGCGGCGCGGGAGGCGTCGCTGCGGGCGAGCCTCGTGAGGCACAAGGAGGCGCTGCAGCAGGCGGAGCGGAAGAGCCTCAGCAAGACGAGCGCGTTCGCCGGCGCCAGCCACGACATCAGGTCGGCGCTGGCGGCGATCACGGGGCTCGTGGACGTGTCCCGGGTGGAGGCCCAGGCGCACCCGCAGATCACGCGCAACCTTGATCAGATGGATGTCTGCACAAAGAAACTGCTCGGTGAGCTGGAATTTGGCATACTTCAAATTGTTATTTGTAGAAAGATCTTCTCTGTCCGGATATTCTAGCTTCACACTGTTTGAATTTTAAATGGTAGCGCTTGCATAGTACAGTTCAAATTAAACTAATGGTTGGAAAATTAAAGTATTTGGTTTCCCCATGATAATACTGTAGTCACTAAAATACATATGGAGCGTGCCAAATGAACATAGTGAACTCTGTCCTTTGAAGAAATGTTCTTGGGTTGACTTCTTTTTTAAACAGTATGGCCCTGTTTTCTGCTTTGGATATTATAGAGCAGGAGTTACCTGGAGATGTTTCCTCTGTTAGGAACTTAGGACGCTGAAGCTCTAAAGCAGTTGAATTTAAAGCCACATTTTATTAGCACTAGGCATAGATATCAATTTTTTTTACAGTTATTATATGTACAACTTGGGTACTTTATAATCAAGGGAATCCTCGCCACTGCAATGTTATTATGTGCAGGGATACTTAACTCGATACTAGATATAAGCAAGGTTGAATCAGGAAAGATGCAGCTAGACGAGGTCGAGTTCAACCTAGCAGACGTTTTGGAAGAATCCATGGACATGATCAACATTGTTGGTATCAGCAAAGGGCTTGAAGTGGTCTGGGATCCCTGTGATTTATCTATCCTCAAATGTGAAAATGTGATAGGGGACTGCAGAAGACTCAAGCAGATCCTGGATAATGTACTCGGCAATTCTGTGAAGTTCACACAAGAAGGGCATGTCATTCTCCGTGCTTGGGCAAATATGCCCATCACAAGGAGCTCAATCAGTGTTCCTTCGAGATTTGGCTGTTTAAGAACCAGTGCCGATTTCTTATGTTTACTCAAAACAAGAGAACACCTTGCTGATTGTCATTCGTTCAGTTCTGTCCAAAATGATCCCAACTCGATTGAGTTCTACTTTGAAGTGGATGATACTGGCATTGGAATCCCAAAGGAAAAGAGAGAACTGGTGTTTGAGGACTATGTACAAGTTAAAGAAGGGCAAGGAGGAACTGGCTTGGGGCTTGGAATTGTTCAATCTTTTGTAAGTTCTATTTCCCTTCTGAAATTTCCTGTTTCAGATATTTTTGACGATTTAACGTACCATTTCTTTCTTGTGAAATTACTGAATTTTACCCTGACATATACTGTTAATAACAGGTTCATTTGATGGGAGGTGAGATTACCATCAAGGACAAAGAGCCTGGTAAAACTGGAACCTGTGTTGGGTTCAATGTATTCATGAAGCTGAGTGGGACCAATGAACGACATGACATAGAAGAAGGCAGTTTAATCTCATCGGCAGAAACAAGCGAAAGCCTCATCCGAGCCTCAGCCTTCAGAGAACCTAATAGCTTTGACGGTGTCCACTGTGTGCTTCTTGTCCATAGTGATGAAACACGAAGAATCCTACGATTTTGGATGGAGAACCTTGGGATTAAAGTCTGGCCAGTCCCACAGCTCGAGTTCCTTGCTTCTGCAGTTGAGAAGTTGTGCCATGTTAATGCTTCTCCTGCAAGGACATCATCAGACAGTTTTGAATGTCACACGGACTACTGTTTCAGGCCCAGAGAAACTGTTACCCAAATACTACCTATTGCACCGAATAATAGCAAGAGCGTCCAGAGAGGCAACTTTGGAGGGGTGCTAGTTATCATTGACGCACACTATGGTAAAATGGAGGATATATGCCCAGAGATGAACTTTGCTGAAATAAAAAATCAAATCCCGTGCAAAGTTGTTTGTCTCACAGATGCGAATACCTCTTCTAGTGACTTGAGAAGGTTCAGGCATAACACATGCTGCGATCTTGTCCTGCAAAAACCAATCCACGGGTCTCGGTTGCACGCTCTCTTGAAGACCCTGAGGGACCTCCAGATGCCACACGCCCAACACCCATCTCATGTTAGTCCTGATGACAAAACCTATCCCAGTACTCCAGGAGGATCATCAGGATCTAGCACATCAGCCATGGTTGCGCATTTGGGTTCAGAACCAAAACTAGTGGAGGACAATAAACCATTGATCGGAACACATGTATTGTTAGTGGAGGACACACTGACTTTGCAGACGATTGGGAAGAAGATACTGTACCAGCTAGGAGCATCTGTTGAAGTAGCAGAGGATGGAGCCAAGGCTGTCAGCATGTTTGAAGCTGCTCTTGAACAAGCCGCAGCTGGCTCGGAAACGGACGCAGCGTCCACTCCCTATGATGTCATCCTCATGGATTGCCAGGTTAGGTCCCACAAGAATCCTACAATACCCCCATTTTTTCTCTTTTCCTGTACCTGTGAGTTGTCCGCTAATAATCGGCCTACTGATAGTAAAGTTGTTAATTATCACAAATCATATTTCCTGTTGAGATGATTGTTACTTACTAGGACCTCTTCTTCGTGCCAGATGCCCGTGATGGATGGCTACGAGGCGACAAGGCGCATCCGTGAGGCCGAGAACCGCTACAGGATTCGCACTCCGATCATCGCCCTGACCGCGAACGCCATGGAAGAGGAGACGCAGAAGACCATCCTCGCCGGGATGGACCTCCACCTCACCAAGCCCATGGAACGCAGGAGCATAGCAGAAGCGATCCGCCGCGTGCGCGGAGCTCAGGGCTGACGCTGCCTCTGCGTCTCTTTCCATCCATCTATGAACTGATGAGATTTAGATTGTTGCCACCGCCGAAGTGCCCAGTGGGCATACGCGTGACGCGTGAGTGTTTTTGTAGCTGCAAAGCTTACTTGTGACCTTTTGGCTCGTTGGCGATGAGGGAGTTCAGAACTTTTGGCGATTGGTGATCTGTAGGTTGCGTGATCAACGTTCACGGCCGGAATCATGGACTTAATCATACTTCCCTTATCACTGAAAATATCGGCACGGAGGGAGACAAAACATAAGAGATTTGAGTCTTGTCGGCTTCTTGGCAATCATTGAGGTTAGGGTCGAATAATGGAGACTTGTCAAGTCAGTATGTGCATGCGGAGATAACAACGCGCATGCACTGTTGATGATGGCGCTCCTCTCAAACGATTGGTACAAAATGGAGTCCATACCAATTTTCAGCGCGGGCTGTAAAATAATATGGGTTATACATAAAAAAAAAGGCCTACGTTTCAAAATATAAGTCATTCCAACTTTCTTAAAGAGTCAAACTTTCACAACTTTGATCAAATTTATACAATAAAGTACTAACATTTCTGATATCAAATAATTCTTTATTAGATATATTTTTATATTATAGCTATTGGATATCATAAATCTTTAAAGTCATCTTTATAATTTTGATCAAAGATAAAATAGTTTGACTCTTTAAAAAAGTTAGAATGACTTATATTTTAGAACGGATGGAGTATATATTTAAACCAACTTGAATCCAGCCGCAAGTTCAATCTGTATGGCACCACCAGTATGTCTATGTGGCAAGTACTATGCGAATTTAGTTGACTTTTCTAGATTTGATCGTAATTCGTTAGTTTATGCAGTGACCCCCAACAGGACAACCTGACGTGCCACGCACATGAGCAAACCAGATTTTCTTCATCAGATCACTTCAATTAGAAAAGGTCATTTTGCCTGTTTATTCGTTTGGCAGAACTAGACTGAAAAAGTTATTGATTTTTGTTGATTTTAAACTGATTTAATAGTTCTTCTGTGAGGAGAGGGGGACAGCCACCTGATGACCTCGTAATCAATCTTTTTTTTTTTTTTTTTGAAACCTCGTGATCCAACTTGTTCTCGGATGAGCTTTGGACCCAACTTGTTCTCGAATGAAAAAGATGAGGTTATCGACGGAGATAGTAATGCCAACGGTTATTTTTCTGATCCTGGGCTGGGCAGATCGAAAGATGGATATTTCCTCAACTTTGGAAATACCGGACAAAGATATTTATTCTCGCGGAGGTACATGCCGAATAGATTCTGCGAGCTCTGACGAGAACCTTTTTCCGCTCTGGATAAATCCACGAGATGTCACTCACTGTCATCTCCTCGAATCGAAAGGGAACGAACGCAAGACAGCGAGACGGGACACTGGCAGAAATGGAGCTTTTTTCGTGGAGATGATGATAACCAGATCACTCTAACCAAGTCATCCCCGCTAGTCTAATACGGGGATGGGAATGTGAGATGAGATGGCCGACGCCGACAGGCGCCTTCTTCCCTATCCCCACAAGCAAGTGGCCGAGCTGGCAACGTGATCTCCAACACAAAGAAACTCATCCCGCCCATCCGTCCACAGCCTCATCCGCCGCCGACTTCCCCCCGCTCGATCGTCAGGCTGTCACCCCGTGGGCGCTGCCGCCGCTGTCAACCCGCCCATCAAGTCCCATGATTAGGAGTAAATTATTGGCAGCACCCGATCTCTAGTCTCTGCTGAGTCCTGACGACGTCGACGCGGGAGCGGGACAGGTTCATCCCATTCAAACCCGACAGCCGTGACAGAGTGACCGCCTGAGAGTGCACCGTAAGTTGAACGGAACACGCTAAGCACTAGTTTTTGCGAGCCCACAACAAATATCGTAAATGTTATACTTACTTTTTGGGTTGTCATCACGCATGATGTAGAGTACGAAGAGGTTTCCTAAAATTTTACGAAGGGGGCACGGTGAGACCGTTCGCCTGAGTGAGGGTAAAAGTGAACGCAAGCCGCGGTTGTCCATCCCAGCGGCGCGCCGGGACAATCAGGCAGCTGTGAGCGACCGCCTGTAAGTGCCCCGTGCATTGAACCGGACACGCTAAGCACTAGCTTTTATGCCAACAACAAATGCATCGAACCGTGCACCGAGGCGTTACACTTATATTTTCGGTTGCTGTCACACATGGCGTGCATGCAAGTGGAGGTTTCATGTAATTTTGCGGAGGGACATGGTGAAACGTACGCCAACTCTGTTAGCCGAGCGAGGCTGAGGCCAAAAGCAAGTTGTGGTCGTCCGTCCTGGCGATGTGATCGGACAACCTAGTGCTTCATGCGTTGCGCTGGACACGCTAAGGACTAGCTTTTACCAGCCGAAAGCAAATACATCGAACCGTGTGCCAAGCGTTACACATATCTTTTAATTTGTCGTCATGCATGGCGTGCATGCAAGAGTAGGTTTCCTGTAGTTTTGCCAGAGTGACACGGTCAAAACATACGCCAACTTTATTAGTACAACGAGGCCAAGGCCGGACGTAAGTTGTCGCCGTCCATTTGCGTGATGTGCTCGGACAACCTAGTGCTCCATGCGTTGCACTGGACACGCTAAGGACTATAGCTTTTAACAGCCGAAAGCAAATGCATCGGACAGTGCACGAGGCGTTACACTTATCTTTTAATTTGTCGTCATGCATGGCGTGCATGCAAGAGCAGGTTTCCTGTAGTTTTGCCAGAGTGACGCGGTGAAAATATACACCAACTTTATTAGTACAACGAGGCCAAGGCCGGACGTAAGCTGTCGCCGTCCATTTGCGTGATGTGCTCGGACAACCTAGTGCTCCGTGTGTTGCACCGGACACGCTAAGTACTAGCTTTTACCAGCCGAAAGCAAATGCATCGGGCCGTGTGTCACAGCGTTACACTTATCTTTTCATTAGTCGTCATGCATGGCGTGCATGCAAGAGTAGGTTTCTGTAGTTTTGCGGAGTGACACGGTGAAAACGTATGCCAACTTTGTTAGCCCAACGAGGCAAAGGCCGAACGCAAGCTGTCGCGTCCATCTGTGTGATGTGCTCGGACAACCTAATGCTCCGTGTGTTGCATTGGGCACGCTAAGAACTAGCTTTTACCAGCCGATAGCAAATGCATCGAACCGTATGCCAGGCGTTGCACTTATCTTTTCATTTGTCGTCATGCATGACGTGCATGCAAGAGGACGTTTGCTGTAATTTTGCATAGTGACATAGTGAAATGTATGCCCAACTTTGTTAGCCCAACTGAGGCCAAGGCAGAACGCAAGCTGTGACCGTCCGTCCACACGATATGCTCGGACAACCTAGTGCTCCTGTGCGTTGTACTGGGCACTATAGGGACTAGCTTTTAACAGGACGAAAGCAAATACATCGAACCGTTCGTTAGGCGTTACACTTATCTTTTTATTTGTCGTCATGGATGACGTACATACGAAGAGGAGGTTTTTCTGTAATTTTGCCGAGTGACACGGTAAAACGTATGCCATCTTTGTTAGCTTAGCAAGGCCAGGCCGAACACAAGCTGTGGCCGTCCATCTTCGCGGCACACCCAGACAACCGGACAACTGCGAGTGACCGTCTGCCAGCGCTCTGAACACGCTATGTACTAGCTTTTAACCCATAGTAAATTCATCGAACCCTTAGGCGTTACACTTATTTTTTGATTGCCGTCACGCATGGTGCGTATGCACGAGGAGATTTCCTGTGATTTTCCAGAGGGGACACGGTGAACGCCAACTCCTCTAGCCGAGCGAGCCAAGGTCGAACGCAACCTGCGCCGTCCCGTCCGCGCGACGCGCCCGGTGCTGCCCGTTCCCTCCCCTCTGCCTTGCTGCCGTCCTATAAAACGAGGCGGGCCGGGCGGGGCGCGCGCCCTCACGGCTCTCGCACGCGCACAAGCGCCCCCGTTGTCGCCGCGCGCTCTGCTCGGACGGGCGGACGGACGGGCGGGAGCTTCTCTCCCCCGGGGCTCCGCTGCCGCCAGCGCGGCTTCGTCTCTCGCGCGCCTGGCAGGCTTTTTCCTCCGGCCGGCGAGCGGCGCGCTTCGCCCACCAAACGACGGCGGCAAGGCGCGTCGAGATGGAATTCGGGACGGAGCAGCAGCACGGGTAAGCAAAGCAAACGCAATTCCATTCCATTCGATTCGATTCGATTCGTTGGGTCGATCGAGGAAGGATTTCGTTACTGCGGGAGAAGATGAGAGACCTCACCTGCTCTGTTCTGTGCTCTGTTTTTCCCGGGACGCGAAGCTGCGAGCATTACGGGCGTGGGTGCCGGATCGTGGCGCCCTGCTGCGGCGAGGTCTTCGGCTGCCGCCATTGCCACAACGACGCCAAGGTACGGTCCCCGTCCTTTTCATTCATCAACTCCGTCTGCCTCCCCTCCCCGCTCTCCATGCTCTTCTGTCGCTTCGGCTTTGGAGACGAGTTGGAAGGAAGAAAAAAAAAAATCTGAAACATTGGGATTGCTGTTCTGCAGAACTCGCTCGAGGTCGCCGACCCACGCGAGCGCCACGAGATCCCTCGTCACGAAATAAAAAAGGTCAGCGCTGCTCCTTCGCATGGCATTTCTAATCTTGTGCTTGAGTTTTACACCATGTGCTTCTGCATGGCATTCCTATTCTGAAGCTCTTCTGAATTTAGGCTCCATGCATCATGCTTCTTTCCTCTTTGGGAAAATCCAATGTTGATTATTATCCAGTGTCAATATCCAAAGAAACCATTGCCCCTTTCAGTCAAAAGAAGAAGCCCGTCCTCAGATTTTTTTTTTCTCCCCTCTCTTCAGATAAGGTTAGCACAATAGTAGCTCAGTGCCTCAGTGCTATCTCCCAGGGTCCCGAGATTTTTCTCACCCATCTTCAGCCAAAAGGCCACATGCTCTAGGGAATCGGTCCTTCTTGATATTTCCGCTGAACACTCCACTTGTCACTAAAAAATTGGCCTCTTCTGCCCCGCAACATGCCTGCACCTAGTGGCCGGCGGGCACTGTGGTCCACAAGATTTTTTTTTAAGCGCATGCAAGAGTGCCATTAGAAGGAAGGCGGCTGGGAGATTAGTGAAAAGGGAAAAGCAAGAAAGGGAGACGACAAAGCATATTTCACCATCAAATCGAAAGGAGATAACTGCACTCAGCTGATTGAGTACTGCATAATTGAGGGCCTGAATATGACTCCTGTTGTATTACCTTATCTAGATCAAGTGATGTGGCCCAACAGTTGTCCTGAATCAATAGCAGTGAATTTGCAATCGATTTGCTAAAACAATTCTTCACACTCTTTCTTTGACTTATTTAATTAAAATAGGTAGGGGTCTAGGCTCCCAGATTTGCTAAAAAGAATCTAAAGCACTCATATTTGATTCTTTTTTGGAGCCTATAGTCCACATGGCATATATGATTGCATTCCTACAAAGAAAGGATAGACTAAAGAAATCGAATTGTCCAGCCATATAATGGCCATAAATGTCCTATCCCATTTCTATACAGCAAAGAATCATGTGGCCATTTGAAACAGTTTTCTGATAGTGATACACATAAATTATATTATTTGGATACATAGATTAATATTCTCCTTTAATTTTATTCAAAGACAAGATAAATATGAGTCCACATGGACAAGCATGTTTTCTACAACTATTTCAGTGTCTATTCCCTTTTGCCATTAAAATCACACGAATTTGGTTCCCCTTATATTGTGGACTTACTGAAACTGCTCTACAGGTGATCTGCACTCTATGCTCCAAAGAACAGGATGTAAGTCGTCTAACCGAAAATACTACAATAGTGCTTGGAGAACATTCATCTTTTGGTTGTCCTAATTGCATGAAAGTTGTTCATTTCCATTGACAGGTGCAACAGAATTGTTCCAACTGTGGGACCTGCATGGGGAAATACTTCTGTGAAATATGCAATTTCTTTGATGATGATGTAAGCACACCTATTTTCCATTTTGTTTCTAAATCCTTGTGATAAATTACATTGGCATAGATATGGAAATTGCCGTTCTATACTTCTTAAATAAATTTCATGCATCCCAATCTGATTCTGATAGACATACTGCTCTGTTTCAGACCTCAAAGGGTCAGTACCACTGTTATGGATGTGGCATATGCAGGCAAGTACCAAATTCACATCTATGTTCTCCTAAAAAAATCGTACTGTTATGCTCAAAATTTTCTGAAGCATTTCCTATTTATTCAAAATGATCAATCTGGATGCCTTATCTTCTTTTTTCAGAACTGGAGGTACAGACAAGTTCTTTCACTGCGACAAATGCGGTAAATTTTCTGCATGAACTTCTTTCTGTTATGATTCTGTTACCTGTTCCGCAATAAGGATTTCACCAACTCTCGTGCTGCTCTTTTTTCAATCTGACAGGGTGTTGCTACAGCAACGTATTGAAGGACTCTCACCGCTGTGTGGAAAGAGCAATGCATCACAACTGCCCTGTCTGCTTTGAGGTTAGTGCTCAATGGTCTTCCATTCTATGATTTCTAAGGGAAAAAAAATCTTCCTGAACTTGAGAAAATTCCTCTTATCTTCCTTCACAGTATCTGTTCGACTCCACGAAGGACATCAGCGTGCTGAAGTGCGGGCACACCCTTCATTTGGAGTGCATGAACGAGATGAGAGCGCACTATCAGTAAGTTCCTCACATGCTTCAGAAGTTCAGAGATAAAGACAACTCCACCTGACACATTTCATCCCATGGCTGCAACGATCTCAAGCCCCTTTTGATTTGACTTTGATCCTGGCAGCTTCTCATGCCCTGTCTGCTCGAGGTCCGCCTGCGACATGACCGACACATGGCGGAAGCTCGACGAGGAGGTCGCGGCGACGCCAATGCCGGATATCTACCTGACGAAGATGGTAAGCGGCATATAGCTACTAGTAGCTCTCAACATCGTACGCCTGTATCATTGCTTCGGCGAGCCTGAACTTCTGGCCGGATGCCGTGAGTGAACGTTGCTGTGAGTGAACGTTGCTGTGACTGGCTGCAGGTGTGGATCCTCTGCAACGACTGCAGCGCGACGTCGAGCGTGCGGTTCCATGTGCTGGGGCAGAAGTGCCCCGACTGCAGCTCCTACAACACCCGCGAGACGAGGGCGCGCTCCGGAGTTTGAGCAGAGGCCACGCCACAAACGCCGAGGAGGTTCAGTCGAAGCACAAAGCGTCCTTGTTCACCAGCTACATCAACATCATGGTCGAGCATACAGTTGTAGTGGACTCCTGCTGGGAAGGCGCGCTGGCTGCAGATGGAGAGAGGAGAGACATTAGGACCGGACGCTTGCATGTTCAGAGAATCAGTGTCTCAATTGCCTTGCTGTATTTGCTATATGTGTGGTTCAGTGGAGCAGGTCAGGTGAGTTGAATGGCATGCGCCTCTTATAGGCCATGACCGTGTACCGAACAGAGATTGGGAATTTTGCAGGAATTTAAGTATCAAAGCAGCCTCTGCATTCTTCATTTGCCTTTTCTGGCAGACTTGGATTGTTCTCAGGAATTCGATTCAGAAATCAGATGCAAGCAGAAGTAGAATCTGGGCCTAGCGTTGTCCCCGGCAGCCCGCCATTCATATAGGGCCGTAACGTACCTACCAGAATGGGCCGAGCAGTTGACACGAAACTTTAAGCACTTGCACTTCACAGTAGTTTTGTTCTCTGATCTGATTTCAGTTGTTCCCCCTCTTTTCTTTTCTTTTTTTTAAAAAAAGAAGAATTGTGATTGCAACTTCGCACAGCTGATTATTTGCGGCGGCACTTGTTTTTGTTTCTTGTCACCCATTTGCGGTACACTGGCACGACCAAGCCGGCCAACGGAGTGGTGGTGGTGCTGGATGGGGCCTCGACCGCGCACGCACAGGCGGCAAAACTGCAGCTGGGATCATCTGATTTGATTAGCCGAAAAGGATCGCCCAACGAAACGGGTGCCTTTCTCTTTCCAAATCATCTCTCCTGTGCTGCTGTGATGCATAAATCCATCATGGCATATGGTATCATGCTTCTCCTGCCTGTATACCAATAACAAAGAAAAAGCCGGGGCTCCTTTTTCTTAATATCTTGTTATTAGTTAGTTGTTACATAACAAACTGAAGTACTGGATTTTGCTAGTGATTGATTCCCTGTGAGAACAACCCATAACATTGTTTTTTTTTTTCACCTGAGAGGTACGTCTTCATATATAATTTTGATGTTAAGAGAGGGGACCCACCATGTACGCATATAGCACAAAACTAAAACTAGCGAATCGAGTCAGTGCCTTTGCGTGTACACAGTCGTGAAAGCTCCACCGTCGCGAAACCACCGCATCTAATGCCCCGGATCGATAACACGTACTGAGTGAGATAGATACAAGTATGATTGAATACACGTACATGTACATGCACTGCATGCCATTTGCTTGGACGTACCTGGAGTCCCGGAGACCGAACGCTCGCTCGTCGACCGTCGCGATCACGCGCGCGTCCACGTGCCGGAGGCACACGCCTACCAGGTGTGTATGTGTCGCATGATTGGGATGCAGCCGTAGACAGACCGGTACTGTTCAATGTTTCGCACAATTTTTTTCGAGTACGTTCCCTCGTATGCATGACATATTAAATGTAGTCGAAAAAAATAACCCATTATATGGATGGAGTGTACTTCGCGAGACGAATCTAATGAGCCTAGTTAGGTCGTGATTAGACAATAAATTGCTACAGTAAATATGTGCTAGTGACGGATTAATTAGACTCGTTAGGTTCGTCTTGCGATGTACTGACAGAATCTGTAATTAGTTTTGTAATTAGTCTATATTTAATACTTTAAATGTGTGCCCGACATACTCGAAATTTTTTTCGCAAAACATCTAAACACGGCCTAGTACTATAAAAACTCCTCGGCGCCTGCCATCCTGTCGCTGTCAGCGCTCCAACGAATCCTGCTACGTAGCTCTCCCGTGCGGCCGTGCCCTGATATTCGTACACGTGTTCCCCCGCCCCGGTCGTAAACATCAGAAAACCGGAGTAGCGTAGCCGTAGCCAACTTCAAGTCCCGCGGCCGGCAACCGCGGAGCACACATCACCATCGTCGTCATCCATACCCAAATTCTCCGGCAAAATCCACCAAAACCCGGCGCTCGCGCGCACGAACGAACGCACCCGGCCGACGCCACCGTGACCGCGCGAGGCCGACCCCAGCCGACGCCTGCCCGAACCAACCCACGTTCCCCGCGACTCCCCCGCGCCGCGCGGATCGGGGGGTGCGGGCGAAACGGCGAGAGCACACGTTCGCAGTGCTCTCCAAAACAGCCAAAACCGCAGTGCTCTCCAAAACAGCCAAAACCGCAATGCTCCGCCCGCGACGCAACGCAAACCCGACCGCTCGCGTCGGCACTCGGCCGGCCAGCCCAGACGAAACAAGACACCGCGCGGCGGCATGGCCGGCCGGCCGGGCCCCCCGTGCGCGCGCCCTTGCCACGCCAACTCGGCGGCGCGGCCGGACGGACCCGAGGCGCGCGCGCGCGGGGGTTCCCTGGCGCCTCTCTGCCTGACTGCCTGCCATAAGTAGCTGGACCAGCCGTTCCCCACGCCACGACCCCCTCTCTCGCTCGCCCGGTCAAAGCCAACACGACAACACACCAGTCTGGCTAGCTGTCCCCCTCGCTCCCTCCCTTCCTCGGCGCCGCTGCCGGCCCGCGCCTGCGCCTCTATCCCTCCGCCCGCCGGCCTCGGCCCCCGCATTCCTCTCCGCGCCGCTTCGCCGCCGAATCGGGCGGAATCTGAGAGAGGCGAGTAGGAAGAGGTGAAGGCGGAAGGAGCGGATATCTATGGGGTCGCCGGGGGCCGGGAGCAGCGGCGGCCACGAGTGCTCCTTCAAGATCCTCCTCATCGGGGACTCGGGCGTCGGCAAGAGCAGCCTCCTCGTCAGCTTCGTCGCCGCCTCCACCCTCGACGACGACATCGCCCCAACCATCGGTACGCACTCCATCCATCCATCACCCACCACGGCCAGCGCTCCACCTATCGATCGACCGAAGCAGATTCCCCGATCAGGCCTGCAGCGCTGCTGCCGTGTCGGAACAGGGCCGGACCTAGAGCTAGCCCCAGCGTGTACGCTCGTAGTCGTCGTGGCAGTGGTACAGCGCTAAGGATTTTCCGGACGCACGAAGCTAGCTGCGGAGGCAGGAATCGAAGGGCGTCGTCCGTGCGGCAGTATCTCTCGCTCACTCTGCTGTGTCGTCGCCATCACCCGCACGGGAGAGGAAAAATTGGGAGCGCGCGCCTCTATTATTGCCTCTGCTGCTTTTTTCCATTTTTTTCATTCCTAGTCCACTACTCTAGCTCAATTAATTAGCCGGTGGGCGTGATTCCGATCCTGTGATCCATCCTGTGCCCCAATTCTTCCCTATCGGTGTCAGCGTGGATTCCGCCAGGAGCGTGTGTGTGCCAAGTAGGTGGCGCACGGCGGTCCAGTTCAGTGAACAAATCTTCCACCATTTTTTAATGTCGGCAGCTGGTTTCTGCGCTCTGCTTGTACTGGGGAGTTACTGCAATGGTTCCGCCTTTCCTCTCATCTGTTGGGGGTAGTTGGAAAATTTTCGCCCATGCTGATGCTGCTTGTACCGTGCACTTGGGCCTTATGCACTGGTAGTTAAGTTAGCTTAGATGAGCAGCTAGTTACAAATTATGTTGGTTAGATTAACTTCTGTGATCTTACTTTCCCTTCTCTCTGTTGTCTGTGATATGCTATATCGCTAGTACTTTAAAAGTGCAATCGTGTTTCCCCTGCAGTGTTTTTTTTTTTAAAAAATAGAAGCGCAATGGTGTTTCCCCTGCATTTTTCTTTTAAAAAAATAGAAGCGCAATCGTGTTTAAAGATATTTCAAAATAAGTGACCAACCTTCATATACTTAACTGTATAGCATGCTGTCTTTATGAAAAGGAGAATCCATAGCTTATGGAAGACCTATTCGTGCACATATCTTAAAATAAAAGTTGATGTCCCTATTTCCTGGCATGGTGCTGTTTCAGAAAATTCCAACTGGAGTATTGTGGCCTACTAGCCTATGTGTTATCCACTGAGGGTGGTCCTAACATGATAGTTACATTTTCCTCTGCAATTCCAATTGGGCACTTTAGCATTTTTCTGCATTGCATGCTTGTGGTGTGTCATACCTCTATTTAACCAAATGTCATGCCGGCTGACTTCTGTTTCACACTTGCTGCCAGGAGTGGATTTTAAAATTAAGTTCCTTACAGTTGGTGGAAAGAAACTAAAGTTGACAATATGGGATACTGGTAAGCATGTACTTCGATGATGCAATATATCATTTGGTATTTCATATTACGTATCTGATTGCCAATGGGAATATACAATGCTAGAAAGCTGTTTTGTATACAGTTAGGCATCTGCATCAGAACTTGTTGAACATTCCACCCTTTGTGGCTACATAGTTCTGTTCCTACTCCTTTTACAATTCCACCCTTCACTGCTCTCATTATGGTTAGTGGTTTGATAAAATCAAGGTTTGCTTTTCAGCTAGTATATTTGGATTCTTCCTTCATACCTGTCCTTGCATCATGTCCATTGGGGTTTCTTATTCAAAGATTGTAGTTGCACCTTGCTGCTTTGTGCCTAAAATATCTGGCTACTTTCAACATGTTAGCCCTTACACCTCCAAAATCATTGCCACTCTAGGTTCTATCAATATTAAAAGTTCTGTTGTAGCCCCACTGCCTTTGTTCTAAAGTAGTTCAGTGGTTCACCATGTTACCTCTGTCTACTACTGCTAGAACTTGAAGGCTTCTGAGTTATCTGTTACCACTTTAACAGCATGAATTATGTTATGGTGTCTTCCGATATTTAAGATTCTGAAAACTTATGTTCCATACTTCCATGCTTTGCAGCTGGCCAGGAGAGGTTTAGGACAATTACTAGTTCCTACTACAGAGGTGCTCAGGGAATTATTCTAGGTAACACAATATGTTTGCTACAAGTGACTGCTTAAATATATTGTCCTGCCGCACTAGTGCCATTTTTTGTCACCCTGACGTCAGATAATTGAAATATACTGTAGAATCTGATGTTGCATTATCTTACTACGTTAAATGTTCAGATAATTGAAGCTTATGGTTTCTTTATGGCAATGATATATCTTGCCTTGATGGTGTAAAATAGCTATATATTACCAAATTCGTCAGTACAGGGATGTATGATGTCGCCCTTGACAGTGGTAAAAATCACCACCATGTTTTGTCAATAGTGTTCATCATACGTATTCATGCACAACTTTCCAGGGAAGCATATCTTGTTTGTTGCATAAAAACACACTTGTTTTTCATTTTCATCATGCTATCAGTTGGATCTATGACTGAACTTTGGATGACAATTCCAAATGATTGCATGCCAATGGACCATTTAGTTGTTGCATTTATGGTATCTGAATACCTGGGGATAGGCAGAGGATGCATACATACATTATGATAAAGTTTTCAGGTGTTTGGTCCATAATCTTCTTTTCATGCTTTAATTGTTGCATTTATGGAATCTGAGTCATTGCACCTAAGTTTATTATTATTATAACTTCTGGTGAAAATTTGCCTATAGAATTTCTCTCAGTCCGGTCCTTCATCAAATTATTTAAGGTCTAATGACTTTGTATTTCATCCTAGTATATGATGTCACAAAGAGAGAGAGTTTTTCAAACTTGGCTGATGTGTGGACTAAGGAAATAGAAGCAAACTCAACGAACAAAGACTGCATAAAAATGCTTGTTGGGAACAAAGTTGATAAGGTACCGTCTCTACCATAAACTTGATTGTTATTTGCTTTTCTGGAAATAATTTGATCTAGTCTAAGAATCTCTTAAAACCTTTTGTTGACACAAGTTAACTGTAATGGTATCTATACATCCTTTATTTTCTCAACCCTTTTTACCCTATAATATTCAAAGTTCTACAAAGTAAAACTGATGGGCTCTATAGGGAGAATGACTACAGTTCTTAGTTTTTATTTTGATGGCCTCATCTTGCAGGACGATGAAAGAATGGTCACAAGAGAAGAAGGCCTTGCCTTTGCAGAAGAATCTGGATGTCTGTTTCTTGAGAGCAGTGCAAAAACACGAGAAAATGTTGAGAAATGTTTTGAAGAACTTGCATTGAAGGTATGCTTGTAGAAAGATATTAGGCATGATAACCTTATCTGCTCAGAGCCCTTCTTTCTGAGCGATTTTAAAGCACCCTAAACATACATATAAACATGAACTTTAGGCGGGCCAATATCCTGGCCACATGGGCCCCAAAAGTGGTCCATCCTAGCCTTGCCATATTGAATTGAATGCATGTATTGCCAACGTTGCCATGTTAAATTTATACTTTATAGCACCATTACAACGGAAGCTTGAGACATTCGTTGGTTCTGATTAAACTAGTAATTTGAGTGATCAATCAAAAAGCCTGTTTCTTTAGAGTTAACTGTCACAAACTCGCATATGATCCTTTCTGCATGCTGATGCTTTAGTCAATGGCACCCTTGGTGAGGTGTAAAGACAGCTAGCGAAGCAAGTGCAAAGTATAACTGCATGTTAATGGTACTAGGATGGCTAGCTGAAATTCGCTATGGTTAACATGGCTTATTATTCAATTTATATGGAATAGTGCAGATAACTTTTCATCCAGCTGAAAACCAAATCTCCTGGAGGATTGCATGTACTGCATGCAATGCATGAACTAACTCATCATCTTGCTATTACCATGCAGATTCTCGAGGTCCCAAGTCTCCTGGAGGAAGGGTCTTCTTCGGTTGTCAAGAGGAACAACCTCAAACAGAAGCAGGAAAGCCATGCAAAGAACAGTTATGGATGCTGTCAATAGATGAGTCAATCAACTCTGCACGTTTCGTCGTCTCCGTGTGAGCTACCCTTCATGTTCTGCAGTTCTGCTGTAAATGATTGTATCTACATGGTCTGTGAGTAAAAAAGGGAAAGGGGGGGTTAAAGAATCAGCTTGTGGGGGTTTTCGGTAGTGATTATAATTGATTTGTACAAAGGACATGCGGCCTCTTTTCGGTTGTTATTCATTTTTTTTCTTCTCATCTCCAAGTTTAGCAGTTTTGTTGTTGCCCTTGGAATGGAATTAGCTGTCTATTTTTGCCTCCCTCTCTCGTTCCTTTCCAGTTTTTGTAGTAGTTGTAAAGGGTTAAAGATCAGCTCTCCCTCCATCTCTTATTGCCGTTCTTCCACTAATCTGTCGTTTCTTCCCAACATACTACGAAGGGTAAGTTTGGTCTTTGGCCTAAAGATGACTGAATTTCCCAACAAGTTCTTTGTGGAAAAGTGATCTGATATCATGCTGGTGAAATCTGACACAGGGAATGGTGGCTAAATGACACGGCTGGTGCGATACGTGACGTATGAGCTGGAGCTACACGATTGGTGTCAAAACAAAAAGAAAAGAAAAAAAAAGGGTGCTCATATGGGTTGAGTGGTGCGATACTGGAGCATACAAAAAGACTTTAAGTGGCCGGGATCATAAAATAGGGTTAAGTTTAGCGAATTGCCATTATGATGTGTCTTTTAAGTGCCATAAAACCGCCAGAGAGGATGTGAAGAACAAGGTGATGGTAACCTACTTTGTACATCTTAAACCAACATTTATTTGATAAGAGAAACGCCACGAATCAAGTACAGGAGAGTTCAAAATCAAACAAAATTTATTCTTCCACGTATTGTCTCAGTCATCAGTCATACGGTTTAAACGTAGTCCCTCATTCCGTTCTTTTGCCCTAGTACAAGTGGATGAGATCTTTAAATGCCCCTGGATTCTTCGCGTAGTGATCAATCTCAGCCTGGAGAACAAAAAATGGCTAGAAATAACGGTGAGCAAATCTAAAATATTTTAGTGCAAAAAAAAAAAAGCAACAAAAGACGATGTCAAACAAAGCTGACCTTCCGTATAGCTATGGCGGCTGTGACAAGTTTATCACCAATTAATTCATGCAACACCTTATCTGCAGAAAGTGATTCAACAGATTCCTGCAGATTCTGCGGTAGCCTTTGGAGTTTAGAAGCGTAATCTGCAGGGTTTGATTCTGCAAAAAAACACGAACAGCATGAGATATTTGCATTCAGCGGTGTTCACCGTGTTCTAGACACATTATGTAGAAAAAAAAATCAGACCGAAAGGTTCAAAATTAATTGTTAAGATTATTCCCAATGATATGGGTGAAGCCCAAACTTTGGAACAATGGCAAGAAAGGTCAGCCTGTATAAGATATTCATACCAATTGGTTCAGGCAACTTGAGGCCTCTCCTTAGCCCATCAATGCCGGCAGCAACGATAGCAGCAAGACCCAAGTGTGGATTTGCACATGCATCAAATGATTTGATCTCAAAGTTACTGACTAGATCAAGAGGCACACCAGGTGGGCATGCGGTTCTCAATGGAGCCTCCCTGTTCTCTTTCCCCCAGCATAGATAAGCTCCACTCCATGTATTTGGTTGAATCCGATCATAGCTATACACAAAAGATCAGGTGAACATAATTATTAAATAGCGGCAGATAACATACTGATTTGAAATGGTTCCATCAGTATCAATTTAGCCTTCTAGAGTATAGGGAATATATGGATTGACATCTTGTAAATGTCATGCAGCTTATGTGAAAAACACACAATCTATCAAGTTATCCAAATTTCAATTGAATTACAGGACATCCTTAGAAGCTTTATAGAAGATATTACCTGTTTGGATGAGGAGCAGTAAATGCCAATATTGATGAAAGATGATAATACACTCCAGCAAGGAACTGTTCCCCAGTTTTTGACATTCCATGAAAATTATCTTTACTCGATCCCATAAAAACATTCTGATCATTCTCCCACAAACTCAGATGAACGTGAGAACCAGATCCAATATCATTCAAATCAGGCCTGGAAAGTGTTGAAGCAGAAGAAATAATCAGATACCAGATACACAAGTTTCAAATAATTGGTGATCTAGCATTGACCAAGTGTAGCTTATTTCAGCTTCCTTTGGTGCCAAAAGTGTTCCAGCTCTCTATTGCCTGGTCAATCTGTTCACATATATCGCTACTTGCACAAACAGTATATACCACAAAACAATGTACACAGATAAATCCATTCTCCAGAGCTGGTATATGAATTGTTTCTGTTTAATATACTAAATCAGTGGCTTAATTTCATTTGATAGTTTTTCACCTATGATCACAAAATATCGAAGAAAGATGAAGTTGGTCTCCATCATCAAACTATATATGTTGAAACTTGAAATGGGCAGACCTAGCTATGTCAATCCATTGACTTACTTTGGGAGAAATGTTGCTAGCAGTCCATGCTTTCGAGCAACTGATTTAATAGTCTCACGGGCATATATCAGTTTGTCAGCCGCAAGAGTGCACAAGATATACTTTAAGGCTATCTCAAACTGCCCTTTTCCAGCTTCAGCATGCAACTGACGTTTTTTAGGGGAGTAGTAGAGGTACACATAAAAAATAATCAATAAATCATTGCAAATACAATCAATTTGGTATCAAATTTATTTTAAAATTATATTTTGCTTACAAAGGTAAATTACTTACCTGCTCAACCACAATGTCCGAAGCTTTAAGAGAAGAATATATTTCTTGTAATATAGATGATGCACCATCAAATGCTGAAGTTGAGCAGTAATTGGTATTATCATACGGAACCCACTGCTCGACTCCATCACTGCAGAGCTTTTCTATTAGCATCCCGTAAAGAATAGTTTTTTTTTTACATTTTCATCTTTAAATAGAGTCAGGGAAGGCTACCTTACTAATTTTCTGCGAAGAAAAAATTCATTTTCAAAACCTGCCATCATTGTCTGAAAGGATAAATAGCTAAGCATAAATACCAAAACAAATACACTTTATAATCCATGGTATTGAAATGGCATTTGAATATTTAGGCAGGAGAAAGTGTGGATCTATCCTTACCACATTGAATTCATCTAACAAAACTTTTGTGACTTTCCTCAAGGCATTTCTAGGACAGTATTCCCAGGCTTCCCCAGGCCTTATTTGCATGTCAGCCATCACCATTTCCTCACACGTTGACCTAGCCACAAGAAATCTATATTAGCATAGTAAAGACAATTTTTGTGGATATGAAAGCAATGGACATTGCGTGGAATATTGGATTAGATTGATTCCCAAGCACAGGACCCATACACGCGTGACAAACATAAGTCTAACAGGGTATATTATTAAAATCATAAACATGATGTCTTAGTGCATTCGACAAATTGATGTAGCGTTTTTCTAGAACACCTAAACAAGTAAATACAACACTCTTAGCCATGATGTAGCATTTTTTAGAACACCTAAACAAGTAAATACAACACTCTTAGCCATGATGTAGCATTTTTCAGAACACCATGATTTAGCAATTGATATTTAGTGTTCTAACATAGTTTAGATTTTTTTTTCAATAATATAGTAGAAAATTACTAGTGAAGGAATGAAGCTGCCATGATAATTTAAGAAATGATTCCCTTGTTCTTGTAGCAGTTATCAATATAAGTGGCATAGGAACTTCAAATGTTTAAATAAATACGAGACAGGAATAGAAATAGAATGTAAATCACCATATCATTGATGTGGAAACAAGGCTGGGAAGACAATAAGGAAATAAGAATAAAAACTAGTGTCATAACATATGTATCAACCAAAAAAGTACTGAAGAAGGAACTGGGCCTAGTTCAGTTGGTGGATAGTGTGGGTGTACCAACATCCCCACCCAGGTTCAAGCCTTCTTCAACATAAATTTGGGTTACTTTTTCTTTATGTTTACAATCAAATACCACCTTGTTCCTCCTAGATTGGCTGAGTTTGTTCTAAAAAGTACTGAAAAAAATGTTCGAAACAATCAGAAATACCATGGGAGCCTCAGAAGTGTTGGCATATCTGGCACAAGTCTGATCTCGCCTACACCAGTAAGGTTGGTCCCATCTGCTGGGCCATCACAAAATGAAGTCATTCCCATTACTGCAAAAGTCAGACCAACACCCTTATTCCTCGTAACCTCATAAAACCGTCCAGCTGGCACAACCTGAAAGCACAATTCTATGAAAAGTGAATAAACCATGACGTCTTATCTTCTCAAGACTCAAAAGAACACTTGCAATTATAAGGTATGCTTACACGGCATCTATGTTGACCAGAAGCATCGATCCAGATTATTCGAACAAAGAGAACATTTTCCTCAACAGAAGACAATGATACGCTGTCACCAGCTATGGTAGTTCCATGATTAATTGAGCCATTGGCAACATTTAACTTGTACAGATGCAACGCATTTGTCCTAAAGATGTCCTCAACTGCTTCAATGGCTTCCTGAATGCTAAGGTCTCCATCTTCACATGCGGCAGCTAGGACACGATAAACAACATCCCGTGCCCTTTTTGCACCTATAAATCAGCACAATATGAATTAACACATAAACATTCAACCAGCATATTAAATATAAATTCAAATATTTAGGTACACCGTTCTATGGTTTGAAGCACACTATAGCAAACATATCTATAGATCAAAATCCCATGATGAACCAAAAATTTCCTTTCTGGTCCTTTTGTTATTAGTCAAAAGGTATTTTTGTTTATCCTAATGTAAGCTACCATTCGTGCACCTTGATTTCTGAGAATATATTTAACATTTGTACTGACATGCAATGCTCCTCGATCATCTTGTGAATTAGTTAAGATGATGAATGTACCTAGATAATATGTCTCTGGAAAAGCATATCCATCTGTACTGAACATGACCTGAAAATGCTTGTAAATTAGAAATACCAAGAAAAGTGTACCTTTAAAATTGAAAATATTTAGGTTTGCTCATCTCTAAATAGCAATGGCACAGTCTCATTCATCATCATATTTGTAGAATGAATTAAAAGGGAGTTAGGTGTCATGATAATGAATATTGCAGAAAAGGACTAACATCAGTAAACCAGATGTATTGGTAGCACAAAATAGGAACAAGGTACTTTCAAACTTGTAATGCCTAAGATGGAAGGTCTGACTAGGCATAATTGGATTTCTATAGATAAATTCCAGAGAAGATACTTAATGTTATGATCAAAGAACCACTACTAGAAGGAACCTGTTGCATACTAGCACTAGCAGTTAGAAGACACAATACTTCTAGGTATCTCAAAAACTGACAACCAAATCAGGACAGCCAAAAATGTTTTACTTTCCAAGGTAATTCAGAAATTTGATTAGTTATACAACATTTAGTATAATCAACTGCTTAAATAATAGGTCTGCAATCAAGACTTTCCACTCAAACAGAATGATCATAACTTGTTCATAAGGAGTTAAAACTAGAGTAAGAAGGCCTGCTTACAACATGCTCCAGTCGCTTCTGGAGTAAGTAATCTCGCCTGGTATATCTAACTAAAAGTATCTATTACCAGAACTCGTTCTGGAATTTTTCCTGTTATCGCAGCAATTTCTATGTTCATTGTCTAGTCCTGCTAGTGTAGAGAGCGTACACAGTAAAATATGAACAATATGATAGATACTGAAGGGAAGATAAAACTCAGTTTTGGCTTTCAGCAACACTGGATCATGAGGTAAATATGGATTTATTTCAGTACTTGAACAACTTTTTTTCTGTTTGTGAAAGAACAATTTCTAGAAACTGCTATTCACAAGATGGACACTTTACCTTCTTTATGGGAGCTAGCTCCAGAAGCTCTTTCACTGATGACGTCATTCCATGAAGACTAAGTTTTGGAATTGCCAAGCCAAAATCAAGATAGACCTGATTGTGGTTTGTTTAGGATGGTTAAAATCCATGAAACCAAAATATATACAAGGACAAAATGATGGTCTACCTGGGAGTAAACAGATGCAAGATAAGATGCTTCCTTAGAAAATGGATAAGAAGCATGCAAAAGAACAAGTTGGCACTTAGCAAATCTTTCGTCCTCAAGAACAGCACGTAAATGTAGTGGGTTGCACTTTCGCAAGTCTAGGTCCTTATCTCCAAAACTGAAATATAAATATAGGAGATGTATTTGAGATATTGAAACGACCAAAATATAACATTGCTTTCATACTAGGAGCAAAAGGTCGTCACCCTGTGTGAATCTGCACTGGCAAGTTAAATGACTCAGCAATTTCAAGACTGCAGGCAAATAGATAGTCAATGAGGTTCTTGTTTGTAATCCGAAATGGCCTAGGACCTGAAAAACATGGAGGAATGTAATTGCAAAATTTATTTGATCTTTTTTAAGTGTTTTATGTCCATGACATAAAAAAAAAGTGTTTACCTGTTAGCTCCTTTCGAAGACCATCCTCTGCATCGGTCTTGCTAACGTTAGGGTTGATCTCTAACCCACTTCTATATGCAGCTATGCTTTTCAATGCAACAATTTGGTTGGACACTGTGAGCAATAAGTTAAGGATATTCCCAAATCAAATGGAACTGATGAAAAATAATCAAATTGGCCTCAAAAGGTTATTGGAAAATCTGGAGGATATGACTTCAGCTTAGCTACGTAGCTTTCAGTGAATGAATCCAATGTCCACCTTGATCCACTGAATGATTCCTGAAAATGGTAATTGTGTAAGTTGACTGAACATTACTTTCATACTAGGAGAAAATGGATCATTAGCAACAGTATCTGATCTGATATTTGAGGATCAATGCCATGTAGGTCACTAGTTCTGTAATAAATGGTCATGCTATTTTGTTAAAGAAGTAAATTCTTTCCAAATAGGATTTGTCATTTATAGTAACAAAACATTGTAAACAGAGAAAAACAAGAGAAATACACTCACATCATTGATGATTGTTTCTGCTAGCCTTTCTATTCTCAGAACTCTGCCAACTACAGGAGCGAATGCCTTGTGAGACTCCAGGTCTAGCATTTTGTCAAATGTTATGCCATCATCTATAAGGATGGCAGATATGTTGGCAGCTTGGAAGCATTTCGAGCTAATGGATTTCAATCCTTCAGCCCTCCTGAACTCCTCCACCTTCTCAAGTGAGGCTTCGCAGTTGTACAATCCAGCGATGTCCCTCAGGCTTCTCTGCATATCATGACGTTCCAAGAATGTAATGAGCTCTGAAAGTGCACTCTTAAGTGCTTTGCTTTGGAACAACAACTACAAAAGTACATCACGCGCTACCTGACCTGAATTAGATTTCCCCACGTGCTATAGAAAGAAAAATCTAACAGAAACATGTTAGAAATGCTACAGCAGTCCCATGGCAAGGACAAGGACATTTGGGCTTTGGGGCAGAAAGTCAGGGGCAAAGTGGCCGAGAAAATGCCCCACATCACATGACTCCATGGACACTTGGCGGGCATTCCAGATCAGCGGGTGGTCATGTGCCTACTACTGCCTAGCAAGTAGCAAAGCAACAACACACCGTTCCAGTTACCAAGTTGGTAGCCCCCACTATGCGATCCATCACGAGTTTTGTTAAACAAAAAAAAATGATCCATCACATGATCACAATCACAAGGCCAAGAGATGGGGGAAAGGCGTACTACGGCCACCACGTCCCAGTGTCCCACTGCAAAACGGCAAGGCAGACGATAAAGCTGCTGCCACCTGCATGTCACTGCAGAAAACGACGAGCACAGCATATTCTGCTAAAACCGGCTGCCAGTTGCAGTAAATTTACATAGTACGTACAGTACCTGTTTATCTACGTATCAATTATCAGTGCCCTGAAACAGCATCTATCCTCAAATATCAACTAGAAGCACTTCTCAATCAATCAGCAAATGCAAGTAATAAAGCATGACTGCTCGACACTTCCCTAAACCATGTTCAGAGTCCATCCGAATTCCAAAGTACTAGTGACATTCAGGGACACACTTGTGTGGTTTAGCAAGATTTAAAACCTATAGTAGCAACGCTTGCACATAAAAAACTGCAAAAAAAAAAAGTCGTTAAAATCTGCTAGCAACGATTGCCCGCAACCCCCACAATATCTAGCACGGTAGCCCAACCTGCAGGGCCCCGTTGGCATTAATACCACGATTTCGAATATGCTTCTACCAAAGTACCACTACTAGTACGGAGATAGTGGTTGCAAGCTGCAAGAGCATGGGGAGCGGCCAAACTGTCAAAGCAGAGAGAGCTAGCAGCGCGGGAGCGGCCGGGAGTTGTGCCGGCGTACCTTGAAGGAGAGGGAGTGGGGCGCGAGCGCGAGCGCGTCGCCCTCGGCCTCGGAGAAGCAGCGTAGGAAAGGGAACGCGGAGCCGAGGTCCACCAGGTTGTGCGCGTGCGCGTCCACCGCCGCCACCTCCTCCGTCGCGCGCCGCAGCGCCGCGTACCTCGCCTCCATCTCCCTGCTCCCTTCCCGCGGTCTCCGCCGCTTCTCTCTCTCGATGCCTTGAGGAGGATCTCCGGACTCCAGAGGCAGGGCAGCGCGGCGGCCTCAGAGCCTTCGTTTGACCGGACCGGTGGCTGTGTCTGGGGATGCAGGCGAGCGCAGACACGGGGCGCACAGTCTTATATAGGCGGTGCCGCGGTGGCGCGCTGGGACGGAACGGGGTCGGGGTCGGGGTCGGGGAAGGAGGAGTGGAGTGGAGGTCTTGGAGGAGAACGGGGCCGCGCGCGCGGGCACGCCCCAACTACCGCCGAGTCGCTGACTCCCCGTTGCGGCTGCGGCTGCTCGGTCGGCCTCGGCCGGCGCCTGGCGATAGCGGTGGTGGGAGCGGCTGGAGACAGACTGGAGAATGAAGAATGGGGGGTAAAAGTAACGGTAACGGGGCCGGGCGCGGTGGCGGGGTTTGTGTTGTGTGGCTGGCGTGTGGGCCAGCGCGCCGGAGTTCGGGAAACCGTGCCGGAAAGTTGGGGGCGGAGAGATTTGACTGATCCGCGAAGAAAAGAAACGATTTTTTTTAAAAAAAATAAAGAAGAAGAAAAGAAGAGCAGTTCCATTTCTGTGATCTCATGAATGATGCCATCTTAGGCTTAACTGGCTGCTTATACCAGTCAACATCTTATCAAGATTTGACGGTTTTGATTCTTGAGTACTGCCGCAGATTTGGAAAGATGGAATCAGTTCAGTGAGATCACTGGGATGGCGTGCTGAAAGCATGAAACTAGCTCGGTCTGGTGTCCAGGTCCAACGAAAAGGAGAGATAAGCTAAAACTTAGCTCGGACGAACCTCCGCTGTCTTGACATGGACATGTAAAATCTGAATCTGATAACGATTTTTTTGGCAAAGTTGCAAAATATCTCCTGGATGCAGACATTTTTAAAAGTATTCGCCCCTTTTGAAACATGTGGTGTTTAGAGAAAGTGAAATGGTTCATTTTAGAAGTTGACCTAATTCACCTGCCAAGAGAAAACAGCGGACTGACACATTTTTTCTCACTATTTTTGGATGATAACACCCTTCCACACCACATTTATGCAAGTGGCGCCAATAATGTGGACGATTTTGTCCGCCAATTGGATCAGTGAATGGTTGGCTGCATGCCAAGTGAATACAGGTGTACAATCACGTCCTGTACATAAATTGACCTTTGGAAGGATTTTATTAACGAATCATTTTGGACAACTTTTTTTTTCTTTTTGAAGAAACCTAGCTTGACACTTTTTTTTGGGAAGGTTAGCCAAAGCTTCCAATTGTGGTGCCGCAATTGGATCATCCAGTGCTCCATACTCCTCTCTTAATTCGGCGCTAACGCTAACGCTGACGCGGACGTGCTCTTACGATCCTGTTGATATTCGCTGCCTGTCTCTGTCTCAGTCTAATCCCAACACCCATGCACGCAGGACCATAATCCGAAAGCTGCCGAGAGCTAGATTTCGTTCTTGGCACGGACGGCGCTCCAAACCCGTACCGTATTCAAGTCCACCCGTGTGGGCGCGGCTTGTTCGAGCATCGCATTCCACACACCTGCACAAATGTCCGGATTGATCGGTGCCGTGGCGTGCCCAGATCATG
Source organism: Urochloa ruziziensis (assembly GCA_015476505.1). Taxonomy (NCBI): domain Eukaryota; kingdom Viridiplantae; phylum Streptophyta; class Magnoliopsida; order Poales; family Poaceae; genus Urochloa; species Urochloa ruziziensis. The sequence continues at coordinate 55,831,308 of CM027118.1, forward strand.
ATCTTGCTGTGTGACCACCTGTGTATATGATGGTACACACGACTGGTAGATGGTAACCGCGCCCTACTCGGGCACATCGACCACTTCAACAGCTAGTAATAATTGAACGACCACCGATGAATGGTGGAGATTGTACGACGAGCGAGCGAACGAACGAACGAACGGGGCCGGGTGCGGGTCGAGTGAGCATGGCACTACAACCGCCTCGAGTTGACCTCAGGCAGGGCAGGGGACCTCGGTCGGATTAGTTGTTCATATCTTCTTCTTTTTTTTTTTTTTTTGAAAGCTTTAGTTGTTCCTTTCTAGTAGTAGCTGTTTAGCAAAGTTAAGTGGTCAACTAATTAAAGCGCACTCGATCGGCAGTTAAATGGTCTGTTCCGAAAATACTTTTGGCTCGGATACGGGATGCGGATTCTACACGAGTCCCTCCTAGCGACTGCATGACAAGTGACAAATCGATGGGCCGGTCGACGTAGGTGGTGGTGCAAAAGCGGAGAATAATTGAGGCCATTTCACGTACGCTCGCATCGCACTCGGATACGGGATGCAGGATGATGCTTACTTCCTAGCGGCTGCCAACTGCCATGATACTCCTCGTATGCACAGCCACAGGAGCAGCGAGCACATGCCACACCGCTTTTTGTGGCATTTGTGGTGCACGCCTCGTTGGATCCGTTCCATTTTAGCCAAAGGCCATCATCCCCCCGTGTCCCGTATTGTATCTCTCAAGCGGACAGTGATGATGGAGCCTGCGGCTCGGGCACATGCCACAGTCCTTGAGAGCTTGAGCTCCTCCGACCGGCAGTGTTGGCCTCGCTTACGAATGACCGTTAGTTGGAGCTAGAGCAAGCTGAGAAACCAGAAATTTCTGGGCACATCGACCATTGGGGGCAGGGTTTCCTCGTGGCCCTGTTTAGATGTTTCGCGAAATTTTTTTCAAGTATGTTCCCTCACATGCATGACATATTAAACGTAGTCGAAAAAATAACCCATTATATGGATGGAGTGTACTTCGCGACACGAATCTAATGAGCCTAGTTAGGTCGTGATTAGACAATAAATTGCTACAGTAAACATGTGCTAATGACGGATTAATTAGACTCATTAGGTTCGTCTTGCAATTTAGTGACAGAATCTGTAATTAGTTTTGTAATTAGTCTATATTTAATACTTCAAATGTGTGTCCGACATACTCGAAAAAAAATTTCACGAAACATCTAAACACGGCCCAGAACGCCCAACGCAGAGAGCAGTGTGGCCGGTGGCTCGTCCGTCGCCGTTCGGTGGGGTTGAATAAGTCGTGTGCGTATTCGTTTACTCAAAATAAATGCAATTCTAGCATTAGGCACGCAAACAAATGTTATGGGTAAAGTTACTAAATTGCTAGTTGTCTTTTGTAAGAAATATCTAGACATTGGTTTGTCTTTTACACGAGAAGGTTCCGAAGACAATTGTCTTTTGTGGTTGCTAGATCAAATTGCATTTTTTGTTAGACAAATTTCAAATCTTAGAATTGCATTTATTTTAGGACGGAGGGAGCAGTTGTTCAGTGAAGCCCATGCCATGTCTTCTGGCCACGCGCATGTTGAGCTCGTCCTTCGCGAAGGAGCGGGTCTAGCTGCGCCACGGATCGTTCGTTCCTTGAGCGTCTGGAGTTCTTTAAATTCAGCAATGTACTGATGCATTTCGGCAAATCTCGTTGACCAAGGGCCCGATGCATATGGCAGGAGCAAGCACATCCACACGAGGTTACATCTCATACGGGAGTGTGCAAAAAAGGTCAGATCGACGTCGAGTTCACTGGAACAACTGGGCCGTATCAAAGTTTCAGGAACCTCGTTCTAAAGATCGGCATCAGGTAAGGGCAGCAAGTTTTACAGGGTGTTTGTTCAACAGGTCTCGTGCGCATTCGTTTCCTTCTTTTTCTTAGCTGAGTGTGCGTGTTAGTCAAGTGCAAGGCCAGTTGCCCATTTCTCACGGTAGTGTGCATCTTCAGCTCATCGCGCGCATCGTTCGCACGTGACTTGTAGTTGCGCCTTGCACAGGGTGTTTGTTCGTGGCGCGGGTCCAGGAGGCCCTAAAGCCCACGATCTGTACACATACGTCCTTTAAATTCTGCGATACAAAGTCAGAAAACGCTGCTGCTTCGTCGCACCATACCAGATATTCCTCGTATTCACGTGCATTCATAACTCAGATTGTTCCGATATTCTGGACTGACACAAAATGTTGGAACAACCCGAGCTATGAACGCACATGAACACGATGAACACCTGGTGTTGTGCTGCAAAGGGGCAGCGTTCTGCGACTTGTATGGTTGAATTGAAAGGACTCCTACATTCGCAGTTTCGCACCATAACAAACAGCAGCAACTGCGGCCAAACTCCCACGCGATCGATGAGCGCGTTGAGCTGAACACGCACAAGACGACCAGAAGACATGGCCTGACGGCCACGCACCTGAATAAACATATAAGTAAAGCCATAAAAGGGAAACGGATGCTTCCCCCCCCCCCCCCCCCCCCCCCCCCCCCAAAAAAAAGGGGAAACGGATGCGCACAAGAATTATTCAACAGGCGCCTCATCTGCAAATGGCGAGGAGCACCAAGCACGGGAAGTAGGGTGGCTCGAGACTGGCTGGACCTGTGAGCAATGCAGGTAAACTCAAGGAACCAATTGGGAATCAGAATGGCTAAGGAAGGCTAAATTTTTGCTTGCTATGTTAAGCTCAACAAGCAACAGGCCCAAAATGCACTGGCAGTAAATCAACAGGCGGTGACTTGCTATTTCAGAAACAAGCAATGCAAGGTTTCGAAATGGACAGGAGATGTTTAACACTTTAACTATAATGATAACTTAATCACTGTCATCTAACTAATTTCAGAGGAAGATGTATTGAGTGTGTGGCAAGACGGATTGGTTTTGAACAGAAACGTCATAGTAATTAAGATGCAGAAATGGAAATAAGATGGCACTACAGCTTAAGCCTTGAGTATCTCATCAGTGCAACTCATTGGACATCATAAGTTTCTAGGTTTCCAGCTGACAGAAGAAAGGTTTCTTGTTTTAAGTGCACCAAAAAACACATAAAGATATCAACAGCCTTCACTCACCCAAAAGGAAACAGTAAGGCAATACGTGAACTTAACTGGTACCATTCCCATTATCTTAAAAGAGTTGCTATTAATCCTCACATGACTATTGTCTACTGATAGTTTCCACTTTTCAAACCAGGTGTACTGAATACTGATATTTGCATGAGATCGGAGAGTACTGAATACTGAAGACAACAAATGCCAAAACACAACATTATAGAGAACGGAGAGTAACATGGTCGTGGTGACAAAAATTGATGAGCTATATAGGAAACACAGCTGTAATAACTAATTGTTTCAGCACAATTCCAATCATGAACTCGATAGACTAATGTAATCTGGGCACACAAAATCAGCACTAGCTGATACCGGCTACCTAGCTACAATGAAGCCACAGGTGCTTAAGGCACACCAACAACAATGTTGGAAACATTCAGTAAAGCATAATATTTCAGAACATCAGCTCACCTTAGTCCACCAGATCTTCAGGAGGAAGCTGGGCATGTATTCACGCCATCCTTGCAATCACGAGTAAGGTCATTGAATGTCTCCAGATGCCTCTTCCCCCTCAAGAACACCTCAGTGTCAACTGCAACCCTCATATACCCATCGAATTCCACTGATTTACCGTTGCTCAGCTCCTTAGTTTCAGTAAACCACTCACTATTCTCAGCCCACAAGTCATTGAAATCATCTAAGAAGCGTGTTTTATACTTTCCATTGAGTGGATCGAAGAACGATTTGTCGGGTTCATTGGTAGCAATGTACAAATACCGGCCAGCACCAACCTTGTCATTAAGCGTCATAAGAAGACTTTCTGGAGAGGTATCTCTATCAAGGTTTGGCCATAGTTGTGTGTTTTGTGCTTTCTCCCCTCTCACAACGTGTACCGAATCAAAGTCCCAGTTCATCCGCGAGGAGATGGCAGATACAATCTCCATCAAGCGTCGGGACTTCCACAGCAAATGCCATGGGCGCTTGATCACTCCCTCAGTCTGACCCTCACACACACGTGACCAGTAGTTATCCGGCTCAACATTCCCAAACTTCCTCATGATCAGTGTGTCCTTTATGTCCTTGAGTTTCATCGGGGTCATCCTGATGTCTTCCGTATAGAAGTTCTTCAGCCTATCCTTCTTCTGCCACTTTCCCCAATCTTGCCAGAATTGGCTCTGATCGATCACTGATGCTGATTCCTTCAAGTGCTCAAAATCAAAGTAGAGCCTAAAATCTCTATCTTCATCCTTGCCACTTGAAGTATACCGTCCATTGAGGCAGACATTGAGGTCCATTACAAGCGTCCTGTTCAAGAACTGTGCCTCGCCAAGAGCACACAAGAACCCCCAAATGAAGTGGTTCATGCTCTTGCACCTCTCGCCGCCACCCATGTAAATAAGGTACTTTCCACGGCTGAAATCGGACTCAGAGGCAACCACTGGCAGACTATCATTGACAGCCTCACCAACAACAAATACCGGCTCGGACACAGCCCCAGCAGCCTCATTGTTGGCAGCATTCTCATCCAGCCTAACCTGCGTCTTGGCCGGCACAAAGTCAGTGACTGGTGCCTCACGCTTTCCCTTCTTCCCCTTCTTTCCCTTGCGCTTGCCATTGCGCTTGGCACCCACACCCGAGTGGTATTCGCCCACGCTGTCGACGACGAGGGTGCAGGTGTTGACGTCACGGGTGAGCGTGAAGCGGCGGTAGTCCTTGTAGTAAGTGGTCCGGCCAGTGCCGATGGCGTCGGCGGCAGGGCGGAAGCGCCAGGCGAGGTCGCACTCCATGGGGCTCCCCGGCACCGCCACGGGGCGGCCGAAGCGGTAGAAGTGTAGGTCGGGGAACCGCTCGATGGCCGAGCGCATGAGCAGGTTGAAGAGGTCCCTGTCCCCCGTGCAGTCCACGGGCGCCTCCGTGTCGCAGGAGACCGCCTCAGTAACAGGGGTCTCCTCCGTCGTCGCCGCCGCAGCACCGTCGCCCGTGCCGACATCAGTGTCGACGGTGACGGCCAGCTCGGGCTCCGTCTTCTCGGCAGCGGGCTCCGTCTTCTCAGCCTCGGACGCGACATCGGAGAGCTTGATGAACGGGACGGCCTCCTTGATTTCAGCCTCGACGCCGGCCTCGGCGGCGCCGATGCCGCCGGAGGAGGTGGAGGCGTTGAAGTCCTCCCCGGTGCGGAGCACGGAGTCGTCGGTGAGGAAGGTGGAGGTGGAGGTGGCGGAGGTGAGGAAGTCGGTGAGCTGGTGCGAGGACGGGTGGAGGAGCGGGTCGTCGGGGCTGTGGACCGCGGCGAGGAGCGTGAAGGCGAGCACGGCCGCCACGAAGAGTGCGAAGAGGAGGTTGCCCCCCGACCGCAGCGCGGCGCGCAGGTCCAGCGACCCGCCGCGCCACCGCGGCGCCGACATCCCCGCCGCCCGCCCCAGCATTTCCGCTCGGATCTGGGCTCGGATTGGTAGTGGAGCGGGAATGGGAGTGAGGAGGGGGAGGAGGGGATCTGGCGGAGACGGAGGACGGGGCGCCGACAAGCGACAAGGCGACAGGACGCGAGCGAGGAGGGGCCGTCCGCCGTGGCGTGGAGATTACTCCGGTTTTGGGCACGCGGCCGGCGCTGCTTGTGTCGGCCGGCCGGGCCTGTTGACTCTGTTTGTGGGCTAGGGATTTCGGCCTGTTCTTCGGGCTCAGACGAGCTGCGTTGGGCCTGGATTGTCCATGGAAGATGGAACTTCTGGCATTACCAATTTGGTTATATGAATGTAAATTGATGTATACAAGATTTGAATTTCAAAATATATGGGCGCTTGTAAATTTGGATGGAGAGGAAGTATGGACCGATATCTTCGTAGGTCGTCCTCAACTCCTCACTCCCAATCGTGTTTTTGCTCATCTCAGTTTACCGGAGCTGCGATCGCAAAAATAGGAAGTTTAACGGGGCTGCCGTTTGTTATCTCCCAGGTTGCGCTTGCTAGGTGGTGGTTGTTCTCGAAATTAGCATAACCAACCCATCCAATTTTTGTACATCTTTTCAACTCTCTTCCCATGACCATAGGCCCAAGCGAATCCATCCAGCTCGTGTCGCATACTCGCATGGCCTAACTCATTCAAAATAACTGGGTAACGACCAACTTTTATAATGGCATGCAGGTAAAAGACTCTACCTGTAGCTTTCGGCAAAGCCAGAAGCTCATAAAAGTTAGCATCTTCCAAAAGCTATTGTTAGCCCAAAAATCTAGCAACAAATTTTTTAAAAAGCTCAAAATAAACAAGCCCGCCCTTTGAAGGCAAACATAACTTGGTACTTAGTCCAAGATGCTACTCCTTTTGTAACCGTCCAAATCTGCAAATCTGAAATATACCATTTATAACAAAATTGAAAAAAAAAATATATACCATGGATATGTGTACAAGTTCATAACTCTTGCATTTCTAATTCGGCGAGTATACTCTATGGCCGGCCACAGAATAGTTATTCTGTAGCCAGGACACTAGGCGCGCTGTGATTGGCCACACCAACCAGTCCCATTCCCCACCCATGACCCGCGACAGCTCGCTGCGCGGAGCGATCTAGCTAGCGAACGAGCCGGCTCATTTACAGCCCCCTCCGTAATTAATGGCTGATTAACTAATATAGTAACTCTGGCTACGCTGCCTGCCATGACACCTTGCCATGTGGTGACGGTAGGGACAATGGTAACCCATGAACTAGAGAAGATGTACGTGTACATCTGCGCACAGTGCCCCTGCAACATTATTTTACATTAATTAATGTGAAAAAGTGCTCGGAATTTCGAGAAGCTGGGCCACAAAATGGAGTAATCGAGTTACTATAAAACAGTGACGAGGTTACTAGAATCCAATATACTATGACGCCTTCAGTGTTGTACGAGAACCCGTAAGACAGGTTACCACAATGTCATCATCAATTTACCATACAATTCATTTACCAGAATAGCTGGGCCAAAAAAGGAGTAATCAAGTACTATACAACAATGTTGAGGTTACTAGAATGCAATATATTATGACGCCTTCAGTATTGTACGAGAACCATAGCTGGGCCACAAAAAGGAGTAATCAAGTTACTATAAAACAATGGTGAGGTTACTAGAACCCGTATGACAGGTTACCACAATGTCATCGTCAATTTACCATAACGGTGTCAAAGTTACTACAAAATGGCGAGATCAAGTTCTTACAAAGTGAAGATGCCCTGTTTGCTAGAAGTCTAAATATTGGAATTACAACAGTGCCTTAGATAACATAACCAGCATGATGCAGAGAGCGAGTGGCTGCACAGATGACAAATGTTTGTACTTGTGTCTAATAAAAACACACCAAAATTACTTTCTTGAACTTGCTCGTATTGCATTTCCTCTAAGCTGAATCTCTTGGGAGCACATTTCAATTCCACTGACTCATTCATTCCGTGGTATAGCAGAAAAATTTCCCTGGTGCTGTGGTGCAGACTCATTTGCCATACAGGTTCTGCTGGACCAGATACTTATTGCATTCAATCAGCAACTCGATATCTGAAAAGTATAATAGATGGAAATAAGCTCATGGAAGGTACCACATAAGTTGTCTGTCCAAATTACAGTAACACAACATTGATTGTCGTAACTTTCTTACTATGATTTACAAGCAATACAATTCATGATAAATAATTAGCATGAAACCATGTATTTAGTATAACATTGACCAAGATGCGACATAATTCAAAAGATTTAGCACTGTGCTACTTAAAATTCAGATCCAGAAAAATCAAGCACAACTACATAGCCTGGTGAAATCGTAATTCCAAAAAAAAAGGTAGTAAACTATATGATAAATTTACCACGTACTTTTAAAGATAAAATTACTGTAACACACAACAATGAGTAACGTAAATTTCAGACTATGATTTGTGAGGAAGATCTGAATTCACTTTAACATTCAATTTCCAACATAATTGCCACTTTAGCTTCATGCTACTTATAAGCCCCAGATTTTATGGTAAACTACTACTGTACAGTCAAACTATCGTAACAATTTTATCGTTAGTTCACCACAATCTGGTGGTCAAAGTAACTATGATGATAAACCAAAATTACGTAAAATTGTGCAAATATATAATCCAACTGACTTGAGACGGTAATATTATGGTCCAGAGTTACCACAATTTGGTACGATATTCGGAAACAGGTTACTATAATGATGGAGTTGATTTACTATGGAGTGGTTACGATATTTGGATTGACTCTGCCTGCACAGGTATTCTGCTTTGCTTGGGCATTTACGCAAACACAGAGAATACAAATGCATCAACATCGTCACTCTTAGTTAATCTGCACAAATTGCGCACACAACATGCAAGAATCGTGAGACTAGAAGCCAGCAATGGACAAGAAAACGATAGGGCAGCTAGCAGCTCACCGTGTCTGGACGGGACCTGCAGTCGAGGTGAGGATGCCCACCTGCCGGGTCACCGGCTCATCGCTGCTCCCACCGGCCAGGAAGATCAGAGATGCCTATTCAGAAGTGAATGGTCAGTGAATGTCTAGTAAAATTACGAGAATTGTGTACATATTAATTTACGAGAATGTATGAAAATAAACTCTAGTAAATAATTGATATGGTGTTGTTACATTAGTGGAGAGTACATGAAGACCATGAATCTAGTGCCACAGTCAAATTTTATGATATGGATACAAGAACTACCAGTTCCTTTCAGGAGAAACAAGCCAATTGAAAAGAACAAAAAATAGATATACAGTAATAGGATAAATCTGGAGGGAATCCGTCGCTAATCCAAAAGGAATCAGACCTAATCTAGAGTGTTAATGTAATTCCAACTGTAAGTAAGTGGTGCATATCTGCTACCAATCATTTAGTAGTTTCTAACTATGATTTACCAGAAAAGTAATTCTTGAGAAGTAATTTACATGGATCCATGAATTTACAATAAAAACTGGATGAACAGTGAAGCAATAATCCTAAGCAATTTTGAGATAATCTCCTATAGGATGGAAATTAAAGTAGCTCATTCATCAACATCTAAGTCACCAGGTCTCGTGAAAGAAACATGGAAACATAAAAAGTAGGCAAGAGGAAATTACCAGATCCATGTACGGGGATATAAAAGAAGATTGTCGCTGGTGACCAATAAGAAGAAATCAATGGAATCGGGGGAGGGGATTCACTTGCTAATCTATCTGCATTGAAACAGGATTAAAAGAAGACAAGATCGATTACACCATGTGAATTTTATCTGCTGACCACATGGGATTGACGGGCGGGTTGGTACCTGCAGTAATTTGCTCCCATCCATGTGTGTGCACTGCGATGAAGAACCATCAGCTGTCGCTAGAGAATCGAAGAGCTGCGGGGAGCGAATGGACCGTAGGGCTCGAGGAGGAGAGTCGCCATCAACAAAGCAGCAGCGGTTGGCCGTCAGACGACGGCGGATGTGGCTGGGACGGAATCGCCTCGGAGTAGCGTCTTGTGAATCCTCGAAAGCCATGCTGGAGGGTGGGGAAGGAGTGGCGGAGGTCGCCGGACCAGCACGCCGTGCCGCCGTCAGGAAGCAGGTGCGACGGTGGCGAGGAAAAGTTGGATAGGATTTTCCTGTTGTTTCTGCGAGGAGGAATAAAAACGAGCTGAATTTCAGGGCGTGTGGGCCGTGGCCGGTGGTAGTCACTCGTCGGTAGAGCCGAACCAAGCCGAGCCTAGCGAGGATGTGTGCGGACGTCTCGGGATCAGAACAGACGGTGGATCAAGGTGGCCACACAATAGTTATTTTGTGGCCGGCTACAGAGCATAGGTTCCTTTCTAATTTGTATTTTTCTATGTCCGTTTATTACGTGAATTCATTTGAGAAATATTTTTAACATGTTTCTATTTTATTATAGGTTAAAAGGACACGCCCTTCCTCTTTAGGTGCCTTCGATGAGATCATATGGGAAACGAAAACAAAGGAAATCATCATATTTTTTTTTTATTATGACAGCATGTTGTCGCCAATTGTGAATGATCCAAAAAGAGAGCAAATGAGTTAATGTTCCTCACACTCTTAATGTTAGTCAAAGCCACTACAGCCTTTGTTTCATTAGCTTCTTGAAAAAAAATTCGAGTTAAAAACTTAGTGGGGGCATGTAACTCTGGGCATATTACCCGCTACCCATTACCCGAACCCGAAATACCCGGACCCGGACCCGAAGTACCCGAACCCGCACTACCCGATATTTAGTTCGGATATTAGATCCTATTACCCGAATTTATATTGGGTAGTTCGGGTAACTGCGCCCGGTACCCGAACTACCCGTAATAGGATTTGTGCTTTTTTATCTTGTCAATTACTCAAATGTCAAGTACCTATGTCTTTTATGAATGTGTCGTGGTTTGCACTTGCATGTTGCATTTGCACAAGACGTCAAGACTTAAGTATCTAGTATATGTTGAGTACCTATATCTTTGTGTTATTTTATTATTTGACTGTATCCTCCTGTGATCTTATATATTTCGGGTAAATTGGGTATACCCAAACCCGAACCCGAAATTACGGGTACCCGAAATTGCGGGTAGCATTTTTTTTAGGCTGCAATCGGGTAATGATTTTCATTACCCGAAATTTTTAAAACCCGAACTACCCGACCCGAAATAATCGGGTAACCCGAACGCCCAGAGTTAGGGGCATGTGCCCCTTATATCGTCTTTGTTTTTATCCTAATGATGGTTGGACAACGACTACATTTGTTACTTTGCATGCTCTATTTATTTAAGTTTATTTCGATCCTCACATTTAACATCTACATTTTTCTGTTAAATGTTATAGCTATTGATTTTGTTTGAATAAAAGAGATAAACTACGCTAGCAGCCATGGTATGGATATCAAGATGGCCATGAACATGAAATCTATAAGCACCAACGACATAGTAAGTACTTGGTACAATTTTGTATTATTAGGCTCCAGCTATTCGATTAGTTCATACATATGTATATAGACACATATCTATGTATATGGATTGATAACAAACAAATCTAAAAATAAATAGTTTTACGTTTAACACGTGATATTTTTCTCATCAGGTTGTTGGGTGTTCGAGGATCTAATTCGAGGCAACCAAATTTATGGGAGGCATCCTAGCATGTTATTTTTCTTTTGGGCAATTTCCTTATTTGTCACCTAAAAAACTTGTAATCCCTCATATGCCATCGATGTGTCTATGACACATGGCACCCACCACAGCCACTGACAGTGGCATAAGAGGGATTATGAGTTTAAGCGGTGGCAAATAAAAAAATATTCCTTTTCTTTTTCACAAGGTTTGGTAAAATTACACTGTTCCCTTTTGGGCCTCTGCTGCATGCTTCCCACACTCCCAGTCCCCCACCAGTCCACGTGGTCACACACTCACATGTGCATGGTCCCCATCCAAAACAAGTAAGAAGGCATTAGCAAAAAAACACAAATTGTTTTAATAAATGTTTTTGAATAAATAGATAACAAAAAGTAAAACACACAAAAAGAATTGATGAATAAAAATTAGGATCTAAAAATTAAAACAAAAAATATACGCAAGAAAAGATTTAAAGTTCAAAATTTCTATAAAAAATATTTGGGAGGGACTAGCAAAATATCAAAGTCATAATTAGAATACAAGTTTTTAAAGAAAAACTTAGGAAGACAATTCAAAAAAGTTACAATAAATGGAAAAGAAAGTTCCGAAAAAATTGAAAAAAAACTTTGTGTACAAAACTTTTGAGCTAAAAGTCATATGAAAAACAAAAAACTCCTCGGTTGCTCCTGCATCCTGCCGACACCGCCACATCACCAAAGGGAACCTTCAATGAAATCATACGACCAAAAAATGATGGAAATCACCCTAGTCAAACAGGTTTAGCAGCTCCATGTTTTTTTTAAAGTTTGTAGAGTGGAGCTAAAAAAGATGAAGTTGTTTCTTCTAGAGAGCTATATAGTTTCTTGATCTTCATATTTAACCAACGACACATGTGTTCGGGGAATCGGGAAACAACAGCAGCACGGTCCAGCTATAAACATTTGCGAATAGTGAATTTTTCGGTCATTGTCCCAACCAGAAAAAAAATAAAAAGAAAACAACAACAACACCCAAAGGATAAGAAAGATTATTCTCACCAAATTCTTCAATTTCTAGAGCTGGAATAACGCTGTTAGTCAAACGGGTTTAGCAATTCCATATTTTTTAGAGTTTGTGGAGTGGAGCTAAAAAGGGTGGAGCTGTTTTTTCTAGAGTTGAGTAGTTTCCGTGCTCTATAGCTTCTTGACCTTCATATTTAACATCTACCTTAAAGGAGATACGTTACGCTGGCAGACATATTGTTTGCCTCCAAGTTAAAAGTGAACTGATATTTAAAACAGAGCTAGTAGTATTCTAGTGTTACGGCTATCATTTTTACGGCCTGTGAGTGGGTATTACTACAGAAGGGAGAGAACCTCAGTTCATTAGCATAGCTGTCAGGACAGATCCTGCAGCACCAGAAGGACGAACTTGTCTATGCACATTTTTTAATTAAAAGTGTCTCTTTCTCCTTCCAATCAACTCTGCTCTGTTCAGTGTTGACCAACCAGGTCCCCTCTTCTGTACTCTCATCATGTACGTCATCACACGACGGATTCCAAGTCTATGAGATCATACATGTGTCATTAAAAAAAATAAGCGGTCGCAGCCTCTGATGACGAGAGCCGTGACATCCGAGCACCTGCGGAACCTTGCAGTATAAACCCACGGCCGCGTCTCTTGCTGTTGGAGCACAGCGAAACTCGCGCCCAACACGAAGACACGAGGCGCGCAACCAATTAAAGCGCAGCGTTCGCCGCCGGATCAAGACGACATCAGCGAGCCCGCCCACTAGCCATGGCAGCAGCGTCGTCCACCACGCCGCTCCCGCTCGACGGCCGCGTCGCGCTCGTCACGGGCGGCTCCCGTGGCATCGGCCGCGAGGTGTCGTCCCACCTCGCCGCGCTCGGCGCCCGCGTCGTGGTCAACTACGCCTCCAACCCAGCCAAGGCCGACGAGCTCGTGGCGGAGCTCGCGTCGCGGGGCCTCCACGCCGTGTCCGTGCGCGCCGACGTGTCCGACCCGGACGCCGTGCGCGCGCTCTTCGACCGCGCCGAGGCGGCGTTCGGGTCCCCGCCGCACATCGTGGTGGCCTGCGCGGGCATCCTTGACCCCAAGTACCCGGCGCTCGCCGACACCACCGTCGAGGACTTCGACGCCACGTTCGCGGTGAACACGCGCGGCAAGTTCCTGGTGTGCCGGGAGGCCGCGCGGCGCATCCCGCCGCACAGCGGCGGGCGCATCGTGGCGTTCTCGTCGACGACGGTGGCCGTGCTCCCGCCCGGGTACGGGGCGTACGCGGCGAGCAACGCCGCCGTGGAGGCGATGACGAGGATCCTGGCCAAGGAGGTGGCGGCCAAGGGGATCACGGCGAACGTGGTGGCGCCGGGGCCCGTGCGCACGGAGATGTTCCTGGCGGGCAAGGACGAGGCGTTCCTAGAGAGGGTGGTCAAGAATATGGGGCGCATCGCCGAGACCACGGACATCGCGCCCGTGGTGGCGTTCCTGGCGAGCGAGGCCTCGTCCTGGGTGAACGGACAGGTAATCAGGGTCAACGGCGGCGTCGCGTGAGTACGCCAGCCGCCAGCCGTCCGATGGTAAAGGCGTTGTGTTGGATATCAGATATGGCAAATATTTCTGGCGTGTTCACTGTATGATATATATATATTTTTTTGTCTATGCTGAGTGCTACAAGAATATGAATATTCAGCAGTGCCATGCATTTCTGAAGAACATCTATCCTGTGACTAAGTAACAAACTTTTTCATCTCAAGCTCTAAGACCCAGTTCTGAGTTGTACAGTTTTTTTCTGGACAAATGCCACAAGCAGCAGACGATCTTGCTCACAACAGGCTGGAAGTTACCTACGCCTGTTATCATCATCGGCGCCTTCATCGAACACACCAGACGAACCTACACGGAAGTCGAGCTGCTTCTGATGTTTCTGCCGGCGACGCTCGTCGAACTCCTCCCACCCTTCCACCTGTTTGGAAACCGGAACAGTTGAAACTGACTTTACCACTAGAAAATGTCTACCAAAGCCTAATACCAAACTAGTGCACTTGTACATACGGGTTAAATTCACAAAAAAAAGAGCAATTAGCTACTAGGCCACTAGTACAAATGATGGTATTAGACATGTAATTAGGGTAATGATGGCAACAAAGAATACATACTACATAGCAAGTGTAAAATAAAAACATGCACGTGGACGGGCAGACACGATTCTTAAGGAAATGGTACCTGCCGAAGAATATCATTTGTGATTTCTGTTCCATGGAGATCAAGTGTAATAAGCTGCATACACTTTTTGAATAACGTCGAAGGCAGGGATGTAAGACCATTGTTTCTTAGATGCAAAACCTGATGGACAAAAAGGTATTTCATATAAGAAATGTTACACATGCTAACTTCAGTGCAACAGTAACAGACAACATGTCATCATTCAAGCAAAATGAAAACAAATCTGAAGCACAAACATAAGTAGGAAATAAACATTTCCTTCAAAAAAATAATACAAAAGGCAGAAGCAGCATGGTACATGTTTCAGCAAAGTAAAACTGTATCCATGTCCATGCTAATAGGTGTAATGACATAATTGTATTCAAGCGATTTGTGGTATTCTGACACATCATAAACCCATTTCTTTGAATGACATACTAGGAAACAAAGAAAGCAGATGTTCAATCTTCAGCCTACATATAGCACCAAAAATTGCATTCAGAAATTATACACACCAGTTACTAATTCATGATCAGGCATCTCATGTATCTCATGGAGCTGCTGCTATCCACTAGACTAATGACTCTATATTATTTATGCACCATCAATATTAACATTGTTGCAGTTGGACAATGAGTATGTGGTATCTTCTGTAGTGTGAACATTGTTGCAATCTGACAAAGGGATGTTTGCAATATGATCAACTTAAGATACAGCATAAAGTTACTTCAGCTCTTCATTTTAGGTTAATGATGAGATATCATCTTAAAAGGTGAAGGCTTCTTGCATATAGCTAAAGTCACACACCTTCAGATTATAAAGCTTCCCAAAGGCCTCTGGCAGTTCAGTCAGGAGATTTGACGACAAGTCAACCTGAATTCAAGATTTGGGTTATATATACTGCCAATGCAAACTCAAAATAGTTCTCTGAAAAACATATGAAGCAGAAATGGATAATATATGATAGAAAGAACATACCTCGGTGAGAGATTCACAATCTCCTATAGATGAAGGCAATGTAGTTATCCTGCCAACAAGTGAAATGAGCCATATGCCGCATTCACAATAAATTAAATGTATTTCGTTACTTCACAAAGTAATACGTACTAATGTAGTTCCCATAAGAAGCTACATATTTTTTTGGGAGACACACAAAAGATGTTCTCTTCTCCCTGTACCAAATTTTTTTTCTATGATAGAACCAATCACAACCAACTGATATGTGTACATTAGCTAAGAAATGTGCTAAAAACAAAGTTGACCATGTTTTATTCCTTTTTTCTGTGTAAAAATGTATTCTTGGGTTTGGGTTACATAAATACAACTAAAGTTGTAGTATTAAAAATAGAATGAGCATTAGCAAAAACAGCTGTCATCAGAGTATCAGACTAGTGTCAAAGTCAAGGCACTGATCTATCACTCTATCCAGCCTTGGTTATTAGAACCTAAAACATGATTGACAAACAATGGAAGTCTCCGATGATCACGCATCTCAACAATCTTGTATTGTGTCTCAGCAATAAGCATTTGTTTAGCAGTAGATAGAATAACACAAGTACGAAATAAACATGTACAAATGAGGAAGAACTTAGTAAGGTGCTAAAAACCAACAAGTGGTGAGTTCTAGGACAACCTATTGTTATTTGCTATCAGAATTTGGAGATGCTTCAGTGATCCTATTTCGATAGGTAAATTATCAAGCCTGTTGTTGGCAATACGAAGTTCACGCAGAGAAGTCAGAGAGCCCAAAGTCCATGGCAAGCTAACCAGCCTGCAAGATAAAGAAAAAGTGAATAATCACATTGTGTTACCATGTGTACCAAAAATATTATGTTGGCGATCATGTTAGACAGCATTAAGATAAGAGATATTGCATTCTAATGAAAACCAGAAATATCCCCTTTTTGTGCATTAGTGATCATTTACATGCATCTTGGTGGCAGAAGAGTTGACTAACAATTCTTTATTAATGATGTTGGCAAATAAACGAATGTGAGGTCATGAGATTTAGCAGTTCAATAGACATTTCAAATTAAAGGGTAACCTTTAAGCTGCCATCATCCCATTTATCCTCAAAATTCATGAAGTCAAGCAGCACCAGCCACTAGATTAGTCACTAAGATATATTTGACACCTCCAGGATTGTATTACAAACATCAAGAAAAAACTAGAAGTCATAGCATTTAATATGCAATCTCTCTACTTTTTCAACATATCTAGCTTTCTGTCTGCTATCGGTTGATTCTAGGTCACTATCTAGTCAAAGTGGGGAAGTAAAAAAGCAACATTGAGAATCAAGAGAAAAACTAGTTTTTCAGAACATAATTATAGAAGTTCTTTAAATCCACTGGAAACATCACAAATAATTCATAGATATTATGAATAACAAGACAAGAGTTTCAGAATCTGACCTACCGGTTCTGGCTTAAAGACAAGTTTAATAATTTTTGAAGGCATGATAGACCTTCCCAGCTGATGTTCTCATCATCTATATCATTGGCAGTTAGGAGCAATTTCTGCAATATATAATTATATCACTTATAAGTTACAATCATATAGTTCCTTGTGCAAGCTGAAAACAACCCAAATCACTCAGTGTGAAAGAATAATTACATTTAGAGATTTAAGAGCAGAGATTTTATGCGGAATTTCCTTTATACAGTTGTTGCTGGCATCCAGTATGCGTATTGAGGGGCCACAGTACCAAACTTCTTCTGGCAATTCCTATAGGGAAAAACATTAATAAAAAGAGAGTGATACTTATGTTTAAGTGGTATCATGATAAAATAAGGTAATAAAAAATTAATATCTTCAAGATCCACAATGCTGGAAGTAGTGAATGGATACAAAGACAGTAATAAAGCATGAGACATATTTCTTTGCAACCAACATGCAGGGAGCACTTCTGTTGACTATGGTTATATATGGCATGGCAGCTCCCAAAAATTAAAAACCACAATGATCCTATGTTAGAATGCATTCACAGGGTCTTCATAAAGGTGAATCAAACAAGTTATAATCAGGTACCTTCAAGTCGTAATCATGCAGTGCAGCAACACCTGTCACTTTCCATCGCGCAGCATGGATTTTGCCAGCAATCGTCTCTGGTTTTTGTGTCTGATATTCCTTAATGTTCGAGGTTTTTGTTACACTTGTTGCTGAACTGCTGCTATGCTTTGTAAGGGGGCCATCCTATTTGAGAGTAGGCACAGAAAAGTAGGTTGAATCAAATACATAACATTTATCCCCTGCTTTCATTTCTCCCTTGCAGCACTATCAGCATTGCAATACTTTAATTGTAGAATAAGTGACTTCACAACTACTCAGTCCCCAAACATTCACAGAAAAGGCATCAAAATGGTGAAATAAAGGCAGTTATCATATTGTCGGTGACACAGTCTACAAGTTTAACAACTAAAACTTCAGATCTGCTCCCAGTCCCAGCTATCAATCCTGAGCACAGACCCGAATCAAACCTTCGTATATGCTTAAGGAATGAACCCTACTCCAACCAAATTCAACGCTAAACATCTAAAGACAAATAATCACACAAAAGACAGCAATCAGGAATCAGATTGGCTCAGATCGAGGTGGTTGATGTCGTACCCCCTGATGGAGGCCCTGCGAGGCGATGAGCATGACCTTGGATCCGTCCACCACCTGCATCGAGCTCAGGGTCGCGGCGTCCTGGAGCACTTTGCCTGCGAGCACAAGGGAGTGAGGGCTAGTAACAACCGGAGAGAACCGACGCTCCCGGTAGGTAGTAGGGGTTTGGGGATCGGTGCCTTTGCAGACAAGCTTCTGGCCGCGGGGGAGGACGTTGGTGAGCGGCTGGAGGAGGCGCTTCAGCTCCGCGGTGGTCGCGGCGGCCGGGACCTCCACGGGGATGGTGCGGCCGGCGAACTTGACCTGGACGGTGATGGTGGGCGGCGAGCTCTCCATGGCCTCTGTTGGTCTGTCCCTCGCACAACTCTGTTTCGGTCGATGAAGGATTGGTGAAGGCGAATAGGAGACTGCGTTTTCTTGGTTTTGGGCGCTCTGCGTTCCCTTTTGGTTGATTGATTTCCCATGTTTTGGAAGTTGGGAGAAAAGAGGTGTTGCAAGGAGAGCATACACATTTTCTTTTTACCGTTGTGTTCTAACAAAGGACTTCCAAAATTTATTCTATTGATTTGGTATGCATCACTCAAAATTTTATAGGAAATAATCGAATTTGCTTCACGATTATTATTATTGTTGGTGGTGGTGGTGATATCCTCCTTTGGCCATGGCAACGTTAGAGTTGGTCCTCTTCTGCTGGTAAAAAAACAACTGATTTTAGGGATTCAATAGTATTATTCGAGAGAAAATAGAATAAGCCCGAACAAGCTAGAAATGGACTAAGCCAGAACAAGACCAGGTTTCATTATTGCTACTTTATGAGACTTATTTTTTGCCCCTAGATGCATTTGTCAGTGATAAATTATGTTGGTGGGGAAAACTTAGCGGCAGCAATCCATAGGAAAAGTAAAAGAAAAGGGAAGAGAGCGAGTCGGTGTAAAGAGGCAGGCATGTATGTCTACAGATACAGATGATAGAAGGGAAAAATGTTCTTTCGCAACAACAAAAAAAAAAACAAAAAACAAGAACAAAACAGGAAAATGTTGCAGAGGGATCGTAGAATTTTAAGAACATAAAATACGAAAAGGTACTTCACAGATTATTAAATTGTGAAATAACTTTCCCGATTGTCCTATTTTATTACCATTTACTGACATAGATCTTCGGAAACTGCATACAAGCAGTAGTATACAATGCCTTTGAAACACTGGGATTTGAAAAATGAGATCCAACCTAGAAGGAACTAGGTGGATTTTTTTATTAAGCGGAAGGAAACACTGGGATTTGATAGTAGCAGCAAACCAATCAGACTTGACCAACGAAGAAAAAAAATCAATTGTGTTTGCGTCACATAATTAAAAAAATATATCACACTCATACACTGCTCGACCTTCAACTTTTGGCGCAAGCTTGATGCCACTTGCCACCTTTGAATCAAACTTGAACACCTTGCTGACTTTAGACGAAGCCGCCATTGACCCTGATGACCTGGCCGTTCACCCACGCCGCCGCGTCGCTGGCCAGGAACGCCACCACCGGCGCCACGTCCGTCGTCTCGGCGATGCGCCCCATCGACTGCTCCTCCACCCTTCGCAGGAACGCCTCGTCCTTCCCGGACAGAAACAGCTCGGTGCGCACGGGCCCCGGCGCCACCACGTTCGCCGTGATCCCCTTCGCCGCCACCTCCTTGGCCAGGATCTTCGTCATCGCCTCCACTGCGGCGTTCGTCGCCGTGTACGCCGCGTACCCCGGCAGTAGCGTGCCCACGATCGACGACGAGAACGTCACGATGCGGCCGCCGCCGCTGGCCGGGACGCGGCGCGCCGCCTCGCGGCACACCAGGAACGTCCCGCGCACGTTCACCGCGAACATGGCGTCGAAGTCCTCCACGGCGGTGTCCGCGAGCGCCGGGTACTTGTCGCTGAGGATGCCCGCGCAGGCCACCACGATGTGCGGCGGCGACGCGAACGCCGCCTCGGCGCGGTCGAAGAGCGCGCGCACGGCGTCCGGGTCCGACACGTCGGCGCGGACGGCCACGGCGTCGTGCCCGCGCGAGGCGAGCTCGGCGACGAGCTCGTCGGCTTTTGCAGAGTTGGACGCGTAGTTGATGACGACGCGCGCGCCGAGCGCGGCGAGGTGGGAGGAGACCTCGCGGCCGATGCCGCGGGATCCGCCGGTGACGAGCGCGACGCGGCCGGCGAGCGGGAGCGGCGACGGCGTGTTCCCGGCATCTGAAAGTGCCATGGCTTGATGGCTATCTGCTTGATCTGGCTTGGTCTAGTGCTTGTGTTTTGTGTCACCACGAGTTTTGCTGTGTGCTCCACGCTGCGAGATGATGTCCGTGGATTTATAGAGGTCTAGGCAAGCTCGGGTCGGGTGGAACGTGACACAGGTAGTGACATCACGTTTCTAGGACTCTCTCTCGGTCGATCCAGGTACGCATAACCTTTTCTGACTCGTGGCCCCGGGGCGGCTACGCCGAGAAAATGGCAAAGGTTGATGACGGTGACAAGGTGAGAAAATATAGCGGGTAGGATTTTCTGTGAGTGCAGACATTCCTCGTACCAGACTGATGCAAATCAGGATGCCAGAATTTCAGTTTTAACGCAAACGACTGCTGTCCTGAAATAGAAGGGCCCTTTGCGTGTTAGGTCTCCAAACCCAAAGGTTCAGGGCTTCAAGCCAAAATCTATATAACTTATATAGACAGTATTTCTTTTAATCCTCAAGAAGCCATGTTATCGTCCCACTAAGACGCATTCAAAAGACCACAGCATATCAAGAGTCACACACACCTCTCCACCTCCCTCCTCTTATTTACTTAGCAAGGCACTCGCAGCATCAAGCCTCTTTGCATCGCTGTAGGGGGCTAGCAATGCAGGTCTTTCAAGGTATAACTTAACTGTTGGCAAGCCGTCGCAGCAGATGGCCGCAGTCGCGTCGGCAATGCTCACGCAACGACAGGGAAGGAGGAGGCGAAGCACTTCAGTTTCAATCCCCAACGCTACACGTAGGTCTGGGTGCTCCCCGCTTCCTTTTTCTTTTGTATCCAATTTCATTAAGTTATGTTTGCATTTGAGATTGTCTGGCCAACTTGGTGCACATTTTCTATTCATTAAATGTATGTCTTATTTATTTTTTTATCTATTCAAAAGTAACATAAAAGTTTATGATTTTGATCAAAAGATGGTTCATATGACTCTCGGGGTAATATCTATTGATGAACTATTTTTAGGAGTAAGTAAACAATCATTGTGATTTATAGTTTATCAAAAAGTCTTTTTAAAATCTCGCAGCAACGTACGGGTTCAGGGCTTCAGGCCAGAATATACTACTATGCACTGGTCATTTCACCTCAAAGCCCAAGATTGGATAATTATAGTATGCCCAATTCACTTCAACATGTAAGATATAGCATGGCATTTGTTGACTTGGCTCAAATCAGGCTAGTTCAATGCTGACGGCTTCATCTGAACGACTAGCATTAATCATGACTCATGATCGTCAATTATTTATAGGTATTCATCATGCTTGCACTGCTCTGGCTTGTGAGGGATGGGGGACACAGGGAGGCGGTGATATATGATAACTCAACTCATCTCGTTTCACATTAAAAAAAAGAGCAGCGAGAAGATAATGATTGATGGATAACGTTATTTTTTCAAACCAAAACACGTCCATATCATAGCTGAACAACGGAGCTTTCAGTCGTGTGAACTTTAGTTGCCCTGGATATATACACCCTTTGTTTGTGTTATCAGTTCATCACTACCAAAAAGAATTCAAGTAGACTGCCAACGATAATTGATGCAAAATAAGAATAAGATTAAATTTGAAAAATATATAACTAATATCACTAATATATTTTATTTTAAATATTGTATCCTATAAACTATATACGTATTAAAAAAAGTTAAAACGGCTTACAGTTTCGAACGAATTGTCCACAACAATTTTTTTTATATATTTCATAAACTGCACATTACTACGGAACGCCCAAATTTGGTGACCCAACATCGAACCAGTGTAGTAACACTAGACGCATCACTTGAAATGGAGTTACAACATGTATCATGGCACCAACAACTTCGCACAAAATCGATCTCAGACATAAGTACGTGTATGATATACAACTGAAGAAGCTCGATCTGCTGAAGACTGATCTCACTTAGACTTAGGCGAAGCCACCGTTGACCCTGATGACCTGTCCGTTCACCCACGCCGCGGCGTCGCTGACCAGGAACGTCACGACCGCTGCCACGTCCGTCGTCTCGGCGAGGCGCCCCATGGACCGCTCCTCGACCTTCCGCACGAAGGCCTCGTCTTTCCCCGCGAAGAAGAGCTCCGTGCGCACGGGCCCCGGCGCCACCACGTTGGCCGTGATCCCCTTGGCCGCCACCTCCTTGGCCATGATCCTCGTCATCGCCTCCACGGCGCCGTTGGTCGCCGTGTACGCCGCGTACCCCGGCAGGAGCGTCCCCATGATCGACGACGAGAACGTCACGATGCGGCCGCCGCTGCTGGCCGGGACGCGGCGCGCCGCCTCGCGGCACACCAGGAACGTGCCGCGCACGTTCACGGCCAGCATGGCGTCGAAGTCCTCCACCGTCGTGTCCGCGAGCGACGGGCACTTGGGGTTGAGGAGGCCGGCGCTGGCCACCACGACGTGCGGAGGGGACCCGAACGCCTCCTCGGCGCGGTCGAAGAGCGCGTGCACGGCGTCCGGGTCCGACACGTCGGCGCGCGCGGCCACGGCCTGGTGGCCGCGGGAGGCGAGCTCCGCGACGAGCTCGTCGGCCTTTGCGGAGTTGGAAGCGTAGTTGATCACGACGCGGGCGCCGAGCGCGGCGAGCTGGGTGGAGATCTCGCGGCCGATGCCGCGGGAGCCGCCGGTGACGAGCGCGACGCGGCCGTCCAGCGGGAGCGGCGCCGCGCCAGACGACGGAGACGAGCTCATCGCCAAGTTAGCTACTAGCTACGGAGTACTTAGCTCTGCTTGCTGTCGTGTGACTGGTCGCGCTGTGCCGGTGGAAACTGTTGTATTGTCGTGAGTTTTTCTGTGCTCTGTTAGATCGGGGGATCGCCGTGGATTTATACAAGTTTAGCTTGAGTGTGGCTCGGTGGAACGTGACATCGGGGGTGACATTATTCTCGATGTGGGTCCATGCAAATGGTGACGCAATTGTCTTTGAGCGATTGCATGCCGCCACGCCGGGCCGGGCCGCCGGGGTGACTACTGACTACGCTGAAGGCAGTAACTCAGGCAGGTTGATGACGTACACGGCGAGAATACAAAATGGAGAGATTTCTGCCAACTCAGGTGCAACATCTCCAAACAAATGTCACGGCCAAGTAATTCATGGGCAATAATGCACTATATAAAGGCTGCAGTGGGCGAGGCAGACGTAGTGTCCCAAGCACTCTGGTCATCTAAGTAACGGGCCTTCAGGTAAGCTGCTGGCGAAGCAAATACTCACACTCAGCGGTGTTATCTAGTGAAGGGTCCGCTTGGAAGGTTCCACACGCACCGGAGGGAAGGGGAAGAAAGACACTGCCGCATGGCAATAGATGACATCGGGAGCGCGCCCATCGGCTGATATTATTGAAGAGCATGAATCACAATTCACAAATGAAAGTGCACTAGCGGTGTGAAGTAAAAAAAAAAAAAGTTCAGAATCACTAAAACAATGCAATTGGCACATCAGCGTTATGGTTCATTTAAAAACTATAAAAGCATGACTGCTCCCTCAAATGCTGCAGGATTTTGACACTGATCAATTGGCAGATCCTGATATGCCATGTCTTCAGGCGCGACATGGATGAATTTGGTGGCGTCTCCATCACCGTTGAGAGCATGGACGCATCAGTGACTAGTTCAATGGTGTGAGCTTGGTGTCACACCAAGGTCTCGGCTGTGCTGCGTAATAACGGGCGAAGTTTTAGGTACTCATCGGCTCGTTCCGATTCCGAGTTTCCGACCAATGCAATAAGAATTTGGCGTTCACATTGCCACCTAAGTAACAATCAGTATATAATGACATAATAACACGAGTAGGAGCAAATAATTAAGGAAAGTCTCACTCTCACGTATATATTCACTGTCCACACACTCACAAAGCACGATTCGTACTAAACTAAATAATCTACCACTCACAATACATCACACAAATGAGCAAATGGCCTTTTAAGAGGGGTGACTGAGCACCGCATGTGCGGGGGCCACATCCCACCGCACATCCCCCGCTCCTACCTCATCTCAGAGGCTGCCAAGGCAGGGTCAGTCCACCTCCAAACCGCCTTTTTGAGGGAGCAACCCACTAAAACAACTATATTTTCTAAACCGCACATTCAAATCAAAATTCAATTGCACCGTTAGATTTATTAGGACAAGATCTACAAAATAAGATCACTCTTGAATATGTATGAGTAAACTTTACTGTGGAACATTTTATAAAAAAGTAGGAACAATTTGGTTGTGAATAAGCCACAATTGTTCCAGCTTCACACTAAATTGTTCCAACTTCGAAAAAATTTGTTGCGAACAAAAAGTCATTTAACCATAGCTAAATGTGGTCTAGTTTGAAAGATCTCGTCATAATAAATGTTGGTATGCATTTAGATTTTAGTTTCAACATTTATTTCAAAAGATATAAAACTTTTCTTTATATCTACTATGTGCATGCACATGCAACTGAGACAGCACGAATGTTTTCTAGTGGCTGGGGCATACAAAGGTTTGCAGGAGCATGTAAAAGTGTGGGCCCAGCTACAGCGGAGGGTATAGGTGGGCTCGGCGGTACACATGCAGAAGGTTGGACATCGAGAGGTGTGCGGTAGAGGCTGTCACACCGCTTGTGCGGTAAATATAAAATCCGCTTTTAAGAGGCCTCCAGGAGGAAGAATGCCCGCACGAGGAAAAGCAAGTGAATTGGCGTTGATGATGATGCACCGCAAGAACTGGGCCTGCTCTCTAAGAACTGGGCATCTGAATGTAATTTTTGCTGATAATAAACATTCAAGCCCATCTGAAAGCGGAGCCTGTTGGGCTTTCCTAGCCCGTTTCGCTAACTCTCAGCTGGCCCAACCGACAACTGGACTTCTCCCGCAAACGTCGCGCGCCTAGAGCAGCAGGCATGCTGGATGGCGAAAATGGCGGCGCCAACGCCAGGTTAGCATTGAAAACAGTAAATAAAGCTCACACGGCCGAAATTTCATCAACTTTACAAATTGGCCTCACTGATTTGGGATTCTGAATTGCAATCGAGATCCCAAAAACATAACCTCCTGACAACACAGATTCTAGTTTATTCACTGAGGCAACACAGAGATTCACATCCCAGAACACATTCAGATTCAGACTTGCACTCCAGACACAAAGCTTTACACCGATCTCTCTACTCTTCCTGCCAATAATGAGGCCGCCACACCCACCGATTCAATTCAACCCACGTCAGTAGTCGAAGTCCAGCATCGCGTCGGCGGCGCCGTCGGCCTCCTGGTAGTACAACTTGACCTCGTCGTACTTGAACTTGTGCCTGCCCCTGCCGGACCCGGCGGCCTCGCCCTTGCCGATGAGGGCCTTGTACGCGCGCCCGACGGCGGGCTTGGAGTGGTTGGTGGGCTTGCGCGGCGCCCTCACGAACCCGCCGTTGGCCGCCGCGGCGCCGTCGACCTGCACGGCGCGCGCGCGGGTCTTGCCCTCCGGGTCGACCAGGCTGCGGTCCACGGCGAACACCCACCCGCGCTGCCGGCCCTCGCGACGCATCCTGCTTGGTTTGCCTTGGTTGCTGTTGGGTAGGGGATATGTGTGCATTGGGGGCTGCGTGTGAGATTTATATGCCGGGAGACGGACGGGAGGCGCAGTGTTCGCGGCACCACTCAGGACGGCCGGTTCCTTGGCGGTCACGGGTCCGTGTCCGCGTTCGTGTCGGGGTCGGCTGGCAACTTGGCGGCCAAGTACCTCTGATGGTTTTGTCATTTGTGCCAGGCACCGACTCGAGACCGCCAGAGCTGGGCCTGTGAATTTACTGGGCCAGGTCGAGAGGTGGCGGATATTGGGCCTCAGAAAGCCATACCTCAGTCAAGACGACGGCCCACGGTCGAACAAAAATGTTAAAAAATTTCACTGAAAAAGAAGAATGGGTCAAATACTTATAAACCAAAGGCGAACGATCAAATGTTTAGAAAGTTGTGTAGTACTTTGGAACTAAAAATGATCAAAGATGAATCTAGACATAACGTTTATCTAAATGCATAATAAAGATGATGAACCTAAAAGCGCTAAAACGTCTTATAATTTGGAACGGATGTAGTAGAATATAAAGAAACAGACAATTAAAGAAGATGGCCACACGTTCGGTTTTTTCATGCTCATTTGGTGTCCTGATCGAGCCCGATTGAGCCAAAGAACATGAACTAGGCCGATTCCCAGCCGTGCACTACGCTTCGGCGCTTCGCTGACCCATGATTTTTAGATCAAACGAAGGCTACGCGGCAACTCAATTCAATCCCTTAATGAAGTAAGAAAGCTCATGAAGATGCAAAAAAGGAACTTGAAGAAACCTGAAAGAATGTTCAGTATGCTGATAGAATGAAAAGAAAAATCCCCTAGCCTTGGTGACCCTGTGGACCCTGGATTCGTAATACTGCAGTGCAATTAGCAATCCACGCCCTTCTTCCCCAATGCTTGCTTTTGCCAGAAGCGCTCACTCCGCCCGCCTTTTACTTGCCGTCCAAGCACCACCGCCGGATATCGTGAAGAAACAAAGAGAGAGAGACGATTACAGGCTTGTAGGGGAATTGACAGAGTTACTGCTTCTTTATTTTTGCCCCCCACCGCTGGATGCATTTAGAGGCAGGAGCACACGCGAGAGCTGGAGAGCGTTCAGAACCGGGCGTCGCACGGGAGACCTGGAGGTGCTGTCCGGACCCCATTTGTCAGCCAGTGCGAACTATAGCTGATTTCTAGTAGTAGAATTACGCAGATTTTTGGAAGTAATTGATTAGTAATGGCAGTCCCAGCCCTCCAACTCAGCTAGTTTCTATAACATTTAATAGGATGCCATGTCACCAAAAAATCTGATGTGGCAGCCAAATTAATGAAGGGAGAGAAGAAAAATGGTAGACATCGTTTCTCAGATGGGAAACCAAGTCGACTCGTCGACTAAGGCACGAAGAAACCAGCGATCCACATTGGGAGGCTCCTGCGTTTCTTCCCCCAGCTTTTTGCGGGACCCACCTTCAAGATGGCGGAGGCCATGCGGCCAGGCCTTTCCTTGCCCCCACGCCCCAGTCCTCGCATGGCAGTTCAGCTTTCCGTTGCCGTGGCCGCGCAACCCTTCAAGCTTTCCGTTACCGTGCCGTTCATACATCACCATAGACCTCCCAATATCGCTCGAGCGAGCTCACGCTATAGAAATCGGAAGAAGGGGCAAAGCGAAAACTCTTTTTTCCCGCGTCGCCCTCCTCCCAGGGGCAGCACGGGCGGCACCCGAGCCGTCGCCGCCCCACCCCACCCTGTCCTCGCCTCGCCGCCGCTAGAGCAAAGCCTTGGGAGCCCGTGCCCCTGCTAGGACGGCGGTGGGGCCTTCTCCCCATCGAAGGCCTCCCCTCGCGCGGATCTGGGAGGGCCCGCAAGACCTACCGACGGCCGGCGATGCAGAGCGTCGACGACGGCCAAGCGCTGGCGGGCGGCGGCCCGACATAGGAGGAGGCGACCCGGCGCATGAGGCAGCGGCCCGACGCGACGCGAGTGCTGCAGCTCGGAGCCGTCGAGCGGCAGGCCGAGAGGCCGCGTCAATGCCGGGAGGGGTCCGATCCGGGTCCCCCACGGCCGGATCCGAGGTCGCCCATGCTGTTCCCGTCGTCTGGGGGCGGCGGCGGCCCATCGGCAGTTCCGCCGGTGGCGCCCGGGAGGAGGAGCCAGCCGCGCCATCTACGACCGGGGGTTGGCGTGGAGCTGAGGGAACAATAAAGGGGGTTGTGCAGGAGTTGGCATGCCTGGCCTGGGCTGTCTGGTCGGCGGCGGCTAAGGAGTTGAGCTCCAGCGGCGGCGTGGTGCCGTGGCTAAGGTGGTGCTTCGGGTGTGCCTGCTGTCGGTGTAATGGAGGCGCCACAGCGGCAAACTGGGCAGGGTCTTGCCAGCTCACCATGGTGGCGCGGCTGGCGGCTCCGGCCACCTACGGCGGCGACCGTGCTTCGACGACTGCGGCAATGGCGAGCAGAGGACCAGTGATGGCACATGGGGGTGGAGGCGGTCGCACGCTCAGGGCAGCTTGTTGGTGTTGGATGGTGGTTAGGAAGCATCGGAGTTCGGCGGCAAGCGGGATGGCACTCTCGGTGAAAGCTTTGCCCAGTCTCGATCCGGGCCGACAACGACGGCGTTCTGAACGTCGTTTCCTTCCTGGGGGCGTTGTCTTGGAGTGGCCATTCCCTTGGCGGTTCCGGGTGTAAACCTTGCCCATGGCCTCGTGGGCGAGCGACGACGACGCTCTTGGGTGTCGCTTTTCCTTCCTGAAGGCGTCGCTATGGAATCCCGCGTCGATCTCTACACCTTACGTGCGGCATATCTATGAAGGCAGCGGTCAACGGGTTCGTGCTGGAAAGAGGGGATCTTCTTCTATCTCGCCCCTCAATCTCTGCACTCTTTGCTGTGCTGGAGACTAATGTCGATGCTCGGAGTGGTGTGCGGTGGCTCGGTTGGAAGGATCGGTCCGCCTATGGCTCCTTTGTGTCCTAGCGGCGGTCGGCCACACATAGCGTCAGCCAATTCGGTGCTTCGATTTCTTCCTTGCCAGGGCTTGGATCTGGTGTGCGACCTCTGGGGGTGATGGCTCGTGTCGACGACCCAATCCAACCGGGAAGTGAGTGGCGGCTCGAGTCGATGTCCCAATCCGACTGGGCTTTGTCTATAGAGATGTTGTGGTCCGTGTTGACGACCCAATCCGACCGGATAGAGTGTTGCGGTGTCGATGCCCCAATCTGACCCACTGTTTGTTAGCTTTTTTCTTAGTTTTCTCTTTGTTTGCTTGATTATGGCCTCCCAGGGACATAGTCTTGTATTTTTTCTGCTGTATCAATGAAATGCACACGTCGTGTGCCGTTCGTTAAGAAAAAAGAAATCAGAAGAAAAATCAAAAGCGATGGTAGAAATCGGATGCTACCAACATGAACTGATTATTGGATGGTTGAAATCAAAGTCCAATTGCAAAAATCTATAGCCAGTGGAGTGAATCATAGCAAGTTGCATGCCGGTGGACATATCGCGGCAGAATTTGACGGATTGCTGTCGCGCTGCTCAGTGCCTGGAGCGCGCGTCGCGTCTCGAGTTCGCCGTGACCGGGCCGCTCGCAACCTGCCATCGTGGCCCTGCCCACGACTTGCAGGTACTCCACGCCGTGTGAGCCTCCCGCCATCCTCGCGCGGCCCTCGCTGCTGGCTGCCAACCAGCGTTCCCCGCGCGCTGGCCGCCCACCCTGGAGCCACGCATCCAGCTTGCATGTCGCTGCTGCTAGGTTCCCTTCGCCGTCATGGCTTTGCTCCGTTCGCGCAAGCGTGGTGCAACGGCGGAGCTGCAGACCTCGCGCGCGAGTGCAGCCCGCGAGCCTCGGCGACGTCGCCGCCCCGTGAAACAACCTATGGGAAGCGTTAAACCCTGGTTACGGGCCGCACCTTTGTTATATAGGCAGGAAAATGCCCCTTGCGTGGCTTACATCAATGATGGAGATCTTATTCAATATGGCCGGCAACTAACCCTAGAACTATACAACAAACTCTATCTTTGTTACAACAAACTAGTGCCGGCCATATTAGAGAGATTCTCTCGGTTACATAAGGATCACATTGAACTAATCCTATCTTGAACATTCCCCCTCAATCAAAACTTACATAAGTTTAGATTGTAACAAAACTTTCTCAGCTTGGACACCGGCAATGCCTTAGTAAATCCATCAGCTAACTGATCATGCGTAGATATGAACCGAATCAACAATTGCATCTGTGCCACCCGTTCTCGAACAAAGTGGTAGTCAACCTCTATATGTTTTGTTCTGGCATGGAACACATGATTTGCAGATAGATAAGTAGCTCCCAAGTTATCACACCATAATGTAGCCAATGGAGAGTTATTTAGCTTTAACTCTCTGAGTAGTGTTTGTATCCAGACGAGTTCAGCTGTGGCATTGGCCATGGCCTTGTATTCTACTTCTGTACTGGAACGGGAAACTGTGCTTTGTTTCCGAGCACTCCATGAGATCAGATTAGAACCCAGAAAAACACAGAACCCACTCGTCGATCGACGATCCATCAATCGAACCAGCCCAATCCGCATCAGAGAAGGCACTAATATGCATAGAAGATGATTTGTAAATTTTTAAACCATAGGCTAAAGTTCCTTTGACATACCTCAATATTCGTTTGACCGCTGCCCAGTGCTCAGTTGTGGGCGAATGAAGAAATTGACAGACTTTGTTGACAGGGAATGATAGATCAGGTCTTGTCAAAGTGAGATACTGCAAGGCCCCCACAATGCTCCTAAAATTTGTTGAATCTTGAGCGCCCAACTTGTCACCCGTAGCACTGGACAGTTTTTCAAAGACAGAGAGAGGTGTGTTGTGACACCCTCAAAATTAAGTAAAATTAATTTAGGAATAATCCGAGTAATCATTAAATTTATTATAGGTAGATATAGAATTAAAGCAATAATTATTGATAGAAAAACTATAAATAACTAGGGAAAATAAAAAGGGATGCTTCGCCACTTGAGTGCTAATTTGTGTCTCTAAAACCCTAAAGTCAAACTAGAATAAGTTTGGTTCAAATTAGAATTCAAACTCCTTTTCAAAACCCTCAAAAGAAATAGAAAAAGGGAAAGAAAAGCTAAACGGGCTGCAAACCCCATTTTGGCCCAGCCATCCTTCCCAGCCCACCAGAGAAGTCCGGTTTACCCCCTCCCACTTTTCCCCTCGCGCACTCCTGCTCCCTCTCCGTTTTTCCCTCTGCCAGCCCAGTAGGCCGCGGCCCGGTCCGCCTCCGCAGCCGCACACCCGATTTGGCCCACGCGTGCCCGTCCTCTCCCTGCGGCCCACGCGCCTTTCTGGCTCGCGAGCGCAGCCGGCCGACCGCGGCCCAGTTCGCAGCCAACAGGCCGCCGCGGCCCACACGGCCCGCGCGCCGTCTCCCTCCCTCTCTCCTACCCTAGCCGCCGCCGCTGCCGTCGCCGGAAGCTAGCACCGCCGCCGCTGTTGCCCGCCGCTGCCGTCGCCGGAAGCTAGCACCGCCGCCGCTGTTGCCCGCCGCCGGTGAACTCCACCGCCGCAGGCCGCACGTGTCGATGCCACGTACCCTGCTCCACGCCGCGCCCTTCCACTCCTGCCACGTGCCCCTTTTCCCCCGGCTGGTACATCCTCCCCTGCTTCCCCTTTCTTCCCCGCCGTGGCGCCATTAATGGCACCGGAGCGTTCACACCAGCCTACGACGCCGTAGGCTTTTCCCCCTACGAACTCACCACAGCCCCCCGATGACCATCGACCGATCGAGATCGAACCCCGGGTCACCAGGGTGCCGCGTGTCACCACCACTGGTCGCTGCGGCAAGCCGGGTGCGGCGCCGCCGCCCCGAGCGAGCAACCTCGCCGGCCTTCCCTGCAGCGCAACGTGGCGAGCGCGGCCCTCCCTGCAGCTCGACGTGGCGCACTCCGGTGCCCCTCCCGCGCCTATAAAAGGGGGGAGCACACCCCTCCCCTGCCCTGTACCGAGCAAGGCCGAGCCGAGCTCCCTCCCTCCCATGGTCGCCCTTCCTTGGCCTCCTTCCCCACAAGCTGGCACCCGGAATGGGTTCCACTCGCGATCCTCTCCATGCTCGTGGCCTCCATTAGGTTCGTGGGGGTCGGAGTGCGGAGATGAGGGCGAGCTTGAGCTCCCCTGCTCCCTTCCCATGGCGCCCAGGCAGGAGGTAGGAGACGACCCCTCTGGGTCGTCCCTTCTCCCGTCCTCCTGTGGCTAACGGGTGGTGTCGGTGATATTATCTCCGGCAGTCTTCCACGGGGTAGCCCACGGAAGTGATTTGTAATGCAGGGAAGATCGCAAAGATCGGAAGCAAGATGGTTAGGATGGACAGACACAGGGGTTTATACAGGTTCGGGCCGTCGACTCGACGTAATACCCTACGTCCTGTTTTGGGGTGTTGTATTGCGTGTTGAGAGATTTCGTCCTGAGACTTGATGTTTTTGAGGGGGTCCCTGCCCGCCTTATCTATCGGGGGGGCAGGGTTACAAGTCGGTTTATATCCGATCCTATCTTTAAGAATCCTTTCCTTCTTTACAATAATTCCTATTCCAACTAGGACTTCTCCTTCCAGATCCTTCCTCCGTGCGCCGACTTGTCCCGCACGTCTTCAGGTCCAGAACGGTGGGCTGGGCCGCCCCCCTTTTGGTGGGCTGCCGGGCTTGCTCGTGAGGTACCCGGGTACTATATCCCCCACAGTAGCCCCCGAGCACTTCTTGACCGATCGTTGGCTGTAATTGATTCGTCTTTTCTTGCATGATCCGAGTGCTCCCAAATTGTTTAAAATCTCATCCGAGTGATTTCGAAGAAGATCCGAGTGATTATGAGGAAAATCTAAGTGGTTTCGAGGAAGATCTGAGTGCATGATCAGACGATCCTGAAAACAATTCTTCAATTATGGCCATAGTGAGGGGAAGGAGTGCTCTTTTTCACGACGCGACAGCGAAGTGAATACACTTAGCCCCCAAGCTTTGGGTAATTTTAGTATGAAATTGGCCAAAGGTTTTCAACTTTTATCCATCTATATCTTGATCTTCAATGGTGTGCACCTCCAGGTGCACCCATTGGGTGTAGCCCCCGAGCCTTGAGCAGAATAGAATATTCTGGTCGAGGGTCAAAAATAAAATATTATGAATCTCTTTTTGAACTTAATCCATCAATGGTGTGCACCTCCAGGTGCACCCATTGGGTGTAGCCCCCGAGTCTTGATACGACTCGGCACGATCGCGTCAAGACTCTGAAAGCCGTGAATTCTGACTGATTTTTTTCAGCCCCCGTGCCTCTGGGCATGGATTTCAGATAATTTTCTCCTTTTGGGGGCTTTTTTGTTTCCCCTTTCTAAGGATTCTGTCCTCAAGTTCTTTGAACTCGGCATGACCCCCGAGTCGTGTCCCACAACTCAGCTTGACCATATGGTAAGCCATCTTCTCGCAAGATTTATACTTGTCAGCACTTGACCCAGATTTTTGAGCGAATGTAGCAATAGTATCGCATGCCTTACGTAAAAATCAATTGCAAGGATGCAATATTAATTGCAAAATCAAGTCTAGCCGTCGACTAATTTTAGCCTCACGACCGAGTGGTTTCTGCCCCTGAACACTAGCTCAAGAACCCACAAATTTGTTAGCATAACAGAACCGAAAGGTCGTGCTACATTTCAGCCCATTTAGGCCCACTACTCCCGCAAAGTCCGTTGTTGTGGGGGATATAGTACCCGGGTACCTCACGAGCAAGCCCGGCAGCCCACCAAAAGGGGGACGGCCCAGCCCACCGTTCTGGACCTGAAGACGTGCGGGACAAGTTGGCGCACGGAGGAAGGATCTGGAAGGAGAAGTCCTAGTTGGAATAGGAATTATTGTAAAGAAGGAAAGGATTCTTAAAGATAGGATCGGATATAAACCGACTTGTAACCCTGCCCCCCGATATATAAGGCGGGCAGGGACCCCCTCAAAAACATCAAGTCTCAGGACGAAATCTCTCAACACGCAATACAACACCCCAAAACAGGACGTAGGGTATTACGTCGAGTCGACGGCCCGAACCTGTATAAACCCCTGTGTCTGTCCATCCTAACCATCTTGCTTCCGATCTTTGCGATCTTCCCTGCATTACAAATCACTTCCGTGGGCTACCCCGTGGAAGACTGCCGGAGATAATATCACCGACAGTGGCGCGCCAGGTAGGGGATATCGCCGAGATCAATCTGGTAAGCTCGATGGATCGCGTCAAGATCTTGGACAGCTGCAACCTCCCTGGACGTCGACGAAGTCGAGATCCAGTTCGGGGACGTCATCACCGCCGCCTTGGATACCCAAGCGGCAGGAGCTACGGTCGCCACGGAGGTCTCCTCTCTGGCGCCGACTTCGGCCATCACGGCCCAGTCCGGTCCGATCGCATCTGATCGTGCCGGCTCTACCCCGCTGAGTCCATCGCAAAACGCGAGGCCAGACCAGTCGGGAACAGATCTACAATCACTCGATTCCGATCCGGCTCCTGAGAGTCGCGTCGCTGAGTCATCGCAGAGCGTAAACGCTCAACCAGCACGCGTCCAGAGCCCTGAGGTCATTACTGTCCAGACCCCTGGCTTTTGCGCGCTTGCTCAGAAGCAGAAGATGAAGGACATCGTCCAGACGGATGATTACTTCTCTGGGAGCGACTCCTACGAGTTAGATCTACAGGGACCCTCAATCCTGGACGATCTGCCGGAAGGATACACAGTGTCCGATGCCTCTACAGAGCCGGAACTGCTAGGATCACTCGGAGAACTGACTCCGAGTAGTTTGGAGCGTTATACGCCCACATCCGACTTCTCCGAGTCCGAGGAAGACTACCTCGCGCAAGAAGGAGTCGGGTCATATTGCTACATGGTGGCGCCAGCAACGCCAACCAATCCTGTCTCAGAAGATGAGGTCACTCCAGCTGAGGAGACGACTGAAGCCAGGGACCAGCGTCGAGGACGCAACGCCAGTCGGGCGACTCGCAGAGCCGCACGACCGCACGGAGCCACCGCGTCAGGATCTGGCACTGCTCGACTCCAGGAACCACACTCTGAAGATCATCGTCGCCAACGGGATCGGCACGACCGGAGGAGCACCCGGAACTTGATGCGCGACGGCATGTTCGAGTTCAACGGATACGACGTCTACGAGACGCCGGTCCAGAACCTCGTTACTATTAACGAGGAAATCAGTCGGCTGCCACCCAGCACTCCGGGCCTGGAAAAGGTAAGGGCTCTCGTGCAGGCCGCCTCCGTCCAGGTTCACCAGATGCAGGGCAGAGCGACCACGGACGCTCCTGAGCCCGGTCCGTCTCGACACCGGGCCAGCGGCGGATCGGATCGTGATGAAGACCTCCGCACCACGATCAACAGAGATCGAGATGCGAGGAACGTCATCCGCAACAGCACCGAAGAGCGCCATCGTGAGGAAATCCGACGGCGCGAAGAGTACGATCGGGATCATGGAAATCCCCGTCGTAACTCCAACAGGAAGCGGCTACTCGACGGAGTCAGACTACTCTGACCCTTCCGGTAGCCCAAGGCGCGGCAACAACGGCGGTCGCACTCCGCCACGAGGACGAGCGCTTCCACCACCCAGGCGACCGACTCCGCCAAGGGAGCGAACTCCACCGCGCAGCAGGACCTACCGACGGGACCGAACTCCACCCAGGACTCGGAACTATCGGAGGACCCGTTCCCCGCCTAGGGACCGGGATCGCAGGAGGGACAGCACTCCCCCAAGACAACAGACGGATCGGGTCCGAGCGGTTCCCGCCCTAGAGGTCGGATCGGCGGATTCCAGTCGTTCACCGAGCGCTTGAGAAGCGTGACATGGCCCAGAGGCTTCAAGCTGTCGGACATCGACAAGTACGACGGGAAATCTGATCCATCTCAATGGCTTCAGATCTACTACACCGCCGTACAAGCGGCCGGCGGCGACGAGGACGTGATGGCGAATTACCTTCCCATCATGCTCACCAAGGACTGCCGCAACTGGCTGGCAGGACTCCCGCAGGACGCCATCGACAACTGGGAGCAGCTTACCGAACTCTTTATCGGTAACTATCTCGGTACCTGGGAAAGGCCCGGGAGCAAGCGGCTCCTCGGTCAGATCAGGCAGCGCAAGAACGAGACCCTGCACGACTTCGTGCGCAGGTTTTCAGAGAAGCGCAACTCCATCACGGACGTCACGGATCAGGAGGTGATGTCAGCTTTCCAGCGCGGCATCTCCGATGGGAGACTGATTCACAAATGGACTCGGAAGCCACCCCGACTGTCAATGACATGTTCCGGGTCGCTAGCACGTGGGCGGACGCAGAGATCGCGGAAAAGGAACAACTCAGCGAGATCAGGAGCCGCTGGGAAGAAGAGAACAAGACAACCCGCAAGCGCGACCGCCGCGAGGACGAAGACCGACACGACGACCATCGACGCACTGACAGCCACCCTCGCAAGAAGAAGAGCGAGGGAGATATGGTCGCCGCCCTGGACCGGTCCAGAGGCCGGGTAACTCCAGAGGACTTCCAGCGCATGCTCGATGAGCAATGTCCTTACCACAAGCACAAGCACTCGGCGCGAGAGTGCTACGGGCTCAAGCGAGCCTTCACTGGGGGCAACAGAGGCCCTCCATACAGAAAAAGGAACGATGGTTCCCCGCGAGACGACAGGCGAAACGACGAGCCCGGCGACGACTTCCAGGAAGCCGACCGAGTGGTGCGCATGATCTATGGCGGACCAGAGTTCGAGTCGAAGCGCCAGCAGAAGCTCACCCATCGCCAGGTCATGCACGCGAGGGAACCACCGGTACCTGAGTACCTCAAGTGGTCGGAAGTTCCGATCACCTTCACCCGGGAGGACCATCCAAACTTCATACCGAAGCCCGGGTCCCATGCCTTGGTAGTAGCCCCGACGATTCGCAACGTTCGGCTCACCAAGGTACTAGTCGACGGTGGCAGTGGCCTGAACATCCTCTTTGCTAACACATTGAAGGAGCTCGGCCTGACTACTCTCGACCTGAGTCCCCCCCAATCCGCATTCTACGGTTTGATACCGGGAGAGGGGGCGGAACCACTCGGGCACATCACACTGCCCGTCACCTTCGGAGACCGGAACAACTACCGGACCGAGCATATGCAGTTCACGGTGGCGAACTTTGAAACTGCATACCACACCATCCTTGGGAGGCCCGCGCTCGCCAAGTTCATGGCGATTCCTCACTACGTCTACTTGCAGGTCAAGATGCCAGGACCTAAAGGCGTAATTACCGTCTTGGGGGACATCCGAGTCGCATACACATGCGAACAGGAAACCCTCAACGCGGCAGCTGCCCTGGACATGTCCAAGCGCATGGAGCAAGTACTGGCTGCATCACAGGAGGTGGACAAGGACGCTCTAGAGATCCCCACCAAGAAGCCAGCAAGAGAAGCCATCGCGCCAAGCAAGGAGACGGAGCTGAAGAGGATCTCTCTGGACCTGGATGACCCGAAGAAGACGGCCATCATCGGGGCAGAATTAGACCCCAAATAGGAAGAAGTGCTCGTCAAATTCCTAAGGGAAAACGCCGACATATTCGCGTGGAAACCATCCGATATGCCAGGTGTCCCAAGGGAACTTGCCGAGCACTCCTTGAAGGTCAATCCGACTGCCAAACCGATCAAGCAGAGGCTTCGTCGATTCGCGCAGGACCGCAAGGAGGCGATTAGGGCAGAGATTACAAAGCTGTTAGCGGCCGGGTTTATTCAGGAGGTGTTCCACCCCGACTGGTTAGCGATCTCAACAAAGCTTGCCATAAAGACCCCTTCGTTCCCCCCCGCATCGATCAAGTCGTTGACTCCACGGCAGGCTCCGCCCTGCTCTGCTTTCTCGATTGCTACTCAGGCTATCACCAGATAGGCCTGAAGCTGGAAGACCAGATAAAGACCGCGTTTATCACGCCGTTTGGTGCCTTTTGTTATAACACAATGGCCTTCGGTCTGAAGAACGCAGGCGCAACCTATCAGAGGACGATTCAAGCATGTCTGGATCAATTGATCCCAGACATAGTAGAAGCCTACATCGACGACATCGTGGTCAAGATCATGAACCCCGAGGACATGATAGGGAATCTGACAAAGGTTTTCGAACGCCTGCGCGTATTCCGGTGGAAGCTCAACCCGGAAAAGTGTGTCTTCGGAGTACCCTCAGGTAAACTACTCGGCTTCATGGTCAGCAACCGCGGGATCGAGGCAAATCGCGAGAAGATCACGGCCATCACCAAGATGCTACCACCAACCTGTCAAAAGGATGTGCAGAAGCTTACTGGATGCATGGCAGCGCTCGGTCGTTTCATATCACGACTCGGCGTTCGCGGATTGCCGTTTTTCAAACTGCTCAAGAAGCAGGACAAGTTCGTGTGGGATGACGAGGCGAAGCAATCTTTCCAGGAACTCAAAGATTACCTGCAGAGTCCGCCCATCCTCGTCCCACCTCAACCAAGAGAACAACTCTACCTCTACATCTCTGCTACTCCCCGAGTGGTTAGCACGGTACTAGTGGTCGAGCGTCCTGAAGAAGGACACGCATATGGAGTTCAGCGACCAGTCTACTTCGTCAGCGAGGTCCTGACCGTATCTAAGGTACGCTACCCCCATGTGCAGAAATTACTCTATGGAGTTCTCATCTCAGCAAGAAAGCTGAAACACTACTTTGAGGCCCATCCAATCTCGGTGGTGAGCGAAAATCCTTTAGGGGAAATTCTCCACAACCGAGACGCCAGCGGCTGAATCGTCTAGTGGTCAATAGAATTGGCTGCCCACCACATAACCTTCGTTCCACGTACTGCTATCAAGTCTCAGGTCTTGGCCGACTTCGTAGCAGAGTGGACAGAAAACCAAGCTCCGGCTGACGACGAGGTAGTTGAGTACTGGGAGATGTACTTTGATGGCTCCCTCCAGATAAAAGGAGGTGGCGCAGGCGTACTCCTGATCTCTCCAAGTGGACAGGAATTAAAATACGTCCTTCAAATCATGTTCCCAGTATCCAACAACGCAGCCGAGTACGAAGCAGCCTTGCACGGTCTCCGCATTGCAGTATCTTTGGGCATCAAACGCCTGATGGTACGTGGGGACTCTGCCCTGGTCATAAAACAGGTAAACAAGGATTGGTCCAGGACCAACGAGAAGATGGACGCTTACTGCGAAGAAATCAGGAAGCTGGAAGGGAAATTCTATGGCTTAGAGTTCCATCACGTGGTGCGCGACCATAACAAGGCAGCAGATGAGCTCGCTAAGATGGGGTCCACCCGTGAAGGCGTCCCACCCGGAGTTTTCATACAAGATCTTGTCAAACCATCTATCAAGATAAACCCGGATGGCACTGTCGCGGAGCAACAAGTCGGAGAATCCCCGGAGTCAGCCACATTAGTGGTAGACGAAGCGTTGGACTGGAGGACCCAGATCATCGACTATCTGGACAGCGGCATATTGCCCGCAGAGGTCGCGAAGACAAAGATCTAAACTCGCTCCACGAACAAATCGTGCGGCGCAGCAAGAGCTACGTCATCATCGGAGACAAGCTGTATCGTCGATCTGGAGCTTCCCAAATCCTCCAAAAGTGCGTAAGTCGCGCAGAGGTACAGAGCTCTTGACAGACATACACAAAGGAATCTGTGGCAATCACACCGGGGCTAGAACCATCGTTGGTAAAGCTTTCCGGTCTGGTTTCTACTGGCCGACTGCCGTAGCAGACTCAGAAAACATCGTGCGGCGCTGCAAAGGGTGTCAGTATTTTGCAAGGCAAATACATGCACCCGCACAACAGCTGCAAACCATACCAGCGTCCTGGCCCTTGCTTGTTGGTGCTTGGATATGATTGGTCCGTTCAAGAAGGCTCCTGGTGGTTTTGACCATGTCCTCGTAGCTATTGACAAGTTCACCAAGTGGATTGAGGAGAAACCAGTCAGAAAGCACACGACAGCCAAGACCATCGAGTTCTTCACCGACATCACCCACCGCTTCGGAGTCCCAAATCGTATCATCACAGATAATGGTACGAACTTCGTGGCGCAGGAGTTTAAAGACTGGTGCAGCGAGAGGAGCATCAAGCTATGCCCTGCATCCGTGGCGCACCCAAGGGCCAATGGCCAAGTCGAAAGAGCCAATGGCGAAATAATCAAGGCGCTCAGGGCCCGGATATTCAAGCAGCTGAAGCAACATGATGGACGATGGATCAAGGAGTTGCCAGCTGTAGTCTGGAGGCTGCGCACCCAGCTGAGTCGTGCCACGAAGCAAACCCCGTTCTTTCTGGTTTACGGCTCGGAAGCTATCCTACCAACAGACCTCGCATACGGCTCCCCCCGAGTGGAGTTCTATGACGAATACGACGCGCAAGTGGCGCGCATTGAAGACCTCGACAGCATCGAGGAAAAGAGATTGGCTGCCCAGATCCAAGCCGCGCGTTACGCTCAGGTCCTGCGACGTTATCACGATCGATCAGTTAAGCAGAGGTCCTTTGAAGCAGGCGACTTGGTTCTGAGGAGGAAGCAAGACACCAAGGGCGCGCACAAGCTTGCGTCCCCTTGGGAAGGACCATACATCATCAAGTCAGTGAGTCGCCCAGGCTCATATCGCCTCATGATGGAAGACGGCGTAGACATCCCAAATCCATGGAACATCGAGCACTTACAGCGTTTCTACGCCTGATTCAGTTATGTATTTATCTTTTTTCGTTTAGATATGTTTTTCCGAGTGATTTTGGAGGGTATTCACCCCCAGTCACGACTCGGCAGATTTATAATGAGTTATCAATAAAGTTGATTTCATCTTTCATCTATTTCTACTACTCGATTTTCCTCTTTCGCGTCACGCACATAAAGTATGAGTGGAACAAACTTTAAATCGAGAGGGAAAGTACTCGCCAAGTCAAAGCTCTAAACGTACGACAAAGACTCTGCGGCATGAGACTGAGACCAACGAGGCTAATCTACTCCGTAACAGGTCAACCACTCAGAAATTAAGGCCAGCGCAGAAAGAAAGGGAGTAGTAGTCCCATAAAAACTTATACACAATAACAAAAACTCAAACATTGTTCAAACAGTACTATTTCTACCAAATACTACAAATATTCTATGTACATTAAACTGCAGGATCACCAACACCAGACGGGGCCGCTTCATCGGAGTCATCAACAACATCCTTGGACAGGACATTGGCGATAGGCTCGACCTCAAGGAGCAGTCTGCCCACGTCGTTTTCGGAGGTGCCGGCAGCGTATCCGCGGCTAAGTGGCTCCAGGTCCGACGCCGGGAACAGCGACTTGAGCACCGCCAGGACATGACCACAGCTGGCCTGGCTGATGGAGCAGAGCTGTCGCCGGAAGAAGCGTGGGAGCGCCCGAACGCGGTCGAGGATAGAAGTCGAAGACGATGACGCCTCCGGCTCGATCTCCTCCGCCACCACTCGGATAGCGTCCTCCAGCGCGATCCTCTCGGTGCGCAGCACCTCAGCCTCGCCTTGCAGCCGAGCCACCTTGGCAGTGAGCTCTGCGAATTGGGACATAATCCGATACCGATAATCTACAGAAAGTTAGATCTGGATAATATATTCACGTCTGACAGAAAAACAAACAAGGAATAACATACCTCTGAGCTCGTGCACGGCCTGGGCCTCGTTGAGCCTAGCCTCCTCTACCTCTCCGCGCAGATCGCGAGTGGTACGCTGGGCTTCCTCCAACTCAGCCTGGCGTTGAGGTCGCAGCAGCTTCGAGTTCAGTCACTCGGGCCACCAAGGAGTCGGCCTTAGCGACTGCAGAAGAAAGTTCTTGAATAACCGAGGCTTTTGCCTCGGCATCAGCAGCTAAGTCCTGCAAAGACAAGTCAGATGACAATATGAATTGATGTACCACTCGGTACTTGACATCAACAAGATAGGTGGCTCAGGAAATACCTTGGCTATCTGGCCCATGCGAAGATGGAGCGACATGAACTCCTCTAGAGGAGTCATGGGAGCACCACCACCCAAAGCGACGTCCACCGCAGAAGCAACTTCGACCGCCGCAGTCTGGGGCTCCTCCACTGCTGCAGTCGGTTCAACCATAGGAGCAGGCTGGGGGCTCCCTTGAGGAACTGGCGGTGGGGTCGGCGACGCCGGTGTAGGACTCGGTGGAGGCGGGGTTGGTGCTCGCAGCGACTCTGGTGGCGGACCCACAGGCTGATCGCTGAGAAGATCAGCCGAGTGGGTCCGCACCTCTGGCATTTGGATTGACGGGATCTCGGTCTCAACAGCCGACTGAGGCGCAGGACCCGCAAAGGGGATCTCAGATGGCTTGCTACAGGATAAAGCACATATGGATTACTCACAGAAGAACATAAAGGAAAATCAAGAGATGATAAGGATACTCACAGAGTAGATATGCGCATTCTCGGGCGCTTTCCTTTCCGAGTGGGGGAAGGGAGGTCCCTCGGACTTGCAGCACTCAGAGGTACTACTGCAAGGGGAGACTGCTCCGAGCTGATGATTGGGGGCGGGATTGACGACTCGGCACCGCCAGCTTCGTCTTCTTCCGAGTCAGACGACTCAGAGATGAGGAGTTGGCGGCGGCTTAGGCGCATCCCCAATCACGATCCCCGTTGAGATCTTCCGCTTCTTCGGGGCAGGGGCAGCCTTCCCACCACTCGGAGACAGCACGTCGGGAGAAGGAGAGGACGACAGAGTGATATCAGAGTCGCGCAGGTCACTCTCACTTCCCCCGACTGCTTCTTCAGCACCAACGGCCCTGTGCCGAGCCGGTTGATCCACTCCCTTCGGCATCTCAGGCAAAGGAGGGAGGGATACAAAGGCAGCTCGACCCTGCAAAAGTGGGGTTCAGTTCTGAGATTACACCCAATGGGTGGAATTGAAATAAACAATAACAACAGATTGATTAAATACCTCAGGGCGTGGATTCCCTAAGTTGAACGCCGGAGGACAATCAGTAGTCCTCAGGGAGGTTCCTGTCGCGAAGAATTTACCAAGCCGAGCTGCGGCTTGGACTTTGTCGACACGCTCGGGGGCTTCACGCGTGTTGTCCCCCTCGGCGTAGTACTCATACGCCGGATGAGCCCGCTGCTTGAGGGGCTGGATCCGGCGCAGCACGAAGTTGGCTGCCACTCCGACTGGCAGACAACCCTCTGTCCTTCAACTGTGCTATGAAACCCAGGAGTTCCCGAACCTCGTCCATTCTACTCTCCTTGGGAAGAGCAGTCCAGGACTGGGAGGGAACAGGACGCGAATCGATTTCTAGAGAGATGGCAGGCGAGTGGTTTCCTACGTAAAACCACTCGGACTGCCACCCCTTGTTGGAGGTAAGAAAAGGAATGTCAAAATACTCCCGAGTTCGGCCCTCGCGGAGTTGGAATCCGGCGCCCCCGACTACTTGCGGGCACTCGGTTCTGGGATAAGGTTTTAGAAGAAAAAGATGGAGAAAAAGATTGAAGTGAGGCTCTATCCCAAGATAGGCCTCACAGAGGTTGATGAAGATGGCGATGTGAAGAATGGAGTTGGGATTCAGTGCGCAAAGACGGATCCCATAGAAGTGCAGCAGCCCGCGGAGGAAAGAATGCGCGAGCACGCCAAAACCGCGCAGAAAGAAAGACTCAAACACCACCAAATCAGAGGAATTTGGGGTGGGGAAAGACTCACCGGCGGCTGCGCGCCACTCGGCGGTTTGCTGGTCGGGGAGGATGCCGTCGACGACGTGCTGCTCGAGGCGCCTGGTGGTGGTGATGGACTCCCTCCATTCGGCGGCGCGATCCACGGCGACTTCGACGGTGGCCTTGGCCTTGGACGACCGGGCCCTTCCCGGCGACCTCTCCTTCCGCTTCGGGGCTTCCTTCCTCTTTGGCGCCATGGCGACGAGCGGGGGCTGAAGATCGAGGAGGAAAGCTGCGGGAGTGGATCTAGGGTTTGCTCTTGCGTGCGGAGGAGAACTGGAGCGTTGGGAGGCAAATGGCGAGTAAAGGAAGAAGATTGCGGCGGGGATGGCTTATAATGGAATGAACCGTTCCTCCCGCGCGCGGCGCGATGCGTGTCTCGGGAACTCAACCGACGCAGGCACGTCCCTTCGCTTTGAATTCAAAGGTGCGGTAAGGAATCGCGATATCTCGCGATATTTCGCCTTCCGTAAAGCAACCGTTAGGTTCCTTAGGAAACAACAGACTTTGCGGGAGTAGTGGGCCTAAATGGGCTGAAATGTAGCACGACCTTTCGGTTCTGTTACGCTAACAAATTTGTGGGTTCCTGAGCTAGTGTTCAGGGGCAGAAACCACTCGGTCGTGAGGCTAAAATTAGTCGACGGCTAGACTTGATTTTGCAATTAATATTGCATCCTTGCAATTGATTTTTACGTAAGGCATGCGATACTATCGCTACATTCGCTCAGAAATCTGGGTCAAGTGCTGACAAGTATAAATCTTGCGAGAAGATGGCTTACCATATGGTCAAGCTGAGTTGTGGGACACGACTCGGGGGTCATGCCGAGTTCAA
This sequence comes from Urochloa ruziziensis, assembly GCA_015476505.1. NCBI lineage: Eukaryota > Viridiplantae > Streptophyta > Magnoliopsida > Poales > Poaceae > Urochloa > Urochloa ruziziensis. The sequence continues at coordinate 55,875,567 of CM027118.1, forward strand.
AGAACTTGAGGACAGAATCCTTAGAAAGGGGAAACAAAAAAGCCCCAAAAGGAGAAAATTATCTGAAATCCATGCCCAGAGGCATGGGGGCTGAAAAAAATCAGTCAGAATTCACGGCTTTCAGAGTCTTGACGCGATCGTGCCGAGTCGTATCAAGACTCGGGGGCTACACCCAATGGGTGCACCTGGAGGTGCACACCATTGATGGATTAAGTTCAAAAAGAGATTCATAATATTTTATTTTTGACCCTCGACCAGAATATTCTATTCTGCTCAAGGCTCGGGGGCTACACCCAATGGGTGCACCTGGAGGTGCACACCATTGAAGATCAAGATATAGATGGATAAAAGTTGAAGACCTTTGGCCAATTTCATACTAAAATTACCCAAAGCCTGGGGGCTAAGTGTATTCACTTCGCTGTCGCGTCGTGAAAAAGAGCACTCCTTCCCCTCACTATGGCCATAATTGAAGAATTGTTTTCAGGAACGTCTGATCATGTACTCAGATCTTCCTCGAAACCACTCGGATCTTCTTCGAAATCACTCGGATGAGGTCTTAGACAACTTGAGAGCACTCGGATTATGCAAGAAAAGACAATCAATTATAGCCAACGATCGGCCAAGAAGTGCTCGGGGGCTACTGTGGGGGATATAGTACCCGGGTAGCTCACGAGCAAGCCTGACAGCCCACCAAAAGGGGGCGGCCCAGCCCACCGTTCTGGACCTGAAGACGTGCGGGACAAGTCGGCGCACGGAGGAAGGATCTGGAAGGAGAAGTCCTAGTTGGAATAGGAATTATTGTAAAGAAGGAAAGGATTCTTAGAGATAGGATCGGATATAAACCGACTTGTAACCCTGCCCCCCGATATATAAGGCGGGCAGGGACCCCCTCAAAAACATCAAGTCTCAGGACGAAATCTCTCAACACGCAATACAACACCCCAAAACAGGACGTAGGGTATTACGTCGAGTCGACGGCCCGAACCTGTATAAACCCCTGTGTCTGTCCATCCTAACCATCTTGCTTCCGATCTTTGCGATCTTCCCTGCATTACAAATCACTTCCGTGGGCTACCCCGTGGAAGACTGCCGGAGATAATATCACTGACAGTTGTTTCCTAAGGAACCTAACGGTTGCTTTACGGAAGGCGAAATATCGCGAGATATCGCAATTCCTTACCGCACCTTTGAATTCAAAGCGAAGGGACGTGCCTGCGTCGGTTGAGTTCCCGAGACACGCATCGCGCCGCACGCGGGAGGAACGGTTCATTCCATTATAAGCCATCCCCGCCGCAATCTTCTTCCTTTACTCGCCATTTGCCTCCCCAACGCTCCAGTTCTCCTCCGCACGCAAGAGCAAACCCTAGATCCACTCCCGCAGCTTTCCTCCTCGATCCTCAGCCCCCGCTCGTCGCCATGGCGCCAAAGAGGAAGGAAGCCCCGAAGCGGAAGGAGAGGTCGCCGGGAAGGGCCCGGTCGTCCAAGGCCAAGGCCACCGTCGAAGTCGCCGTGGATCGCGCCGCCGAATGGAGGGAGTCCATCACCACCACCAGGCGCCTCGAGCAGCACGTCGTCGACGGCATCCTCCCCGACCAGCAAACCGCCGAGTGGCGCGCAGCCACCGGTGAGTCTTTCCCCACCCCAAATTCCTCTGATTTGGTGGTGTTTGAGTCTTTCTTTCTGCGCGGTTTTGGCGTGCCCGCGCATTCTTTCCTCCGCGGGCTGCTGCACTTCTATGGGATCCGTCTTTGCGCACTGAATCCCAACTCCATTCTTCACATCGCCATCTTCATCAACCTCTGTGAGGCCTATCTTGGGATAGAGCCTCACTTCAATCTTTTTCTCCATCTTTTTCTTCTAAAACCTTATCCCAGAACCGAGTGCCCACAAGTAGTCGGGGGCGCCGGATTCCAACTCCGCGAGGGCCGAACTCGGGAGTATTTTGACATTCCTTTTCTTACCTCCAACAAGGGGTGGCAGTCTGAGTGGTTTTACGTAGGAAACCACTCGCCTGCCATCTCTCTAGAAATCGATTCGCGTCCTGTTCCCTCCCAGTCCTGGACTGCTCTTCCCAAGGAGAGTGAAATGGACGAGGTTCGGGAACTCCTGGGTTTCATAGCCCAGTTGAAGGACAGAGGGTTGTCTGCCGTCGGAGTGGCAGCCAACTTCGTGCTGCGCCGGATCCAGCCCCTCAAGCAGCGGGCTCATCCGGCGTATGAGTACTACGCCGAGGGGGACAACACGCGTGAAGCCCCCGAGCGTGTCGACAAAGTCCAAGCCGCAGCTCGGCTTGGCAAATTCTTCGCGACAGGAACCTCCCTGAGGACTACTGATTGTCCTCCGGCGTTCAACTTAGGGAATCCACGCCCTGAGGTATTTAATCAATCTGTTGTTATTGTTTATTTCAATTCCACCCATTGGGTGTAATCTCAGAACTGAACCCCACTTTTGCAGGTCGAGCTGCCTTTGTATCCCTCCCTCCTTTGCCTGAGATGCCGAAGGGAGTGGATCAACCGGCTCGGCGCAGGGCCGTTGGTGCTGAAGAAGCAGTCGGGGGAAGTGAGAGTGACCTGCGCGACTCTGATATCACTCTGTCGTCCTCTCCTTCTCCCGACGTGCTGTCTCCGAGTGGTGGGAAGGCTGCCCCTGCCCCAAAGAAGCGGAAGATCTCAACGGGGATCGTGATTGGGGATGCGCCAAGCCGCCGCCAACTCCTCATCTCTGAGTCGTCTGACTCGGAAGAAGACGAAGCTGGCGGTGCCGAGTCGTCAATCCCGCCCCCAATCATCAGCTCGGAGCAGTCTCCCCTTGCAGTAGTACCTCTGAGTGCTGCAAGTCCGAGGGACCTCCCTTCCCCCACTCGGAAAGGAAAGCGCCCGAGAATGCGCATATCTACTCTGTGAGTATCCTTATCATCTCTTGATTTTCCTTTATGTTCTTCTGTGAGTAATCCATATGTGCTTTATCCTGTAGCACGCCGTCTGAGATCCCCTTTGCGGGTCCTGCGCCTCAGTCGGCTGTTGAGACCGAGATCCCGTCAATCCAAATGCCAGAGGTGCGGACCCACTCGGCTGATCTTCTCAGCGATCAGCCTGTGGGTCCGCCACCAGAGTCGCTGCGAGCACCAACCCCGCCTCCACCGAGTCCTACACCGGCGTCGCCGACCCCACCGCCAGTTCCTCAAGGGAGCCCCTAGCCTGCTCCTGTGGTTGAACCGACTGCAGCAGTGGAGGAGCCCCAGACTGCGGCGGTCGAAGTTGCTTCTGCGGTGGACGGCGCTTTGGGTGGTGGTGCTCCCATGACTCCTCTGGAGGAGTTCATGTCGCTCCATCTTCGCATGGGCCAGATAGCCAAGGTATTTCCTGAGCCACCTATCTTGTTGATGTCAAGTACCGAGTGGTACATCAATTCATATTGTCATCTGACTTGTCTTTGCAGGACTTAGCTGCTGATGCCGAGGCAAAAGCCTCGGTTATTCAAGAACTTTCTTCTGCAGTCGCTAAGGCCGACTCCTTGGTGGCCCGAGTGACTGAACTCGAAGCTGCTGCGACCCAACGCCAGGCTGAGTTGGAGGAAGCCCAGCGTACCACTCGCGATCTGCGCGGAGAGGTAGAGCAGGCTAGGCTCAACAAGGCCCAGGCCGTGCACGAGCTCAGAGGTATGTTATTCCTTGTTTGTTTTTCTGTCAGACGTGAATATATTATCCAGATCTAACTTTCTGTAGATTATCGGTATCGGATTATGTCCCAATTCGCAGAGCTCACTGCCAAGGTGGCTCGGCTGCAAGGCGAGGCTGAGGTGCTGCGCACCGAGAGGATCGCGCTGGAGGACGCTATCCGAGTGGTGGCAGAGGAGATCGAGCCGGAGGCGTCATCGTCTTCGACTTCTATCCTCGACCGTGTTCGGGCGCTCCCACGCTTCTTCCGGCGACAGCTCTGCTCCATCAGCCAGGCCAGCTGTGGTCATGTCCTGGCGGTGCTCAAGTCGCTGTTCCCGGCGTCGGACCTGGAGCCACTTAGCCACGGATACGCTGCCGGCACCTCCGAAGACGACGTGGGCAGACTGCTCCTTGAGGTCGAGCCTATCGCCAATGTCCTGTCCAAGGATGTTGTTGATGACTCCGATGAAGCGGCCCCGTCTGGTGTTGGTGATCCTGCAGTTTAATGTACATAGAATATTTGTAGTATTTGGTAGAAATAGTACTGTTTGAACAATGTTTAAGTTTTTGTTATTGTGTATAAGTTTTTATGGGACTACTACTCCCTTTCTTTCTGCGCTGGCCTTAATTTCTGAGTGGTTGACCTGTTACGGAGTAGATTAGCCTCGTTGGTCTCAGTCTCATGCCGCAGAGTCTTTGTCGTACGTTTAGAGCTTTGACTTGGCGAGTACTTTCCCTCTCGATTTAAAGTTTGTTCCACTCATACTTTATGTGCGTGACGCGAAAGAGGAAAATCGAGTAGTAGAAATAGATGAAAGATGAAATCAACTTTATTGATAACTCATTATAAATCTGCCGAGTCGTGACTGGGGGTGAATACCCTCCAAAATCACTCGGAAAGACAAATCTAAATAAAAAGATAAATACATAACTGAATCAGGCGTAGAAACGCTGTAAGTGCTCGATGTTCCATTGATTTATCGATGTAGGTGTTCTACTACGTCCAGAGTCAGTTGATCCATACACGCTTGAATTGTCCTCTGGTAGGTCGCACCGGCGTTCTTCAGACCGAAGGCCAAAAAGGCACCAAACGGCGTGATGAACGTGGTCTTTATCTGCTTTAGGCCAGTCTGATAATAACCTGGGAAGCAATCGAGAAAGCAAAGCAGGGCGGAGCCTGCCGTGGAGTCAACGACTCGATTGTTGGCCAGGGCAACTGCCGCGTTGAGGGTCTCCTGTTCGCATGTGTAAGCGACTCGGATGTTCCCCAAGATGGTGATTATGCCTTTGGGTCCTGGCATCTTGACCTGCAAGTAGACGTAGTGAGGAATCGCCATGAACTTGGCGAGCGCGGCGGTCGCGCTTGCGGGTTGTCTTGTTCTCTTCTTCCCAGCGGCTCCTGATCTCGCTGAGTTGTTCCTTTTCCGCGATCTCTGCATCCGCCCACGTGCTAGCGACCCGGAACATGTCATTGACAGTCGCGGGTGGCTTCCGAGTCCATTTGTGAATCAGTCTCCCATCGGAGATGCCGCGCTGGAAAGCTGACATCACCTCCTGATCCGTGACGTCCGTGATGGAGTTGCGCTTCTCTGAAAACCTGCGCACGAAGTCGTGCAGGGTCTCGTTCTTGCGCTGCTTGATCTGACCGAGGAGCCGCTTGCTCCCGGGCCTTTCCCAGGTACCGAGATAGTTACCGATAAAGAGTTCGGTAAGCTGCTCCCAGTTGTCGATGGCGTCCTGTGGGTGTCCTGCCAGCCAGTTGCGGCAGTCCTTGGTGAGCATGATGGGAAGGTAATTCGCCATCACGTCCTCGTCGCCGCCGGCCGCTTGTACGGCGGTGTAGTAGATCTGAAGCCATTGAGATGGATCAGATTTCCCGTCGTACTTGTCGATGTCCGACAGCTTGAAGCCTATGGGCCATGTCACGCTTCTCAAGCGCTCGGTGAATGACTGGAATCCGCCGATCCGACCTCTAGGGCGGGAACCGCTCGGACCCGATCCGTCTGTTGTCCTTGGGGGAGTGCTGTCCCTCCTGCGATCCCGGTCCCTAGGCGGGGAACGGGTCCTCCGATAGTTCCGAGTCCTGGGTGGAGTTCGGTCCCGTCGGTAGGTCCTGCTGCGCGGTGGAGTTCCCTCCCTTGGCGGAGTCGGTCGCCTGGGTGGTGGAAGCGCTCGTCCTCGTGGCGGAGTGTGACCGCCGTCGTTGCCGCGCCCTGGACTACCGGAAGGGTCAGAGTAGTCTGACTCCGTCGAGTAGCCGCTTCTGTTGGAGTTACGACGGGGATTTCCATGATCCCGATCGTACACTTCGCGCCGTCGGATTTCCTCATGATGGCGCTCTTCGGTGCTGTTGCGGATGACGTTCCTCGCATCTCGATCTCTGTTGATCGTGGTGCGGAGGTCTTCATCACGATCCGATCCGCCGCTGGCCCGGTGTCGAGACGGGCCGGGCTCAGGAGCGTCCGTGGTCGCTCTGCCCTGCATCTGGTGAACCTGGACGGAGGCGGCCTGCACGAGAGCCCTTACCTTTTCCAGGCCCAGAGTGCTGGGTGGCAGCCGACTGATTTCCTCGTTAATAGTAACAAGGTTCTGGACCGGCGTCTCGTAGACGTCGTATCCGTTGTACTCGAACATGCCGTCGCGCATCAAGTTCCGGGTGCTCCTCCGGTCGTGCCGATCCCGTTGGCGACGATGATCTTCAGAGTGTGGTTCCTGGAGTCGAGCAGTGCCAGATCCTGACGCGGTGGCTCCGTGCGGTCGTGCGGCTCTGCGAGTCGCCCGACTGGCGTTGCGTCCTCGACGCTGGTCCCTGGCTTCTGTCGTCTTCTCAGCTGGAGTGACCTCATCCTCTGAGACAGGATTAGTTGGCGTTGCTGCCGCCACCATGTAGCAATATGACCCGACTCCTTCTTGCGTGAGGTAGTCTTACTCGGACTCGGAGAAGTCGGATGTGGGCGTATAACGCTCCAAACTACTCGGAGTCAGTTCTCCGAGTGATCCTAGCAGTTCCGGCTCTGTAGAGGCATCGGACACTGTGTATCCTTCCGGCAGATCGTCCAGGATTGAGGGTCCCTGTAGATCTAACTCGTAGGAGTCGCTCCCAGAGAAGTAATCATCCGTCTGGACGATGTCCTTCATCTTCTGCTTCTGAGCAAGCGCGCAAAAGCCAGGGGTCTGGACAGTAATGACCTCAGGGCTCTGGACGCGTGCTGGTTGAGCGTTTACGCTCTGCGATGACTCAGCGACGCGACTCTCAGGAGCCGGATCGGAATCGAGTGATTGTAGATCTGTTCCCGACTGGTCTGGCCTCGCGTTTTGCGATGGACTCGGCGGGGTAGAGCCGGCACGATCAGATGCAATCGGACCGGACTGGGCCGTGATGGCTGAAGTCGGCGCCAGAGAGGAGACCTCTGTGACGACCGTAGCTCCTGCCGCTTGGGTATCCAAGGCGGCGGTGATGACGTCCCCGAACTGGATCTCGACTTCGTCGACGTCCGGGAGGTTGCAGCTGTCAAGATCTTGATGCGATCCATCGAGCTTACCAGATTGATCTCGGCGATATCCCCTACCTGGCGCGCCACTGTCGGTGATATTATCTCCGGCAGTCTTCCACGGGGTAGCCCACGGAAGTGATTTGTAATGCAGGGAAGATCGCAAAGATCGGAAGCAAGATGGTTAGGATGGACAGACACAGGGGTTTATACAGGTTCGGGCCGTCGACTCGACGTAATACCCTACATCCTGTTTTGGGGTGTTGTATTGCGTGTTGAGAGATTTCGTCCTGAGACTTGATGTTTTTGAGGGGGTCCCTGCCCGCCTTATCTATCGGGGGGCAGGGTTACAAGTCGGTTTATATCCGATCCTATCTTTAAGAATCCTTTCCTTCTTTACAATAATTCCTATTCCAACTAGGACTTCTCCTTCCAGATCCTTCCTCCGTGCGCCGACTTGTCCCGCACGTCTTCAGGTCCAGAACGGTGGGCTGGGCCGCCCCCCTTTTGGTGGGCTGCCGGGCTTGCTCGTGAGGTACCCGGGTACTATACCCCCCACAGGTGGGGCCGGGTGCTGTCCCGCCCGAATGGGCTCGGTCCGCATGGACCACAGGCGCGCGGAGCCCCGGTCCACGGGCCGGCCCACGGTGCGGGAGCAGCCCCGCCTGTCCGTGCGCTAGGCGGACATGGTCCAGTGAACCATAGACCGAGCGCCCGCGGTCCACCGCGTCCACGCCCCCGGTCCACCAAACAGTACCCGGCCGGACCCCACTCCTCTGCGTCAGCCGCCCAGAAAACGCTACGTACACCCGGGTAAGTGTACACCAATTTCCATTCAGAGCCCTTCCTCACTTCCAAAAATTCCCCAAAAATACCCAAAAATACTAGGAATATTTCTAAGCCTAATAGTGCTGTCTAATCCTTTTTAGTGCATCATTAGAGCCTAAATCCAATTAGGGTAAGTTCTAGCCCATAGAAGGCCACCATCAGTGTGCCCAGAAAATTCCCCTTTCCACATCTTAGCCCGATAAATCTCTAGAAAATTCCCGTAAATATGAGGGATTATTCTAAGCATTTCCATATGCTTACTTCCCTAATATTTATATCCTAAGCCCTGTCTAGCCATTTTAATGCCTAAAACCCCGCCATTACGCCGCCCGCATGAAACCCGAACCCCGTCAAAACCCTAGCCGTCATGCCGGCCGTCATATTGCCGAAAAGTTGAATAAGGACTTTCTAGAAATCCATATCGGTCATTCGGGGTTTATTCCTTGGAAATCCATATAAATCCCAGAATACTGATAATCATCGTTCCAGCCACCGTCCAGGGAATTATTTAATAATTCTCTTATTCTTATCTTTTGATCCATTAGTTACTTTATAGTTAATGGATTATTAATCCAACCCCAGCCTTTAGGGAAATCCTTCTAATCCTTGCCTTCTTTCCTTTTACGATTTGATTGATGTACTGTTATACTGATTGTTATTTTATGTGTTTCATCGATAGCATGACCGGGCCCGACGAGACGTCGAAGCTCCAGAAGACCCGAAGCCCAGCCCGGTCAACATATGGTATACGCCCGCGTAAGAAACGCCTAAGGACGACAATGAAGGCAAGTCTCACCAATAATATCACCCCCTTCACTAGACTTTACATTATGTGCAGCATAAGCTACGGGGGGCATGACCTGAGGGTATGCCCAGCATCGCTGTAGTATAGGATGCTTTAAGATTGGGAGTGGAAGGAAGATCCCAAGGAGGGGATTCTGTCCTAAGAGCCACTCTGATCCCAGCTAAGGACCGGTTCACGGGAGAGTCTTTCTAGTGCCCAGTACAACATCGCATGCCAAAAAGGCATAGCCTTCGGGAATGCCTATTTATGTGAGGCCTTGATTCACACCCCACCAGCTAAACCTAGTAATCCATCCCAAGGAGCCGTATGATTGGCGCAGAGTGCTGACCGGCGAACTGGGTAGCGCCTGGTGCTGGGTCGAGTACGCGCCAAGTCAGGAAACAGCTATACTGGAGACAACCCCAGACAGAGGGCTGGGACTGGGCGGCACGGGTTGACTAGGATACAGGGCCAGAGACCCTGTGGGCTAGAGGCCCGATGAGCTCATCAGAAAACCCGGGTTGATATCCGCGAGGCGGATGATTAGTAGCCCCTGCTTAGCCCCCAGCATGCACGTGGCTGGACCTAGAGAATGCTGACCAGCGATGGTCATCGGTGGGTACGAGTCTCGTAGGTCGGTACCGCCGAGGTACACGGTACGGGCCGACCGAATGTGGGGTAGATAAGTACGACCTCTGCAGAGTGTAGAATCTATCTGGATAGCCGCGACTACGGTAAGAGTCCACTTAGTCAAAGCCCCCGATGATTAGTTTTTACTGTTTTTGTACGGGGAACCTGAGACGGCGAAGGTACCGTTGGTCAGGTTCAGGATTGTACATCGGGACTGGCAGGGAGGAAGTGCCCCTCCAGGACCGATCTTTATATTTTATTTAATTCATATATATTATTGAATTTGTGGGATTTGCTGGGTATTCTTTTCAGAATACTCACCCTTGCTTTCATTGTCTTACAGGTTTAGGCCTTCAGGGCGAGAAGGTGCTGCAGCCCATTCCGATGGAGGAATGAAGTGCCTGCCCGCTCCCCACTAGTTAAAAATGGTGTTAAATCTATTTAAAATATACGTTATTTACCTCTTCTAATACTAATCTGCGATAAGATCTGTATCAGCGGCCGATCCAGGACCTGATACAGGTAATCAGGGAACCTCTGGATAAGGGGTCCCCACATGTGTCAGCCAACCATATTATCCCTTTTAATAATATCAGCAACATACTTTTATTGGGACATGATTAAGCCATTATTCACCTTCTTCACCTCAATGCCAGGAAGTAATGCAAGTCACCAAGATCTTTCAAGGCAAAGTCACTTCTCAAATCCTGTAACAAAGCTTCTACTGCCCTGGACGAGGAGCTTGCAATTATGATATCATCAACATAAACAAGCATATAGATACTTACACCATTCTTGTAATAATAGAAAAGAGAAGTGTCGGCCTTGGAAGAATGAAAACCAAGCTGCTGAAGTTTTGTACTGAGTCTGGAGTACCAAGCTCTGGGAGCCTGCTTTAAACCATATAGTGCTTTATCCAATTTACAAACAAGAGTAGAAGTTGATGAAGTTTCATACCCAGGAGGCTGTTTCATATAGACTTCTTCCTCCAGAACACCATGAAGAAACACGTTCTGCACATCCAATTGTCGAAGACACCATCCCCTTGAAACTGCAACTGACAGGATAGTTCTGATAGTAGCAGGCTTTACAACAGCACTAAAAGTATCCTCATAATTGATCCCATACCTTTGTTTGAAACCTTTTGCAACTAAACGGGCTTTATACCTATCAATGTCTCCATTTGCTTTCCTTTTAATTTTATACACCCACTTACAATCAATTCAAATTTTACCTTTCTCCAAAGGAACCAGACGTCACGTCTTGTTTCTCAAGAGAGCATTATATTCTTCATCCATAGCATTTTTCCAATCTGAATTTTGGAGAGCTTCTTCAAGAGTAGATGGCTCACCCAATTATGTCAAGCATCCATACCTGATCGTGCCGTCATTGTAGGCCTTGGGCTTGCGAATCCCATGCATAAGCCTTGTAACACGGCGAGTATCAGGCTCAGCACCAGGATCGGCCGCAGGAGCATTATCCGTAGAAGATCTTGGCGCTGGTGTGGGCGTCCCCACCAAATCTGGCGCAGGCGAACCCCCTGACGCGGTCGGGTGCGCGGTCGAGGGAGCAGGAGCAGACGTGTCAACGTCCGGCTGGTCCAGCGCTGCCTGGCGTGGTGGTGCACGCCGCGTGTCGCCTGCTGGCTGGCTGGCGGATGTCCCAGGCGGATTCTGTCGCCCGGACGCGTCCGGTGCTGGCACAGAACTGGTGGGCAGCAGATCCGAGGTTGATGCGGGCAGCGTTGTCGCAGGTGAATCCGCCTCGTGCTCCGCGCCTGCACCCTGAAAACCATCTGGGTGCTGTTCCTGCATGAAATAATGCCTGTTTTCCCTAAAATTTGCACCATTGGCATTAGAATCACAGGGAGTATCCGTCAGTTGGTTAAGTGATTGCTCTCAGTGATCAGTAGAAGATGGGTTAGCAAGATTATCAGGGAGAAGAAGGATTTTTGAACGAAGGAGAGCACCTGCATTAGGGTGGAGCTTCGAAAAGGGAAAAACAAGCTCAACAAAGATAACGTCTCGAGAAATATAGACACGCCTAGAGCTAATGTCAAGGCACTTGTAGCCTTTGTGCAGGTTACTATAACCAAGGAAGGCGCATTGTTTGGATCGAAATTGGAGCTTTCTTGTGGGGCGTAAGTTTGGCCAGCAGGCCGAACCAAATACTCGAAGCGAGGAGTAGTCTGGTTTTTGATCATAGAGACGCTCTAATGGCGTGGAAAAATGCAGAAGTTTGCTAGGAGTGTGGTTTATGAGACAGACCGCAGCTAGGAAGGCTTCATCCCAAAACTTAAGGGACATGGAGGCGTGAGCAAGGAGGGCAAGACCAACCTCAACTATGTGGCGATGTTTGCGCTCGGCTGACCCATTTTGTTGATGTGCATGCGGGCAGGAGACATCATGGGAGATGTCAACCTTTGTAAAAAATTGATTAAGTTTCTCATATTCACTGCCCCAATCAGTTTGCATAGAGATAATTTTTCTTCCAAGGGACCGTTCAACAGGGTTTTGAAACTCTTTGAATTTTTGGAAAACTTCAGATTTGTGCTTAAGCAAATAGATCCATGTAAACTTGCTAAAATCATCGATGAAACTAACATAATAGTTCTTTCTGCCTACAGAATCAAGAGCAGGACCCCGTACATCGGAGAAAACAAGCTCAAGAGGGGCAAAAGATTTATTTTGAGATCGAGAATAAGGAAGCTGATGACTCTTTGCTTGTTGACAAGCATCACACACTGACTCATGACTACCTTGACTAGATGCACATGGCAATTTATTGTTGCTAATGACCCGACGAACAATGGGGGCGGCTGGATGACCAAGACGATGGTGCCATGTGTCCACCAAGACTCTGGCAGCGCTGAACACAGCCTTCCCTGATGAACTCGAGGAGGGGGGGGGGGGGGTAAAGGCCACAAGTGCATCTGCCTCTAAGGATCGTTTTCTTTGTGTCCTAGTCCTTAACAAGAAATAATTGAGGATGAAATTCAAGGTAAACATTGTTGTCAGTGGTGAATCGATGAACGGATACAAGGTTATTTTTAGCATCAGGGACATGGAGAACATTGTTTAAAAGGAGAGTTCGATCAGGGGCATGCAAAACACTATGACCAACATGACGAATACTCATACCTGTTCTACTAGCAGTGTGGATTTGTTCCCCACCATGATACTTCTCACGCATGGATAGCTTGTTCAGCTTGCTGGTGATGTTGTTAGTGGCGCCGGTGTCGGTGTACCAGGAGTTGTCGACGTTGTACGCAGCATGAGCGGTGTTGACGTGCTTGTCCTCAGGGGCATAGTTCTCGTCGAGGCGGTGCCAGCACTCCATGGCGGTGTGACCCACCTTATAGCACACCTGACAACGGGGACGCTTGGAGGAGGATGACCCACTGTTGTTGTACCGAGGGGTATTGTTGTTGTAGTCCCCTTGGTTCCTTGTGCCGCCGCCGCCACGACCACGCTGAGGGGCGCGACCGCGGCTATTTCCGCGTCCTCCACGCTCGCGATTGGCTACGTTCACAGAGGATTGAGACCCCCCATTGAACATAGCCAGGCGCAGCTCAAAGCAAAGCAGCTGGAACAACACCTCATCGAAGGAAGTTTCACCCGGTTGGGCGAGAACAACAGTCATGACAGGTTTGTACTCTTGATCTAGCCCGGTAAGGATGTACCGAACTAGTTCATCGTCGTCGATCGGCTTCCCAGCACACGCCAATTCATCTGTGAGTAACTTCATCTTGGAAGTGTATTCGGTAATCGACAAGTTACCTTTTTGAGTTGTCGCCAGCACGATGCGTGTGTTCACCGCCCGTGAATGCGTCTGGGAAGAATGGATCTTCGCCAAGGCGCTCTAGACCTCCGACCTGACCGATACAGCGCTACTTGAGGAAGTACTTCACGCGTGAGGGAGGACAACAAGTAGGCAAGCACCCGTTGATCGAGCGCGAGCCACCTTGCGTACTCCGGATTGGACTTGCTGACGACCTTGCCATCAGCGTCCTTCTCTTGGATGGTTTTGGCGGGGCGACGTCAGTTCCATCTAGGAACCCTTCCAGCTGTGGCTCCACGCACGGCCGGGAGAACTTGAACTTGCCGATGGGATAGTTCGATTTTGTGAGCTTCTCGGTGATAGGTTGAGCAAAGGAAGCCGGCGGTGCCGGCGCTGGGAAGGAAGAGCTTGACATGGGAAGGGATGGGAGGGATAGATGGATGTTGGTTGGAGGTTAGGCTCTGATTACCATGTGAAACAAGCGTTGAACCCCGGTTAGGGGCCGCACCTTTGTTATATAGGCAGGGAAACGCCCCCTGCGTGGCTTACATCAATGATGGAGATCTTATCCAATATGACCGGCAACTAACCCTAGAATTATACAACAAGCTCTATCTTTGTTACAACAAACTAGTGCCGGCCATATCAGAGAGATTCTCTTGGTTACATAAGGATTACATTGGGAAAACTAATCCTATCTTTAACACGCCCGTCCGCCTGCTTCGATACCGTCACTGCCGGCCGCCCCTGCCACTCCGGCTGGGATCTCAGAGAGAGAAAACAGAGCAAAACAGGAAAGAGAGAGAATGATTAAAATTTATTACAGGTCCACCTAAAGAAACTGTGGGTCGGGGGTGTAGTTTCTATACGCAATGTCTTGGTGACGTGGCAGTATAGAAACTGCTCATGGACTCTATGGGTTGGGGCTGCCCTAAAACTAACTCATCTATACTATAAAGGACGACAAAATTTTCATACCAAATCTTACGGGTTACTCTTGTCCCTCCAACACCGTCGGATTTTATGAGGACGATCGGACGCTCTAGATTACAATCATATTTTTTCCCCACCGTATTTTTCCCCGTATTTTTTTCTCATCGGACTGAACTTCCCTTTGTTTATTCCTGGCCAGACTCTTTTTTCACGCGAGAACTTTTCTTTTCCAGACTGGACTTCCCTTTGTTTGTTCCTGGTCAGACTCTTTTTTTTTCACGCGAGAACTTTCCCTTTCCTATTAGAAGCAGAGTACCTATCGGACAAGTATTAGTTTTTAACTTTCCCTTTCCTATTAGAAGCAAGAGTACCTATCGGACAAGTAATAGTTTTTGATAGCCAAGCAGGAGCAAACTATACCCGTCGGCTCCAATCTCCCCCCGCCGAGACCTTCGGACAAGTATTAGTTTTTGGATAGCCAAGCAGGAGCAAACTATACCCGTCGGCTCCTATCTTCCCCCACCGAGACCTTCGCCAGGGTGTCGCCGGGGCAGTACGGGTCCGAACCCTGTCCACGCCGCTATAGCAGCTTGCCGGCGCCACCTTCATCCGCTACAAGCGCAACAACAACAACATCCACGCCGAGAGGAGGCACATTCTACAAACCGAGAGCAAAAAGAATCTCAAAGCAGTTGACCACAGTTTGATAGAGACAACAAATGCATTACGTAAATACTGTATTGTGTGCACTGAAAATCTATACTATACATGCACTCTAAATTTGTGACGCTCTTCTCATGTTAAAAATGTATCATGTGTTTCAGGTGTCCCGTATGGTCTCACGCAGTTTCATAAGACAATTGTGGATCCAGCTAATGCAAAGCAAGAGAAGACACGTGCTAGAAAACGAGAATATCAACATCGATATCGAGAGAAAAAAAATCACAAGCGCAGCTGTACCCAGTTTGATGGACACAACAAATGAATTAGGTTAGTACTATATTATGCTTACTAAAATTAATATTACAAGCGCAATAATGAGATCTGGTTCCACCGATGGTAACAATTATTATTTTCAATATTATCTATACTATAATTTTTTTACCAAATCTTACGTGTTACTTTTACCCCTCCAACACTGTTGGATCTTATGATGATGATCGGACGCTCTAAATTAATCTAATTATCTTATACCCATAATTACCTTATAAACCACCCCTCACGTAACGTACCCATGTTACGTAACCTGATCAAACCAAGTAACCCGATCGATGGAATAAACCCGCTTATAATCACTACTACACAAACCACTTTCACAAACGGACTATCACAACCGGTTTTGAGAAAACCGGTTGTGATGCCCCCTATCACAGCCGGTTTTCTACAAAAACCGGTTGTGATAGTCTGCCGGCATATCACAACCGGTTTTTCTTACAAACCGGTTGTGATGTGAACTATCACAAGGTTGTGATGGTGAGCATCACAACCGGTTCTTTACTAAACACATTTTTAAAGGGCTAAATGAAATCAAATTTTGTGAACGATTTCGGATGAACTTTTGACCAAAATGAAAGTTGTAGATCTTGAAAAGTTATGAAACATTGTAGTTCACCACTTTTTTATTTGAATTCATCTTGTCAACCGAATCTAAGTTAGAATTTTTCAAATTTGAAAATTCAAATTTTGTAAACGACCTCGGATGAACTTTTGACCAAAATGAAAGTTGTAGATCTTGAAAAGTTAAGAAACATTGTAGTTCACCACTTTTTTATTTGAAGTCATTTAGAGACTCAAATAAACAATTTACACTCGGAAAACATTAATATGAGGGGAATCAAAATGGTATATAGACACAAACACTCTAGTGGTGCAGTGGTAGAGGAGACTACGCGCGAAGGGGAGGGCACGGGTTCGAACCCCACCGGCCACGTAGCGCGCGATTTTATCGTCGGCCATCCCATCCTCGAGGTCATCGTTACCTAATCCTGCGACATGGGGCGCAACCGCAAGCGCCACCCTGGCCTGTCATCGGCCGCCATCGAGCATGATCATGTCGAACGCAGTTCATCCCATGCTCAGGTCGTAAATTTAGTAAATTTTTTAAAACATGTGCCAACATCGGATTTTATGATGATCGAACGCTATAGATTAATCTAAAGAATCTATGTTCACTACATCTCTAATTTAGTAACTTTTTTTACAACACGCAGCCCTTCTACTAGTTGTAAACAAACAAATTAGCAAACTGACGGAAGGCTGCCCATGTTGTCTGGCTTCTGCACGCATGCGGACGAGCTCATGGCTGACTTCCCAACTAGCATCGGCATGAGCCAAAAGGTTAGTCTCAATGCACAGTATCGTAAGTACATAAGATTTTTAGATGATACGGCAATGAGTTAATAAAGAGAGCAAAGATGTATCTTGTGAAAGATTACATCTTGGATATATTTTCCTATGTACTAGCATAGATTCTAATGGTTTGGGTCCACTCCCTATACACAACACTATAGCAATTAATTATTTTGAGAGATTTGAAAAAACAACATGATGCAATGCATTAGAGGTGTTGTCTCTACATTTAATGATATGGCAGCCTTAAATATACTATGCATTGAGATTAGCCTAATGTTGCAAGTCTGCGGCTGCATACAACACTTGTTTCTTTCCACCGGTCATCAGTCAGCTGAGCTTAGCTAGATGCCTATAAGTTTCTTTCCACCGGTCATCAGTAAGTATTAGGCTATTTTCAGTGAAAGTTTTATAGACATATAAAAACTAAATAACTGTGTCAGTGAAGTTTCATGAGGATGAAAATCTGCTTTCATCCAATGAAACCCTCTCATTCTTTCTCCTTATCACACCAACAAAACTGGTGATATGGTATAAAATTTAATGCTATAAAACTCTTGATGAACTCGAAAAAAAACTCGATGAAACACGTGTTGAGACTGGCCTTACTGCTGGTCGCCGCACGCAACTCATGGAGCTCGCCCGATGGAGACGTGGAACTGGTCAGAAGCATGGCTGGCTTGCTAATATCCGCAGCAATACACACTTCGAGGTCGAGGTCATCTCGTATCGTACTCGCTGCGAGAGCATGCGACGTCAACTCACGCCCGCTGATTCTCGTGCTGATCTCTGAATAATCGATCGAGGCACTGCTCCGTTTACTTACTGATTACGTACAAAATTTGCTTGATCATCAACATCAGAAACGGCAGTTTTGCTACTATTATATTAAGTGCTAATTCAGCATTGCTTTAAAACGGCAGTTTCATATTCCGGATTACACTGGTACTCCTATGTCAATATTATTGTCAACTGTGCGAAGCCCGAGGTCGTCTGATCTGCAATGCTAACACTCGAGTTTTTTTTTTTTTAGTCAATATGCTAACACTCGAGTTGATTTTGTCGATACGCATTTCCAAACATGTGAGAGAGTGTTAACCGGGGATGGCGGGGTGTCGTTTACTTGCGTCTTCACTGCAGTGTTACTAGCATCGAACTGGTGCAAGGTGCCTCTAGTGCGCCGTCTGGTTCTGTTGGATATGATCCGCAATTCCGAATGGTAACGTGAGTCTTGTGAGGACGCCTAGAGGGCCTACGGTTCGGGTTGTATGTTTAGCGGATTTGTTTCCGTATTTGACTGCAGTCAGTTTAGTCCACCCATATCTACTCATTGTATTCCATACGTTGTAATTCTCTCATTATAGTGAAGATCGCCGGTTGGCGCCCATGATTTTTTCTCGCAAGGGTTTTCCACGTTAAATCTGTGTCTCGTGTTCGATCTTGTTTTACGCATTATTTGCTAACAAGTGGTATCAAAGCTTGACACGAGATTGTGTAAAAAAAATTAGGGCTTCATCCCTGATGCGTCGCCGCCGCTGTTCGGTTCCACGTCGACGACTTGCATAGCGTTGCTGTCTCCATCATCGAGGCAAATTCAGACGGTTTCAATTTAGTCTCACGGTCGAAGCCCTCGACCGTTCTGTACCACGCGTGCGTATACCTGATCATGGGCCGTCCGACCCGACTAACCCGACCTAACCCGCTGGAAAAAAAACCTGACCCGACCCGACCCGAGTATGTGACGGGTCGGGCGCAGGTCAATTTTTCAACCCGAAACAGAAGAAAAACCCGAACCAACCCGACGTGACCTGAAAAATTACATGTGAAACCCGAAACCCGACCCGAACCCGGCACAACCCGACCCGACCCGACCATGCCACGGGTCAACAATTTTGACCCGCCGACCCGACATGACCCGACCCATAATCAGGTATACGCGTGCGCGTGGAGTCTCTACCGAGGCGGAGTCGACGACGTGCAGCACAACTTCATCCATCTAAAAAAGCATGCACCGCTGTTCCCTGGTGGAGGAAAATTTCCTGCTATCAGCTTGTACTGGCCGTGTTTAGATGGAAGAGTGAAAATTTTTTGGATGTCACATCAAAGGAAATTTACCATTCAGAAGTAGTAAACGTAAACTATTGGTAAAACTAATTACAGATCTAGCCAGCAAATCGCGAGACAAATCTAATGACGGGTAATTAGAGGGTAATTAATTAAGAATTTGTGGACGGTTACTGTAGTATTACTGTTGCAAATCGTGGATTAAGTAGGCTCGTTAGACTCGTTTCGCGTCATACACTCCATCCATGTAATGGATTATTTTTTCGTCTACATTTATTACTTTATGCATGTAAAATTCTTTTTGACGTGATGGGTTGAAAAAATTTTACAGGCAGCTAAACACCGCCACTAGTGTACTGCTGCGCATCAGGAGAAAAAGCTTCACCGTTTCCTGCTGCTCTACAGCAATTGGTGGAGATCTGCTACGTGCACACGAAGGCTACCAGAAGTTTTTTTCAGTTTTGCTGAACGTACACGGAAGTGTACCAGGCGACAGGTTATTTGCTAGGGTTACTCAGTTTTATATCTAGTCTATTACTACAGATTATTTTCTTCTGGTTATTTCTTTCACATGGCTTCTATGAAGTATGATATTCCGCTGCTGGATCGAGATACAAGGTTCGCTTTATGGCAAGTCAAGATGCGAGCTGTTTTAGCGCAAGCTGATTTGGATGATGCGCTTAAGAAATTCAGGAACAAGGATTCAAAGACTTCAACCGATGATGAGAGGAGAAAAGATCGTAAGGGCCTGTCTCATATTCATCTTCATCTTTCAAATAATATTTTGTAAGAGGTTTTGCAGGAGAAAACTGCAGCCGCTTTATGGCTTAAGTTGGAGTCAATTTGCATGTCAAAAGATTTGACAAGCAAGATGCATATAAAGATGAAATTGTATACGCACAAGTTGCAAGAAGGTAGCTCTGTTCTTAACCATCTTTCAGTCTTTAAGGAGATCGTTGCTGACCTACGGTCTATGGAGGTAGTTTATGATGATGAAGACTTGGGTCTTATTCTTTTGTGCTCATTGCCTAGTTCTTTTGCAAACTTCAGAGATACTATTCTATATAGTCGTGATTCTCTAACCATCCATGATGTTTATGAGGCATTGCAAGCCAAAGAGAAGATGAAACAGATGGTGTCTTCTGAAGGTTCCGCTTCCACTGGAGAAGCTTTGTCTGTTCGTGGCAGGACACAAAAGAATTCTAATAATGGTTATAGAGGCAAGAGCTCGAATGGCTACAGTGGCCGTTCAAAGTCTAGAAGCAAAGATGATAAATTCTGCAAGTATTGCAAGAAAGACACTCATTTTATTTCTGAGTGTTATAAATTGAAGAACAAGGAAAAGAGAACTGGCACATATAGACCGAAATGTAAACCTGATGATGAAGGTAATACTTCTGTTGCTGCCACCAATGTTAATTCAGATGGTGGAGATGTTCTTGTTGCTTTTGCTGGATGTGCAAATAGTGGTGATGAATGGATTCTTGATTCCGCTGCTTCCTTTCATATGTGCAAATAGTGGTGATTTTTTTTACTTTTTTTGTATTTTATAAAAGCATTATCTTGATTTTGTCTTAAAATAGGTACAACTATGTCACTAAAAGAAAGAGTCAGTGCATCCTCACTTGCCACGTAGTTTCAGACTTTCAATGATACACTTTGCATATGAGCGTCACACGTGCTGGTATCTCGACGTTGTATTTAGAAGAAATTGGTACATCCATGTCGCCAAAAGAACGCGAGCCCACTGAGAGTCGGTGCGTCCTCACTTACCACGTTGTTCTAGGCTTCTAGCATTGCGCTGTTACGCAATTGCTTGACCGCCACGTACTAATATTTTGTATTGTTGCCAAATGAAATCATGGTGCTCCTTGTGCATTAGAGAGCCGTCCTTACCTCCCTACGAAGTTCAGAACAGGACACGAACATTGCGCTCCTCAGCTACTCATCTAGATTCTCACTCATGTGCCAAATCGCATTCTCTATCCTCCCCTCGAGCATCTACTCGGATCATAGGTGGTGCCGCTGCCATGGAAGGAGGCACCACCATCCTCGAGATCATCAACTTCACGTGTGAAGCTCACTGCCATCGTTTTTTTGGGAGGATGAGTTCATTAACGTAGTTCCTCCTCTTAGGTTTTCTCTCTATTCTCTTTGTTGTCGCCGGCTAGCAGGCCACCAATGTGACAACGTGTCGCGCCAGTCCTCAATTCCTAGGAAGAAGAATGTCATCATAGGCGCGCGTTTTGTGTCAACACGACCGCACTCTCTATGGTTGAAAACATCTGTCTTGCCGCCATTCGAACTTACTGAGGGGTCATGCCAAAGTGAACCATCACTATGCATGATCGCTACGTTATGCCTACCTTCTGTACACATTACCTACTCTATTCAGTAGCCTGAAGTTGTTTCACGTATGTTGCAGTTGATCAACAAAACTGAATAATATAGAGAATTTAGAACCACTCATGGTAATAACAAGTGATTACATATATGTAATCTCTAACTGGCGTGGCGTTAGCGCGCAATTATTTCTAGTATATGTGTACCTGGGCTCCCAGCGATTCAGGTACTATAGCCTTTTTTCTTTTGTTTTTCTTTTGTTTTTTTGTCTTCTTTTTTCCCCTTATGAGCACTATTTTAATTTTATCTATAAAAAATAAGTACATATATGGCATCTAAAGAATGTGTACCTATATCGCTGGGAGGCTTGGCGCCCTCCCAGCGATTCAGGTACTGTAGCCTTTTTCTTTTGTTTCTTTTATCTTTTTTCGTCTTCTTTTCTTTTTTTCCCCTTATGAGCACTGTTTTAATTTTATCTCTAAAAAAAGAGGATTGGCATCCTCCCAGCGATTCAGGTACTGTAGCCATTTTTTTTTGTTTTTTTCGTCTTCTTTTCTTTTTTCCTTATGAGCACTATTTTAATTTTATCTCTAAAAAATAAGTACATATATGACATCTAAAGAATGTGTACCTATATCGCTGGGAGGATTGGCGCCTTCCGAGCGATTCAGGCACTGTAGCCTTTTTTCTTTTGTTTTTTCGTCTTCTTTTCTTTTTTTTCCCTTATGACTTATGAGCACTATTTTAATTTATCTCTAAAAAGTAAGTACATATGTGACATTCAAAGAATATTTTTTGCATATGTGTACCTATATCGCTGGAATAATTGGTGCCCACCTAGCGATTCAGGTACGGTAACCTTTTTTTTCGTTTTGTTTTTTTTCTTTTTTCTCATACGAGAATTATTTCAATTTTGGCTAAAAAAAGTAGATCTATGGTACTAAAAGATTTTGCATATGAGTACTATTTCGATTTTGTCTCTAGAAAAAATAAGTACATCTATGTCACTGAAAGAAAGCGTGCTCACCTAGAGTCGGTACATCCTCACTTGCCACGTGGTTTCAGACTTTCAACGTTGCATTTTGCATATGAGTGTCGCGTGTGATGGTCTTCAAAAGAAATATGTATATTCATGTCGCCGAAAGAAAGCGAGCGCACTAAGAGTCGGTGCGTCCTCGCTTGCCACGTTGTTCCGGGCTTCTAGCGTTGCGCTATTACGCAATTGCTTGGTCATCATATATTAATATTTTTTATTGTTCGCAAATGAAATCATGGTGCCCCTTGCGCATTAGAGAGCCGTCATTGCCTCCCTACGAAGTTGAGAACAAGACACAAACATTGTGCTCGTCAGCTACTCACCCAATTTTACCCTCACGTGTCAACTCGCCTTTTTATCCTCCGCTCGAGCCCCTGCTCGGATCAGAGGTGGTGCTGTTACCGTGGAAGATGCACTACCTTCCTCATGTTCATCAACTTCACGTGTAAAGCCCACTGTCACCATTTTTGGGAGGATGCGTTCGCTACACCGTAGTTCCTCCTCTCAGGTTGTCCTCTACGTTGTCTTTGTTGTCGCCGGCTAGCAACCACCAATGTCACAATGCGTCGCTCTAGTCCTCAATTCCTAGGAAGCCTAACGCAGCAATAGAAGAAGGCACTCATAGGTGCGCCCTTTGTGTCAATACGACCACACTCTCTATGGTCGAGAACATCTGCGTTGCCGCCATATGAATTTGCTGAGGGGTCATACCAGAATGAACCATCACTATCCATGATCGCTATTTTGTGCCTACCTGCAGATTACCTACTACATTCGGTAGGCTGAGGTTCTTTCATGTATGTTGCAGCCGATCACCAAAACTAAATAATATAGAGAATCTAAAAACACCCGTAGTAATGACAAATAATTATATATGTAATCTATAACAGGCACGGCGTTACCGCGCAATCCTTCCTAGTATATAGGTAGCTAGGACACACTACTAGCAATGCATCTAGAGAAGGAGTCAAAACGCATGCTTGAGATCAGGTCAATGAGCTATATATGCTCATTAAATTCACTAAATTTTTAAAGCCCCCGGCACTGTCGATCCTAACTGGAAAATCAGATGGTGTGCATGTGTAAAGAACAGCTGTGTCGTGCTGCTACTATAGATTATTACAATTGGAGACAAGGTTATGCAGTGTCCTTGGAAACGGCCAAAAATGGTGGTGGTAGTGGTGGACAGGGTAGCGGATATGGTTACAACAATGCCCATTGCTAATTCGTTCATCTACAAAATAATTTGGAGCCTAATAATACCCTCCAACTACTCCAAAAAATATAGGTTTAAGACATTGATACGAATGTGAAAGAAAAAGTAAAGTAAAAAAATAGTCAATTCAGAGAAATAAAGGGTGCTTCAAATTTGATTGAAAGATTAACTGCCTGCTCAAAGCTTGGCAATCGATTCATTTCTACCATACACAAATCAGGAGGTCCATTTGAGGAGGATACTAGTAAAATCTAGCTATAATCAAGCGGTGGGGTTGTTATTAAGTCAATTTGAAATCCAAATTAGTCAAACTCAAGAACATACATGTTCCTTCACGGTAGTGGAGGATATGAGCTACATAAGGCCAAAATGAGGTTTGGCAGCACTCCGTTGCAGGAAATCCAGCTCCACTCCCAATCATTCATGCCAAATTTTTGAAATCCTTTGGTAAATTGAAGAAAGATAGAAGTAGGCGACCACATAAAATTTTTGTAGTTGTTCTAACTAAAGATAATCTAGTAGAAAGACAATGGAAAGAAAGTATAAAGTGTTGTTCTTGTAATGTGGATGAGTCCATTCATCATCTTTTTTTTTTATTTTCATATAGCTAGACTTACCTTAGAGAACAGTACAAGTTTCGTTTAATATTACTCCACCTCAGGGGATTCACCATATGTTTAATGGATGGCTAAATGGGGTTAATACGAAACTTAAGTACAATATTTTGGTTGGAGCATCGATCTTCTTTATATTGGGAAATATGGTTATGCAGAAATGACATGATCTTTAATGATGCTCGAGCTGTTACTTCGACGCAGGTCATCTACGGAGGGACACACTGGACCCGGTATCCTTGCTGCTGAAGGAGGAAGAGCGACCTCAAGTTACTTTGGGGTGTCGTGTGCTTGAAACCATGATCATGGAGATTTTTGCTTCAAATGGATGGTCTTTTAGCAATAGAATTGGTTATGGATAAAACTTTATTGGCGGCTAAGACTGAGTTTTTCCCCCTTTACTTCATGAGGTGTTTGCTTGTAATAAAGAACAGCTATATACATTGGTTGATGCAGCGGCTAGAATATCGAAATATATTCCCGTTTCTAAAAAAATTATATATGCTGTAGGATCTTTAAAAAAATTCTCTTTGTAGTGGTATGTGCTCCTATATAAATATTCAGATATATTGTGGGATTGAGAAGAGAGAACTTCTCTAGATGTCTATCACAAGATTCGTTGTCGTCTCTGCACGCATCGGATTCCTACTTCAAGTCTCGGCATGGATGTTAGGATGTACGTAGCCCAGTAGCCGTGTGCATGGTTTGGTGGCCACTTTCTCCATAATCCTGCTACTTCCATGCACGAAGTCAATTACGACTTACGAGTATTTCGAGGTCGATTCTGCAATGTCAACCAAGACTAGCTCGCAGAATTGTTCCAGTGAATCAGTGATCAGTGGATGCCGGTACCAGTTCCTGACCACGCATTTAATTAGGAGTACATGTCCAAGTTAATTAAATTCCTGAGTCTTGGTACTGATGATCTCGCTTGTTTTTCTGGCCTCGTGTAATACAGATACAGTCCAGTCACTTGCATTTGTTTGGATCAAACTCTTTCTTTGAAGCTTCATCAATCTATAAATAAATTAAGGCAATGGCACATAGTCAAATTAACACTATTTCCCGATGATATACTTTCCACTTGATTGCCTAATGAACTTGTCAACTCTTTACCACCAACATGCTATTAACATATAACGAACCAATGCATGTAAGGAGCACTATAAATAGCCATGCAAGCTTTAGTTCAGCACCCATCTCATCTCATCTCACACTAGTATACTCAATAATGGCAGGCACTAAATTGGTAGCCCTAGGTTTCATTGTCCTCTTGAGCATGGGCTTAGCCAATGCTGCAAGGGTGGCTAGGTACTCAAGTGCTGGAGGAACTGGTACGGGTGAAGGTGGTGGTGGTGGATATGTGAATGGCGCCGGCTCTGGGTCCGGTAGTGGTGCTGGGTCTGGTGAGAGTGGTTCAAATGGTGTGCATGCAAGTGCTGGAGGTGGAGGCGGAGGTGGTGGGAGTAGCTACTATGGTGGCTCTGGGTATGGCGGTGGATCTGGCTCAGGTTCAGGCTCTGGCCAGTATACTCAAGGCTCTTATTATGGCAATGGTGGCTATTCCAACGCTGGTGGTAATGGAGGTGGCGGTGGCGGAGGGCAAGCTGGAGGTTATTACGGATCTAGTGGCCAAGGTGGTGGTAGTGGTACAGGCTCTGGCTCCAGCGAAGCCGGTACATATTGGTACGGACCGGGTTATGCAAATGCTAATGCCAATGGCAACGGTGATGGAAAAGGCACTGGTCAGAATGGTGGTAGTGGAGGCGGTCAAGGTGGTGGATCTGGCTATGGTAACGCAAACCCATAGAAATTCTACCTCCAAGAAGATGGAGCCCATCATATAGTGTTTTCCACGGTTGTTGTATTAGAATTTTCTTTCTTTTATTTGCGTCGTTACGCATGCGTGCTAGGTTGTATCAAATCAATAAAGGGCTCCATCATTGTACAAGTTAAGTAAACACAAAAATACGTATGTCAGGTATGCATCTCATACTGTGTCACTGGTGGTTGAGACTAGCTATACTATTATCCATGTGCGGCCTATCCGCCCTCTATCTATATGGATTTTTTCTAAAGTAATCTAAGTAGTTCTTCGAGAATTTATACAAATTTCATCGTTGCAACATATACAGCATCAAGTGATACAGTTTCATCTACATTTATTATCAGCAAACTGATTGTTGAAACAGACAAATTACTGCAAGGTGAATCCTATATTCCAATTTCCAATCGAGATGGCTCTAACCAAGCCTGAATGTTCCCCGGTCTGCATGCCTCCATGCACACAAGATACTGCTGTTGAGCCAGCCAATCCTGAGGGTCTCGTGTGAATCTGTGATTATTGGGCATATCATAAAAGTTTGAATCATCCTAAATATCCAAAATGATGAGTTAGGGTTCGCTGATTGTAGAATTATTTGTAAAAAAGCATGTTGAAATATGTATCAGACAGAGGAACCTGCTGGGTAGGGTAGGAGAGGACAAAGCATCCTTGTGCAGGTCTGCGCACATACCCGTGTCGGTGTATACATCCAGTGGCGGATTTCCCGCTATGGCCACTAGGGCCATGGCCCTAGTCACAAGCCCGTTAACTCCACACTGTAGCTCATGGTAGTATGAAGGTCCAGCCCATCTAACGCCGGCAGCCCATGGACTGGCCCTAGGCGTTCGGCCATCCCAGCTCCGCCCCTGTATACATCTTGTTGGCATCTACAGTGGTGCCATGAACTTTTATGTGTAAAAAACATATGCCAAAATATATTTTTGTGTAGTAATTTGGATTGGAAGAGTATGTAAAATTTGGGCCAATATCATCATCCATATGAGTATGTATCATATGCATGTTCTATTTTTTGAGCATAGTATTGAGAGATATGTGTCTACACGATGATCACACTACTATAGAAAATATTTTTGGAGTTGAGCTAAAACCTATTTGAAGGGGCGGCTCTGGTGCCCGCTTCTGCTTTTTGTAGCTAAAAAATAGCTATTTGCAGGAGTGGGCTCGGACCATCTCCAAGTGTGGGCTAGAGAAGCCCCCGAAACATATTTCCAGTGGCTAATGTGCATGTATATGATGAAGGCGACCTGTACGTATTGAGAAATACGACATGATGGAAACTTCACACTAAACGTAGTTGTTTAAAATTTCCCATTGAGAATCAGGTTAATTGGTCTGGGATCAACCTCTCTCACCCACAACTAAAAGTACCAAGCTCAGACTTATGGGATGATAATGGATTGATGGACATCCAGTGGCCAATGTAACTTTCTAGCTAGCTAGTTCTCTGGTTACTATTTTCCACCTTTCTTCAAATGTCCGGATTTTAGTTCTTTTTAATTTTTGACCTGGCCAAAGAGATCAAACTTTGCCTACCTTTAAGAGTGCCTAGTTTCAATGGAGATCTTTAAAGGTAGGCAAATAAGTTTCACCATCTTTTGCCGAATACTAGCACAGAGATAGTATCCGAAAGGTGAAGTGAACTCATCTCCAAATGTGACAATTGGCCCTCTTTCCGTGTGTAAAACGAGTTGTGGTGTTTTGTTCCAGTTTGCTTTAGTGCTGCAGTAAAGTAATCACGACAATGCTTTAGTTTAAGTTGTCATTAATTGCGATGCAATTGATGACCACTGTAACCAAGTCTTCCCTCGCCATAATAGTGGCGTGATTAAGCAAACCGACAAGAAGAGAACTAAAGAAGCCTATCGTCAGCTCGATCTTAGCGTTCCAAAATATCTCTTTCAGCAAGGCCTAGCATTTTTAGTGTAGACATCTCTGTTACATGTTGATCAGAAGACATGGCATCTCTGTTACATGTTGCTTATTAGGAGAACTAGATGATCTGCTTGTACTACTTCAAATTTTGAGCCCTTCTCTACAACAAGTGGACGCTAGCTTAGGGCCTAGCTAACGATTCATTTGCTTCTAAATAAAACTTGCATTGTAGTGATTATTAGATTGTGTCAGTAGCCTCTTCTTACCGTAATCACAGAGTCATATGTGCGCGCTCATCGAAGTCAACTACGAAAACCTCGAGGTCATCGCCTCTGCAGTGTCAACGACGAGTAGAAATGTCCAGTCCGTCAGTGGATGTAATGCTTGTGTAGTTGTGTTCATTGTAAAACGTGTTGTTCAGAGTTAATCCAGGTCGTCGTTTAACAGCTCCGAGTCTCTGATCCCTGCGTTCAATTACGGCAGTCGATTTGGTAATCTTTTTGGTTCTGGTGCTGCTAGCTGTTCACCTTTCAGAGGGTCGAATAATGCATAGGTAAGGCGGCATCCATAGTTCTCCAATATAATTGTCCTTTATTCACATATAAGAGAATCAATTTAATAAGCGGAATTGTGCTACGGAGCCCATCAAACAAAACAGTTCAACATTCAAGTCATTCATTCGTTCGCATCGATGGATGTTTCTTCCTTCTGAAATGAAGAATATAAATTAAAACTAATACATTGATAAATCGCTTAAATTAGAGGAACCATGTGGTTCAATTTGAAGGAGCCTTCTAGACACCTATGATCTTATTAAACACCACACCTTTGGTGCCTTAGATTCTACAACGATCCATGAAGATGACTTCAAAGCAGCTAAACTTAATAAGAGCACCATAG
Organism: Urochloa ruziziensis; assembly: GCA_015476505.1. Taxonomy (NCBI): domain Eukaryota; kingdom Viridiplantae; phylum Streptophyta; class Magnoliopsida; order Poales; family Poaceae; genus Urochloa; species Urochloa ruziziensis. Next base: position 55,903,911 of record CM027118.1, read on the forward strand.
GGGAGAGGAAAACAAGTACTAACAGCAAAGATAATTTGTTATCACATAGCTTCTTGCACATGGTGTAGGCGTGTAGCCAAGTCAAGGCGCTCCACTGATCCATTGGCTTTTAAAAATTAAAGCTCCTCTTGATCTTCTACTGAACCACTGCAGCAGCAAGGTCTCAAGGTACTATAAATAGACATGCTTGTTTTCACTCAGAACTCATCTCAACTTAAGAGAGTCTTAGGTAGTACCTCACAATGGCAGGCACTAAGCTAGTAGCACTTGGGTTCATTGTCCTCATGAGCATGGGGATAGCTAATGCCGTGAGGGTGGCTAGATACTCTAGTTCTGATGGAACGGGTACAGGCGGTGGTTGGGGTGGTGGTTATGTGAATGGTGGTGGCTCAGGGTCCGGGAGTGGCACTGGGGCTGGTGAGAGCGGTTCAAATGGTGCCCATGCATCTGCTGGAGGCGGTGGTGGAGGGGGCGGCACTAGCCAGTACAACGGGTCTGGGTATGGTGGAGGGTCTGGGTCAGGTTCAGGTTCTAGTCAAAATACTCAGGGTGGAGAATCGGGTTATGGAGATTCTTCCAGTGCTGGTGGTACCGGTGGTGGTGGCGGTGGAGGACTAGGTGGTGGCAATTGGGGATCTAGTGGTCATGGGGAAGGTAGTGGCACTGGATCTGGCTCGAGCTATGCTAATAGGTACGAGTACGGACCAAGTTATGGGAATGCAAACGCTAATGGCAATGGCAGTGGCAAAGGCAATGCTGAGAATGGTGGAAGTGGTGGTGGTCAAGGAGCTGGATCTGGGTATGGTGATGCCAATCCCTAGTTCATGTTGTTACCTGGTCAATTTAAAGGAGGAGCCCAAATTTTCTTCTTGCACGTCGTAATTTTCTTCTTTGTAATCGTATCATTATTTAGTAGAGGCAAATCAATAATAAAGGGCTCACTTCTGTAGTCAATGTAGTACTAGTAGAGCCTAAGTGTAAGCAGAGGCAAGTTAGGATGAGGAGACCTTTATGTTTACCATGTCAACATTTCAATGGAATAGTACTCCTCTACCATTTTCTGATTTCTCATGTAATCTTGTCGGCTTATCAATGAAATGGTGCTCCTTTATCAATTTTTGTCTGGACATTTCTTAGAATGTCAATCACGAATAAATCTTTCTCTGTGTTACATGTTCTGATGTCTAAAACATATATGCATGTACATCAAGTGATTTAAATTTATAGAATGGTTATTTGAATGCACATAATAAGAGAGCAATTTGGACAGCTAACATTATACATTTGTAAACTAGTTACGACAATGCAAGAAAAAAGCAAATAGGGGTTTGTCTTCTCTGGTGTAAATTCATATACGTGAGAATAGCGCCCAACGTCTTCTTCCTCGGCACAGGCAGCAGGCCAACGGCCAAAACTGTTTGCCACCGCCGACGCCTTGCTTCTTCACTCCCTCGCTCGCTACAGCAAGCCCGCCATCGTCTTTTTTTTTTTTGGGCGAGGGTGCTCAGACGATGCGTTCCATATTTCCCATCCTCATCCCATCCTCTTTAGAGAAAACAATTTGGGATGCATCTCTTTGGTGCGAAAACAATTTGGGATGCATCTCTTTGGTGCGATGAGGATGGGAAATATCGAATGCATCGTCTGAGCATCCTCGCCAGAATACAAGGTCCATCACGCTGCTTTGGCTCTCCCATTTTTTATTTCATTTTATTGGCCACAAGGTCGTCCAAACTTTCTGCTAGCATTATCTAGAGCTGATTTTTCTTGCTGATTCCAGCTTGGATTAACAATTTAGGGTTGATTTCCAGTCCTTCTCCCAGAAAAGAGCCATGCCTTGCAGATTGCAGTTGCTTCAAACGCCACATGTCCCTGACTCCCTGTTGGAGGTTGGGATGCGGTTGCTAGTTTTTTTTTTTTGACCGAAGTCAGTAGGGGAGGCCCCTACCTATTTTTTTTATAAATATGTACAAAGTATGTACAGAGTGTTTGTGAGTTTACAAACTCAAAAGAAAAAGAATGAAAAAGCTCTATTACAGACTACTCATCCAAGCTTCAATGGCAACTCTCACCACTGGTTTTGCCTTAAGCAAGACCAGAGACATCTCCTTAAGGAAGAAGCTCCTCCAAAGTATGAGCGAAATGGCTTCATTATCAAAGACAATACTGTTTCTGTGGCACCAAATACTCCAACTAGCAACCATAATAATTTCTCTGAAAATTGATGCTCCAAATGCTTGCCTAGCAGCCATAATCATCCCTAGAGGGGAGAGGTTCAGGTCCCAGGTGATCCCTATCAGCGTCCAGCAGCTCTGGCTGAATGGGCAAGAGAAAAACAAGTGCATAATGGTTTCCTCCGAGCCTGAGGAGCATAAAACGCAACTGTAATCATCAAGGTGCATGTTCTTCCGTCGGAACAGGTTCCTTGTGTTCAAACGATCTCTCAACAACAGCCAGAAAAAGAATTTGTGCTTGCCACGGCAGGAGGATTTCCACATCCATTTAAAAAGAGGCGAGCAAACTCTGGTGCCAATTAACTTCTGGTATGCTTTTTTGGTCGTGAAAAGGGAGGACCCCCAAATATATGACCAAAAATCCATAGAACTTTCATCAAGTTGCACCGAGCTAAGAAGCTGATTGAGTTCATCTAGTTGCTGTGAGGCAATTGTGGAGAGAGGCAGGTTAAAAGATCTTTCCACTGGCCATGACAGGAAGGTCCTAACTGCACAATTGTTCTTCTTGGCATATGAGAATAACTGCGGAAATCTCACGCTGAGAACCCCAAAATCCCAGTTGTCCTTCCAAAAAAGCACAGAATCCCCTTTGTGAACAGCTAGAGCAGCAATGGACAGGAAAGTGTCTTTTAGGCTCATGACATCTTTCCACCAGAACGAGCCAACATTTTTCCTGGCATGAGGTGGATTTCCTCTTGTATAAAAGCGGGACCAAGTCAGGTGAACCCAGGGAAGATCTGCTTTGCTGTAGAACTTATGAAATACTTGAGCAAGAGAGCAGTGTTGTGTTGCCGAATATCAATGATTCCAAGCCCACCTTGTTCCTTTGGCCTAATTGCTGTTTTCCAGGCAACAAGATGACCCCCTTTCTTGGAGAGATTCCCTCCATTCCAGAGACAACTTTTACAATATTTGTCAATTTGGTCCATGATGCGGTTGCTAGTTGCTGGGACATTCTAGGGCCTCAATGTTTAAGGTTGCGCGCGATACTTCTTGGGAATCTGGAATTTCCACAGAAAATTTTCGAGACAAAACCGTACACGATCATTCAACAGTCAAAATGCTTTATTTTTCTGTTTCCAACAATTATTTTTCATTTTGTATCGTTTCTGATGTGTATTTTTCATCTCGTTATTTCTTCATATTTTACGTGATTGCCGGGGAATGGACTGGGCCAGAAGGAATTGCAAGTGGGCCGAAGAAAAAATAAACTTAAAAGGGCTTTCTGTCCACTTGGTAGTTGAATACGAAGGGCCTTGTTGCATCTTGCATGCGTTTTGGGCTACCTGACGCGCATGGGAAAAAGGTCCAAGATGAGAAACGAAAAATCATTAAAGAGAGCTTGAATCCAATTTGGATGCTGGCTTGTCGACGTGATTGATCTGCATGATTTGGATAATTATTAAATCACGTAATGTTGAAAACAGAAGTTTTTCCCTGTCTGTCGCGTTATTTGCAAATAAATAAATAATAAATAATCACGCTTCCTTGAATCAGCATGGATCTGTAAAGGAGGAACATCCCGGTTGCGAATATTTTTTTAAAAAAGGTTACCTTTTGTGAAAAAGGATGGGATGTGATGGAATTCATGAGAAAGATAAGACTATGTTGGGCCTTGACCACATGAGATGGATATAAATTAAATAGATACTTCGCATAACATTGACACACAATAATGTGATTAGGATTTAAAATTCTATTTAGATAGATTAAAATTAAATGATTTATAAAGAATTTTGGATTCATTTTTGTAAAAAAATATGCATCTAACAAAAAATTAAAATCTAGGTCACATTAGATTGAAAATTTTAGAAAAAGGATATTTTCCTTATCTAAATTTACAAAAAATAACTAAAGGTTTAAAATTTTTGTGGGATTTCAAAAAAAGTTGTTTGATGTTATTTATTCACAACTCAAAATAAATTTCTTGGGGTGTGACAAAAAAGTATACCTCAACTTGAAGGCAACCATTGATGCATGTACTTTGGGAACATCATCAGTGGCGGATCTTGCGGTGCATCCCCCCCCCCCCCCCCCCCCCCCCTCCCCCTCCCAGGAGCTCTATCCTGCGTCCGCCACTGAACATCATAGAGCACACAATGAAGAATGACACAACCAAGACGAAGTTTTCTTTACTGTAAGGCGTGTGCAACCCAAGTTCGAGCCTAAACCAAGTGGTTTATCTTAGCGTGCTAGCCGCTGCTTCATTTCGTATAGCGATCGCTTTCTCTTTCTTAGCGCTCCACCCCACGGGGAACTCTGGTTGTGCTTTGGTTGATTTTTTTTCCTATTTTCTCTTACTTGACTCAGCTTGACCTACTTGACTCAGCGGTTAGAGTATCGCTTTCGTACGGCGAGAGTCATTGGTGTTATATAGATATTACCTATATGCATGGTTTGGTGACGAGAAGAGAAGCAGTAGCAATACTTTCTGGAGATTACCTGACAGTATATCATTGTCGAAATAATCAAATAAAAGCATACATGGTATACTATATGAACTGTAGGAAAAATAATATGCACTAGACATTCTAGTAGCTAGTAGCTACCCGTACCGACTGCTCGCATACTAGCGTACCAGTAGTGTTCAGTGTTTCTGAGGGCTGGAGATTCATAATCAGAGATGTTTATTATCGTGGCCAAGCCCCTACCAAAAATCGGCCATCTTGTTCTTGTGCTAGAAGTACGTGGCATCAAACTGTTTTCTTTTAATCTTCTTGTTATATCCATTTTCATTTATTCCAATTGCTACATGCCTCGGATCCTCTTCTGGTTTTAGTAGTAGCCTTGCAACAAAGTATTGACATTTGTTTGGCCCCCACTGCTTACTAATATTAAGGCGTGTTTAGATCGAGAAAATTAAAATGGATGAAAACTACAGAAAAGTATTGTTTCTATGGAAACGCGCATAGAGATAGAAATGAACTAAGGGCCTGTTTAAATCCGGTGAAAGGATAAAAAGTGGTAAAACCTTTTTGCATTGGGCTGCGTGTATAGAGAGTAGAAATGAACTGACACGGTTCTTTAGGTGGAAAACTTTTTGTACTTTTTGCAAACTTGGCGGATTTAAACGTGCCCTAACACGGTTGTCTAAGTGGATAACTTTTCGTGAAAAAGGGCTTTAATGAAACACGAAAGCCTCTTGAAGCTGTCAGTGATTTCGAGTTTCCCGAGAATGAAACATTTGGAAATCGATTCATCTTCAGTTTATCAGTCCATAATCAAAGTTACACAAAGTTTTCATTGAGATCGACAAACCTAATCATATCCATTGATGCAGTCAAGGTAAGGTAAATAAATAGTTTTATTGCTGATGAATTATATATTTCTAACTATTTTTTCGACAAGAGAGATTTTATTACTTGCTAAGGTTTTACATATATTTCTAAAGTTGTAATGAGCCTTTTTTACATGCCACGATTAAGCTAACTAGCTCATACCATGGAATAAGATGCATTTGGTTCGTACAATGGTAACGTAAACGTAAAGGAATGAGATTACAGTGCTTTATGTGGCGGAATGGGTGATTACAGTCATTGTTTGGTTGCACGGTGGTAACGGTATCGGAAAGAAAAGCATCGCAGTATCTGATTACGGTGGGGGAGGAGAGGTAACAAGTCTATATACACCCGAGATTTGATTACACCGCTATCGGATTACAGATGACCTCAAACAAACAGATGTAATGGGACACGTACTCTCCGTAATGCGATTACATTACATTTTAGCAAACCAAACGCATACAATTCTATCCTATGGCAACCTTGGGGTGAGTGTCCAATTATCAATAGAGTTAGATCGAAACTCTGCAACTAGCCTAATGATTAGTCAAGAGATTGTGAGTTTAGATAATCTCCTGCTACATATTACAGTGCAGAGAGTTTGAGTTGAATAAATGGAGATCAGGTAATAACTACTAGAAATGTATTCTTCATTTGTTCAAGTAGTTCAGAAAGAAGAGTAATGAACTATATATTTCTAAAAGTTCTATTTCTATTGGATATGTACTGCTATTACCTTGCTAGCTACATACATTTGCTTTTGAGATATGTAGAAGCTAAAATCAAATGAATGCAAATTTGTTTTGTATATATGTAGGCCTTGCACTTAAATGGAAGGCACAAATTGCAGAGAAAACGTTCATATGCCCTTGAAGTAAGGAGGGGGCAGTTGACCCGGAGCAGGATTTTTATATACAGATGAAATAATTAATCCCATAGTCATCACCAGTGATCCAATCAACGAGCTTTGATCTGATTAATTAAAAAAAAGTCGCCAATAGATCTTGAGTATGTTAGATATTTTCACCATCTACATCACCACCAATGCTATAAATACCATACAATCCTTGGTTTACTGTTCAACCCTTGTTAGGTTTCACCAAGCTCACCATGGCTACCAGCAGCAAGCTCATAGCACTCAGCCTTTTTGTTCTCTTCAGTGTAGGACTAACCAATGCTGTTAGGGTGGTTAGGTACTCCAGTTCTCAAGGAACGGGTGCAGGAGGGGGCAATGGTGGCGCCCTTGTGAATGGTGGTGGCTCCGGATCTGGAAGTGGCTCTGGGTCCAGTCAAACAAGTGGTGGGGGATCGTATGCAAGTGCCGGAGGTGGTGGTAGTGGTGGTGGCTGGTCACAATACGGTGGTTCTGCATTTGGTGCTGGATCCGGCACAGGGTCTGGCTCTACTCTGTCTGAACAGGGACCGTCATATGGCTACGGCGGATCTACGGCTGCCGGAGGCAGTGGTGGTGGCGGCGGCGGAGGGCAAGCTTCAGCCAATGAGAGATCTAGTGGGTATGGTGCAGGCGGTGGTGATGGATCTGGCTCTAGCGAGACAGGCGGAAGCTACTACAATCCATATGCTAATGCGAATGCTGCTGGTAATGGTGGTGGCACAGGCAATAGCCAAAATGGTGGAAGCGGTGGTGGTAATGGTAGTGGCTCTGGGTACGGTGATGCGGAGCCTTAAAATTTCTTCTATGATCTCAAGTTGGACCTATTGTTTCGCTTTTAGTTCTAAGATTTTTTTTCTAGCTTTATTTGTTCACCCCTTTTGATGTACTATCAGACAGGAACTAATAAAAGGCTCAAATAATTCAGTGAGTGTTCTTGTTTGTTCTCGTGTGCCAGATGTCATCTGACCATATATTCCCAGTAGTGTTACTTCGGCGACCTTTCTTCTAGAGATTTATTAATTAATGGGTTAAATTGGTGCGTGTATTGCGTGAACACATAAAAAGAAGAAAAAAGTCCAAATTACTCCCCTGAAGTATAAGCAAAGTCTGGATAACCCCTAAAGTATGTTTTGGTTCAATTTACCCCATAAACTATGACATTTGGTTCAAATTACCCCATAATACGATTTGTCTTTTTTGTTTCTCCATACATAAGTGGAACCTTGAGTTCAAAATTTACAGGATGGTAGTTGACATCGTAATGTATGTCAAAAAATATATTATAATTTTTTGTCATTATTTTTCACATAATTTTATATCTCAATGATTAATTTGTTATCAAATATCTTACCATATGAAAATAATGATAAAAATTTCATGACATATTATTTTAATATGTGTTATGATGTCTATTATCATCTCACAAAATTTGAATTCAAAATTCCACTTATACATAGAGAAACAAAAAAGACAAATTGTATTAAGGGGTAAGCTGAACCAAATGTTATAGTTTATAGGGTAAATTGAACCAAAACATACTTTAGGGGGTTATCCAGACTTTTCTTATAATTTAGGGGAGTAATTTGGACTTTTTTCCTAAAAAGAAAAAGATTAAACAACAATGCCGCTTCAGATATTGTTCTTGGATTTGATTAATCTGAGGCCAGGGAGACTAGTTTCATCATCAATTAATATAAGCTGTCACGTAGGCCATTTTAAGGGCAGTCCCAACCCTCCAACTAGGATAGTTTCTATAGCATTAATTACAGTGCTATATAGGACTTTTAACTTAGGTGGCACCATATTAAATAAGAAAGAGAGTAGAGAGATGAAGAAACTGGGTCTTGCATGAGACTCAGTTTCTACACTAGAACCTATGCACTAGACACTACCAAAATATGCATTGAGACATGATAGTTTCTTCATGATAGATAAGAACAAATATGATTGGTAGAGAGAAGAGATGATGCATTTATTAACCATTCACATCAAGAAACCATAGGTTGTGGAGTGTAGTTTCTATAGTGATTTCTTGCTTATTTGGCCATATAGAAACTACCTATAGACACTTGGGTTGGGACCGCCCTAAGTGACATGACACGATTAATGAGGAGAGAGAAGAGAAGTTTCATTCTCATGACACTCAATGGCTCAATACTCAACGGATGACACTCCATTAAGACGGTGGGTGTTTTATCCTTGGCACATTTGATCATAGGCAAATGAAAAAAGTAAATGTTGTATATTGTCTATGAAAATGTGTCATGACAGAGTCACAGTTTTATCCCAAAGCTGATGCGACTGTCTATAAAATTGCACTAGCACTAAGACTGACCTAAGTATGGTAGTTCGGTAGTTGTATCAACATGTCTATATGTATGACAAACATGCATATGCCCATAGTAACTGACTAGGGGATTCGATTGGATATCTTGTATAGTAACTGACTAGGGGATTTACCATATAAACCTTACCTCTAAGAGTATACAAGGAGCATTGTTAAGGCGCAACAAACACGTGTCCCCCCTTTCACTCCCCCCCCTTTTCTTCTTCCTCCTGCCGCTAGCAATTTTGCGTATCCCGCCTCGCAACTTCAGTTCAACGGCGGCAGCAACGCCCTCGCCCACCACCTCCTCCGTCTCCTGTGGCCTCCGCGGTCGACGAACTCCCCCTCGTTCACCACCTCCCCCGTCTGCGGCGGCCTCCGCCACGTCTGCCGCCGCCCACCCACCACCGCAACCCTAACCTATCGTGGTCGTCCTTCGCTCCCGCCGACCACTACATCCCTCGGCTCCGGTGGTTTCCGTCGCTGCCTGTCACCGTGGCCCCGCTAACGTTGACGACGAACTCTCCAGCGTCCACCACCTCCCTAGCTCCGTGCGGCCTCCGCCGTCTCTGCCGCCTGCCCAGCCACTATGGCAACCTAACCCGTCGTGGTTCTTCGCCCCCGCCCACCATCACCTCCCTCGGCTCCGGTGGTCTCCGCCGCTGCCCACCCACCATCGCACACCCTAGTATGTTCTCCTCCTTCGCCCTCCGCCGCCGGCCACCACCTCGACCGGCAGCTCTCGGCGGCTGTGTCGCCTGCCCACAACCCACCGCCGGCTGTCGACCATGTCAACCCTAACTCGTCATCCACCTTTGCCCTCGCTGCCCACTAGATGTCTAGCCCTACACGGCCGACGGTGCTCCAGCACCGGCCAACCCGCCACCACCGCCACCCCCAAAGCCCCTCTTCAAGTCCGGTGACCCTGGGAACCCTCCGCCGCAGCCTCGAAACCCTAACCCGAGGCGTGATGACGATGACGGCGAACAACCTGAGACTTGATCGCGCGAGCGGGCGCGGGGGGGGGGGGGGGGGGGGGGGCAACTTGACGGGTGGGCTCGTGTGGCAGGAGGGTCTCATGGGCCACAAGAAGGTCGAGCCGGTCGCGCTACAGCGCGACGTGTAGCGAGTTAGACTTCTCCTATAAGAGGAAATAGGGGTACCCCTAGGATAACACATCCCAATAGGCTCGACAACCCTAGTGAGATCCCATAAGATCTCTCTTGACATTCATAAGCAATACAACACCCCTCAACAGGACATATGGTATTACATCATCTCGTTAGCCCGAACCTGTCTAAATTCCTTGTGTCTTTGTCTTTGGCATACGCCATATTGCTCTAGGTCATGTAAAAATGATTACGACTCCCCGAGCATAATAACTACTATGACAGACAAAGGTTCAGCAAAAGCCAACTCCAACTTAGGGCCCAGTGAATTCTGAAAAAAAACTTAGGGCCCAGTGTGAACGTGATTAGGCCCATGCGAGATGTGTGACACAAGCGCGCCGGTGACTTTCCTCAGTTGTTGTTGGGTCGCTCTGCGCTTGTCTGGTTTGTGGGCCGGGCAACGCGGCAATAAGTTACTAAAAAAGTCACGCTCCGATGATCCCGCGACCCCGGCCTTTCTCAGCTATACCCGTGCTCCCGGCACTCCTCCGATCCGCCTCCCCCTCCCCATATCATCATCTCCGGCCAGCCGTGTCCGGCGAGCATTCCCGCGCCGTGTCGCATCGATGATCTCATCGAATCGACCGATACCGTCGTCTCAGAAAAATGCAGGCACGGCGAACGGGAAATGGCGCCCAGGACAACTGGATCCATGATTGCACATCACTCAATAATGGACATCGAGCCAAGTTATCTAGCATGGAGCTCATGGGCAGCCTCGCCGGATCAATTGCACTCTCGGATCGATGTTCTATTACTCTAATAACCTAGAGTAAGCCACCGCAACTTGCATCGTATCGCATGCATCGACAACGGAATCCCGTCGATCAAGACGGCTAGGATCTGTCGCTTGCTTCCTGTTCATGTTTACTGTACGAGTGATCTTCTCTGGTGTGCCACTGTGCCTGTACGTCCGAGAATCGACTACGCAATTCTAGGTCAACTATCTGTGGTTGATGCTGTAAGTTTTACCAATAGGCCTCTCCTTGTTTACTACAGTGTACTGTTGCTAATCGCTGAAAGAAAAAAATGTCTACACATACAGTGCCTACAGCACAGGCTATCTGCTGCTTGCGTTGAATCCGAGGTCGTCGCGGCGTGGCAGCACAGCACGAGCATCGAGCCCTGGAATAAGTCCAAGTCAACACAATGTTTGCTTCACCGTGTTTAAACAATGAACTCTACCTCTACCTCTACTGCTTGCCTAGCACACGCGCAGTGGAGTGAAGCAGTGCTCTGGATCGTTGCTGTGCCTGATCAAAATGCACCGACAAATGAAGCAGCTCATCGTCTCGGGCAAAGCCTGTTCTAGTGCTCTTACTGAAGCTCTGGGTTGTCGCCGGTGTAGGACATCTGCATGTTGATGTTGTGTGTTGTGATCATGTTTTTTCTGGGATCGAAAAATGGAGGAGTTGTAGCAGCATGTAGCAACTAATGTATACTACAATATGACTAGTACGAGTATGTAACTTGAAGCAACCGATTGATACCCAAAGGTTTCAATGTTTTGCCCTGTTTACTTGCAGTATAGTACTGCCATATCCGTGTGTGTCTGAACTCTGAAGTCGAACAGAGATGGCGTATAGTTTCATGGAGGTGAAAAAAAACAACAGGATGACTCTGTCGACAGGAATCTCTAGCTCTTACTAGGCTCTGAATTTTGACAGAAACCAAAGCAACAGCTAGCTAATTGTATTTCTAGAGACTTCTACAGTGCTGTATCAATTAATTGCTGCCAGAATTAAACTAACATTTCAGGAGATGGCATCATGAGAAAAAGATGCCAATGGTTTCTTGATCGATGCGGTCAACATTGCCACCCAGATTAGAGAACTCTCTAATCGAATCTCACTCACGTGGCCACCCATCTCCCGACCCAACGCGGAAACCCTGAAAGATCGCGTCCATGCACGGCATTCCACCGCTATAAATACCCATGCAAACCCCGGGGCTTAGCATCCACCCCGGCTCACTCACTCTCCAGTCTCCACCGAGCTCACTGGCAATGGCTACCAGCACCAAGCTCGTGGCTCTCGGCTTCGCCGTCCTCCTGAGCATCGGCATCTCCGATGCAGCGAGGGTGATGAAGTTCGGCAGCACCGCCAATGCCGGAGGCGGCGGCGGCGGTGGGGGAGGTGGCGTCGGGTCGACCGGCGGTGGGTGGGGCGGCGGCTCCGGCGGCGGCGGCGGTTACGGTGCCGGCCAGAGCAGCGGCAGCTGGTGGGACCGTTTCGCCTCCAGCATAGCTGGCGGCGGCGGTGGAGGCCAGGGCGGCGGCGGCGGCACCAACGGTGGAGCCGGCTCTGGTGGCGGCTCCGGCTACGGCTCCGGCACCAGCTCGACTGCGGCGGGCGGCCCTAGCAGCGGCAACTACGCCAACGCTAACGGCAACGGCGGCGGCGGCGGCATGGGCGGCGGCGCCAACGGCGGCTACGGCACTGGCGTCGGCGGCGGCGTTGGCAAGGGCCAGGGCGAGAGCGGCGTCGCAATGGGACCAGCTTCCAACGGCTACTACAACGGCGGCGCCGCCGATGCCACCGGCGGTGGTTCTGGCTCCGGTGGCGGCAACGGCGGCGGCGCTGCCGAAGCTCCGAGCTACGGAACCGGAGGTGGTATTGGTGGAGGCAGGGGACAGGCCGGCAGTGACGGTTCATGGGGCTCAGGTTTCGCTCAGGGGATCGGTGCCGGCACCGGCGGCGGTGGCGGCGGCGGTTCCCAGGGCGGCTCCGGCGGCGGCGGCGGCGTTGGTTCCGGATCCGGCAGCGGCGGAATCCACTGAGAAGCTTTCCCTATAGCTTCTTGGATGGAGCAAATTAAACTGCAGAAGGTGGAGCCCAGCATTAGTGTCAGTCCATTTTGGTATCCTTCGTGTTTGAGAGTTTGTGGGGTTCTTTTTTTTCGTGTTTGTTTCAGGCATTAGTCAGAAATAATGGGCTTCGTGATTGTAGTTGGAGTAGGTAGGTAGTCCAGCATGCAACTGAGATGTAATGGCTATCTACGAGTATGCAGCGTCATATCTTTTGTTGGTTGTTTCTTCCCTTCCTTGTTGTAAACCGTCTCCCATCGATTAATGTCAATGGATGCTACAACTACAACGTTTTTTGTTTTCCAAAGTCCAAACAAAATTTTAGTAATTTACTGGTGCTCCTGAATTCTTGATCTCTTGCAGCCTTTTTTGTCATGTCGAATGACTAGTTCTTGTAAGCTTGTAGCATTGAACATTAGCTGGGGACTTGAAACTTAAAAGGGAAATAGCACTCACTACGGGAGGCGGCTACTTTGCCATGCGCCTCCCACTGCAAAACACACACGGCAAACAAATCGTCGACAAAGACATCTTTTGCCGTGTGCTAAAACAGTATAGAGCAGCTTTCAAGTGAAATTTCAGGTCTACTGAAAGAACACGAAGAGACACACAAAACGAAAAGAATCTCGCGGCCTGACCCAAAGCCCAAAGCACGCAAGATGGGCGTACCATTTTGGCCCGTTACGACGCCCAGCATTAGTTTCAGTCCATTTTGGTGCCCTTCGTGGAACAGAGTTTTCTTTTTTATGAGAGTTGTATTTTTTCCTTGTTTGTTTCGTGCATTAATCAGAAACAATAATGGGCTTCGTGATTGTACTCGAGTAGGAAGTCGCAATTACATGTAATGGATATCTACGACTAGGCTTCGTCATGTTTTGTTGTACCCTTTGTTGTAATCCATTTATGATTGATAATTAGTGGAGCTTACTGCTACATTATATTCTTTTCCAAACAAAAATATAATGCTACTCTTGCTACCTAAATGTGTTGGCGTTGGCGTTGAGTGCTTGAGGCAGCACAGTCGTCGTTGCCATCAGAGTTCTTCTGAGCCCAGCGTTTGAGTCAATTGGAGACTTGGGTAAATTGCATAGTGTAGGTTTAGAGCAGCCTTCACACGGTGGTTCTGCTTCTGCATGGCTGAGGAAGAAGGGAGAAAAAGGAAAGACAAAACCAAAACACTCAGGGCCCAAAGCCCAAAGCCCAAAGCACGCCGAAGTTGGGCGTACCATGCATTTCGGCCCATTACGTTCGGTTGCCGTGTTGATGCTGTTCTGCATCAAATTTCTTTCTACCATAGTTGTAAGTTTGCTGATATTCGATAGATGACATTAGAAATCCAAATTAAAATTCTATTAATCGTTTCCCCAAAGTTTTATTTTCCAAATCCCGAACACTAAAACTTCCAGCACCATCCTATATGTTTTTTTTTCGTGCAGCCAACTATGCGTGGGCTTCACACATAAAATTCGTTTCGGACTCTAGTGATCTTAGTCTCCGCCGCGCAAGGTGATGGTTTCTACTACTAGTACCTTCTTTTGATTCCCTTGCAAACTTGAGCGCGTGCATGGTCGTCGCCTGCGCATCAACAAAAACAGCCGGCACCTAGCTCGTCGGTCATGACGACGACAACATCGTCGAGCTCGCCTTACCGGCTGCCGCGCCGCCGACCGGAATAGCAAAACTGCGTTGCCGCGCGCCGCCCTATTTGACGAAGCCCGTGTTTAGTTCCACCCAAAATCTTTTCACCCATCACATCAAAGGAGAATCTTAGATGCATTAAGTATTAAATGTAGACAAAAAGGTGAAAAGTTATATGGATAGGCTGTAAATTGCGAGACGGATCTAATGAGCCTACTTAATCCATGAATTTGCAATGGTAATGCTACAGTAACCATCCGCTAATTATGGATTAATTACCCTCTAATTACCATCGTTAGATTCGTCTCGAGATTTCCAACTTATCCATATAACTTTCCACCTTTTTCGTCTACATTTACTACTGCTAAATTGGTAAAATCAATACCCGAAATCTTTTCACGAAAAATTTTCATCAACTGAACATGGCCGAAGCGAGAACGAACAGCCATTGTATTGCAGTTGAAATTCTGGGCCCTGTTTAGATGTTTCGCGAAATTTTTTTCGAGTATGTTCCCTCACATGCATGACATATTAAATGTAGTCGAAAAAAATAATCTATTATATGGATGGAGTGTACTTCGCGAGACGAATCTGATGAGCCTATTTGGTCGTTATTAGACAATAAATTGCTACAGTAAACATATGCTAATGACGGATTAATTAGACTCATTAGGTTCGTCTTGCGATTTACTGACAGAATCTGTAATTAGTTTTATAATTAGTCTATATTTAATACTTAAAATGTGTCCCCGACATATTCGAAAAAATTTTCGCGTTTTAGGGCCCGCCATGAAATGAATAGTTGTCCCTTGCCGGCGCTCGTAGCCATGCTGTCCATCTCGAACACCGTGCTATCCGGTTTGCTATATTTGTGGTGGTAGCGTATGCATGCGTGTGTAGCTGTCTCGCTTATCCTCGAAGTCTCCTTTCATTTGGCACACGGATAATGCAGTCAACGACCGCAAGATGGAGCCAAACTCAAAATGATGGATTTTGCATTGTTTGCCTGATCAATGGATTAAGACTTCAGAATCCCAGATTGCCTAACAGCTAGTAATACGCTAGTTGTACGTATAACACATCTTCGTCAACGATGGACGGAAAGACAGTGCGCTAAAAGTTCAAACATGGTTTCAGTCAAATACTGGCTGCGTCACACAAGAGAGTTTTCTGCTATGACATCTAAAGAATTTACTTGATTAGTCAGCTTGAAGTAGCTACCTCAAGCGGCAACGTAAGGGCAAGTACAACGGTGTAGACAACTGCTGTCTTTTCAATACAAACCGACAGCTTAAACAGATAGCTTGTACAATAGGTTGTCTGTTTGGCTGTCTACAGAATGTTTAATTCATCATTTGACACATAAATCATGGTAATCTAGTGCATATTTGATCTTTGTAGCCATTTTGTTGCATATATATCTCCAACAAATATATTTCTTTAAACAAACATATTTCTTTTTTTTCTCATTTCCTTTCTTTTTTCTTTTTCTCTCTCTTTTTTCCTTTTCCTTTTCTATCTCCCTTTCCATTTTCTTTTTCTTTCGTTTCTCTCTCTTCCTTTCCCCTCTCTCTCTTTCCTTTCTCTACCCTTCCACGCCAACTGCCCAGGCATCGTCTTCTTCCTCTCGCTTCCTCTCCCCTGTCCGCCACGGTTGAGCCACTGAGCTAAAGCCGGCGGCTATTCTGGCCACCAAACTCAGATTTGAGGGCATGGGGAGAGAGAGGAGGAAGAGGGGACTCGATTTGGGGGACTTCCTGGCAGAGCTGCTGCGAATAAGGGAGGAGGCCACGGCTAGCCATGGATGGCGTCCTCTATGCTTCCCGACGTCGCGAGAAAGATAGAAGAAGACCGACTTCGTAGGGGATCTCCTACGCCGCCGACGAGGCAGAGCGGGTCGTACAACGGGGCGACCAGCCGGCGACCCGCGTTGGAGCACGCGCCCTGAGCCGTAGATGGACGAGACGATGACCTCGCCTGGGAGCCGGTGCCGCGGGAGATTTCTGCAAAAAAACATCTGCATGTATACGGCACTCGACGGCAGTTGTACGTGCCCCTAAACCAAACAGTTGATGAACACTGTGTCCAAACCACAGGCAAGTTGCGGCAACTCGGGCTTTCCTGCCGCGCGCGCGCTACCCATTGCGGCCGCCAGCCATGCATGCATGGTCAAAGCGTACGCGACATTCATACTTGCTGCGTTATCAACTCAGTTCAGACGTAATACTACAGTCAAGCCTACTAAGAAAAATAAGTGCTTGACGATGATCATTCCAAAAGTCATGCCGTACCTACCTGTCGTTTTCCTTCCAATATGAACACTCACTCCATATTATTTCTACATTAAAACTAGTGAGAGCAAGTGACATCTTGGGCTACAACTTGGCTACACTACTCCAGCTGATCTATAAATAGCCATGCAGCCTTCACTTCCTACTCATCTCATTCTCATCCTTCAAGTTCACTAAGCTTGCTAGCAAACAAATGGCTAGAACCAAGTTTGTGGCACTTAGCTTCATTGTCCTCCTTGGCATTGGACTATCCAATGCTGCAAGGGTTTCTCGATATGTGAGTGCTGGGGGTGGAGGTGGTGGTGGAGGAGGAGGTGGTGGGTCAGGGGGTGGTTCAGGGTCGGGATCCGGTTATGGCTCTGGGTATGGCCAGGCAAGTGGGTCTTTTGGTGGAGCATATGCTAGTGGAGGGGGTGGGGGTGAGGGTGGTGGAGGGGGACAGAATGGAGGATCTGGATACGGTTCAGGTTCAGGTTCTGGGTATGGTCAGGCTGGCGGGTATGGGTCTAATGGTGGATTGTATGCTTCTGGAGGCGGACAAGGTGGCGGTGGAGGGGGTGGGCAAAACGGTGGGTCTGGTTATGGCTCTGGTTCCGGTTCTGGATATGGCCAGGCCAGTGGATATGGGCCCTATGGTGGAGGGTATGCCCAGGGTGGTGGCCTAGGTGGAGGTGGTGGTGGTGGACAAAATGGTGGGTCTGGAAGTGGATCCGGTTCTGGTTCTGGATATGGTCAAGCTATCGGATATGGTCCATATGGTGGTGGCTATGCTCAGGCAGGTGGGCAAGGTGGTGGTGGAGGCGGCGGTGGTGGACAATATAGTGGTTCTGGACAGGGTTCCGGTTCGGGTTCTGGATACGGTCAAGCTGGTGGATATGGACCTTATGGTGGTGGATATGCAGAGGCTGGTGGTCAAGGTGGTGGCGGTGGCGGTGGCAGTGGGCAAAGTGGTCCAGGTGGCAGCGGATCTGGGAACGGCTCAGGAAGTGGCTTTGGATCTGCCGGTAGTGGTGTTGGATACCCATAAAACTTGAACGATATTACTGAAGTACAATTCCGATGCCAACATGTATACTTAATAGTTGTTTACTTAAATAAGGAATAATTGGCTGTTCCAAGGCTTCTGTAATAAGAATGGCATGTGTTGTTGTACTACGATACCAATTTATGTTCTGTAAGTGTTAATCAGTTTGCTTGTGCCTTGGCATCTGTTACTGAGTGCATACAACATGAATGTTGGTGACTCTCTTCTATATACATGGTATGTGCTTTTTATGTTGGATGCTGTTGCAACGTATATATATATATAGGAGTTTTGCTCTCCGGCCATCCATCCATTTTCCACTTCACACGTTACTATGAATATGATGCAAGAATGATGGATAACACGTGCGCGTCTGATAAACAAGAGAGTTCAGTGAGTAGGGAGAGCGAGTAGAATATCGAACACTGGAAGCGGAACTTGTTGGGTGAGCTCAATGGTGCATTGGCAGTAGCAAAGCTGCTAAATCTGCCGTTTAATGAAAGAGTTCAGGAGAAGATAAAGAGATTAAATGGTACTCCGTCATGTTTAATTTACAGCCAGCAAAAATACATTCTGGATTGTGCTGATGGACTTGTTGACCTTCAGTACGTGTGCTTTTACAAAATAATGGCCACGGTAGCATCTATAAGTGTGTTACGTGTCTAAGGTCTCTGGCTATGATGAGTAAGATGTTAATTTGATCCATTTCTAGAACCAATTACGTAGCGCCGGTTGTAAAACCAAGTCCTGAAAATGTTTTTTAACCGGCACGGGGAAAACGCTTTCTAGCGTAATAGGGTCCCTAGCTAGCTACAGTTAGCATAGCCACGACAGCATGCACACAGCATATGCCCCCGGCCGGCCTGATAAAACCCGTAGTCGCGGCATGGCGCCATATATATGTGACAAGTGAGAGTATGAGTAGATGTATTTTGGATGGATATATGAACCTAACATGTCATCCTAAGTTCTGCTCCGCGTGATATTTTGGGCTTTTAGCCCGAAGCTGGCCGCGTAAAACTTTGTGCCATCTTCTTACGAAAGTATATATGTTGTGCGGTGTTATCGTGTACTCTCTCCGTCCTGAAATACAAGACATTTCAACATTCTTGGAGAGTCAAAGTTTTTCAAGTTTGACCAAATTTATACAACAAAGTAATAACATTTATGATATCAAATATGTGCCATTAGATTTTTCATTAAATATATTTTCATAATATATTTATTTGATATCATAAATCTTTAGATTCTCTCTAAAATTTTGATCAAACATAAAATAGTTTGACTCTTCAAAAGTGTTAGAATGCATTGTATTTCAGGACATGCGTAGCTCTCCCGCTTATCCTGAAGTCAACGTATACATTGTGGCTGTGTTGGTCGTCCTACCCCTTTGTTTGGCGTCTGTACATGTCTCCCGACTCCCGCCCCAAGGTTTGATCGTTCTTTTTTTTATCGAATACACAAGAGTTTTGCGCATCTTTGTATTAAGAGAGAAGAAACAAAGTTTTACCCAAAGCGCATACAGCGTACAAGAAGCAAAGTTTGATCGTTCTTCGTTCATGAGCTAAAGCTAGCTGCCGCGCGCCCGCTATTATGGCTCATAAGTTGTCAACAATGGACCACAAGTTGGAGTTCAACCCATGGATAATATGTGTGTATGAACCGTGGATTGGATGTCATGTGCGACCTCGACAGTGAGCTGCCTAACAGCTTGCTAATGTGTTTGCTGGTGACGAGCTGATGGCCGACGTGTGGCCCAACTATTCAATGCGTGGGCTTCACACGCTGGCTACCGGAATAGCAAATCCGTATGGCCGTGTATGTGGCTCTGTGCCATGTTTGACGTCGCGAGCTCAAGCTGCACTGCTCTCGCTACAATAATGTTGTCAACGACGGGGCAAGGTGGATTCAAACTCAAACCAAGGATTTCGTTTGTCAGATCAATGAATTTCAGACGTCAGAATCGCAGATTGCCTAACAGCTGCTTGGGACGCGTTGCATGTCGTCAACGATGGGCGAAAGAATGAGTCAGTGTGCCCTCAAATTGAAAGCTGGTATCAGTCAAATACTGTCCGCGGCACAAGAGAATTCTGTGCATTTAACTACTCATATTCATACTTACTAGAATGCCAGCTCTGTGTGAGCATGTAATACAATGTTTTTTTTTTGCAAAATAGAAAATGTAGATTGACAGATCACATCTCAAGCTTACTCGATTAATCCACAATATGAAGCGCAAGCGCCTAATTACTGGTCGGTGCCGCCTAAGTGTAGTAAACTTGAACCACGCACGCAGCTGAAAGATTAACTAACGATCGTTCAAAAAGTGATTTTTTGTCTGTTATCGAAATTAGCTACCTCTAGTGACTGGTGGCAACGTACACCACACGCTGTATTTCTATCCAAAACCACAGGCAAGTTGACAACTCTCGCTTGCCAGACGCGCGCTACATTTGCTGCCGCCTGCCATGCATGCAAGTCAAAGCGTACGTGGCATTCATACTTGCCGCGTTATCAATTCACACGTAGTACAGTCAAGCCTACTGAGAAAAACAAGTGCTCAATGATAATTCTGATAGTCGTGCTGTACCTACCGGCTATCGGTCGTTTTCTTCCAAAGACAAACTCTCTCCATTTTTCAACAAGCAAGTTAGTGAGCAAGTGGCATCCTTGGCTATAGATGGGCGAGACCTCCTCCTCCAGCTCTATAAATAGCCTAGCAGCCCTTCACTTCCTACTCATCTCATCCTTCAAGTTCACTACGCTTAGTAGCTCACAAATGGCTAGAACCAAGTTTGTGGCACTTAGCTTCATTGTCCTCCTTGGGATTGGACTATCCAATGCTGCAAGGGTTTCTCGATACGTGAGTGCTGGAGGTGGAGGTGGTGGCGGAGGAGGAGGGGGTGGGTCAGGGAATGGTTCAGGATCGGGATCCGGTTATGGCTCTGGCTCTGGGTATGGCCAGGCAAGTGGGTCTTCTGGTGGAGCATATGCTAGTGGAGGTGGTGGGGGAGGTGGCGGTGGAGGAGGGCAGAATGGAGGGTCTGGATACGGTTCAGGCTCTGGTTCTGGGTATGGTCAGGCTGGCGGGTACGAGTCTAATGGTGGAGCATATGCTTCGGGAGGCGGACAAGGTGGTGGTGGAGGGGGTGGACAAAATGG
Source organism: Urochloa ruziziensis (assembly GCA_015476505.1). NCBI lineage: Eukaryota > Viridiplantae > Streptophyta > Magnoliopsida > Poales > Poaceae > Urochloa > Urochloa ruziziensis. Next base: position 55,924,737 of record CM027118.1, read on the forward strand.
TGGGTCTGGTTATGGCTCTGGTTCTGGATATGGCCAGGCCGGTGGGTATGGGCCCTATGGTGGAGGGTATGCCCAGGGCGGTGGTCAAGGTGGAGGTGGTGGCGGTGGACAAAATGGCGGGTCTGGAAGCGGATCCGGTTCTGGTTCTGGATATGGTCAAGCTGGTGGATATGGTCCATATGGTGGTGGCTATGCTCAGGCAGGTGGACAAGGTGGCGGTGGAGGCGGTGGTGGTGGACAGTATGGTGGTTCTGGACAGGGTTCCGGTTCGGGTTCTGGATACGGTCAAGCTGGTGGATATGGACCATATGGAGGTGGATATGCACAAGCTGGTGGTCAAGGTGGTGGCGGATGGCGGTGGGCAAAGTGGTCCAGGTGGCAGCGGATATGGGAACGGCTCAGGAAGTGGCTCTGGATCTGCCAGTAGTGGTGGTGGATACCCATAAAACTTGAACGACGTTACTGAAGTACAATTCCGATGCCAACGTGCAGTGTATACTTAATTAGTAGTTGTTTACTTAAATAAGGAATAATTGGCCTTTCCAAGGCTTCTGTAATAAGAATATGGCATATGTTGATGTACTACGATACTGATTTATGTTATGTGAGTGTTCATCAATTTGCTTGTTCCTTGCTTTCTTACTGAATGTATACATGAATGTTACTAACTCTTCTATATATGTACTACCTCCGTTCTAAATTATACATCGTTTTGTCTTTTCTAGGTTCATCATCTTTGTTATGCACCTAGATAAACGCTATGTCTAGATTCGTAACAAAATCTATGAACATTTAAAAGCCAAAACGACCTATACTTTGGGACGGAGGAAGTATATGCTTTTTATATTGGATGCTGTTGTAAGTATAGGAGTTCTGCTTTCCATCTATCCATCCACATTCCACTTTAGACGTTACTCACTCAACTGATAAACAAGAGAGACTTGAGTGAGTAGGGGGAGCAGTGGAATATCGAACACTGGAAGCGGTACTTGTTGGGTGAGCAAAGCTGCTAGCTGCCGTGTTAATGAAAGAGGCCAGGACAAAGGTAAAAAGATTACTAAATGATTCTCCTCATGTTTTACAGCCAGCAAAATACATTCTTGATTGTTTGCTGATGGACTTTGTTGACCTTCAGTGTGCTTTTGCAAAATACTGGCCAGCACTGCATCAACCCATATGGATAATATGTGTGTCTGAACAGTGGATTGGATGTCATAATGTACGACCTCAACAGTGTGCCTAACAGCTAGCTGCTAATGCGTTAAATTTTTATTCTAGTGGTTGTCAGGGTGTCGAGGCTCCCAAGCGAAAGCCATGCCCGGTCTTGTCCGGTGCTAGCGATGACGGTGCCATGAGGTATCGTACTCCTTCCTGAAGGCAGTTGCTTCGAGGACCTCGACCTCCAAGGACTTTGTACAGTGAAAACCGAAGAACCGCATGTTCGAACGGCAACAATGTCTTTTTTGACGAAACAGTAATGGCGGCAACGTCTTGGCGTTGCTTTCCACTTGAGGCGTCGTTTTGGAGTCCTTGGATGACGGTACCAGTTTAGCTTGGAGGGTTGGTGGTGTGCGTGCTAGAGATTGACTAAGTGCAGTTTCGATGCGGCAAAAGATTACAAGGTAACATGTGGTCGTCGAGCAGGATCATCCTAACATCTAAAGTTTCTAAGAAGATTACAGATGGGAGGGATTTTTTTGCTGCACAAGGCCGAAAGGATGAAGCAAGAGATTCGAATAAGTTTGAAACTTAGTCTTCTAGCCTTTTTTAGCCTCTTTCTTTCTTGTTTCTTGGTTCCTCATTTTCAGGCGTGGAGTCCAAATACTCTTGTATCTTCTGGCTGTTGGCCGGTTGGTCGGTTTTGTTCATGTGGTCGTAGACATTCACTTTGTGAATGTTAAAAACCGAATATTTTCTTTAATCTAGAAAAAAATGTTTTGAGCACAGTACCACGAGTGAGAGTCCCCTTCCCAACTTGCATTGCTTATCCAAATACCGAGTATATAGTGTCTCTAACGTTGCACTTTTAACATTCAATACCTTAACTAATGTATTTTTATGTCATAAAATAGATATTGTACAGATGAAATTGTTCTCAAACATGAGTCACTGTACATGCGACCCCAAGTTACTTTGGGGGTGTCGTGTGCTTGAAGCCGCAGTCATAGAAATTTTTGCTTCAAATGGATAGTCTTTTATTAATAGATTTGGTTATAGTTGAAGCTTTTTTCGAGACAGAGTTTAATTGTGCTTGTTTGGTCACCTTTGGGTGCTTCATTGTAATAACGAACAGCTATATACATTGGTTGATGCAGCGACTAAAATATTAAAATATATTCCCGTTTTTAAAAAAACTAGTCGGCACTCGCGACTCAAGCTTCACTCTTGCTACAATGTTGTCAACAACCGGGCAAGGTGGAGTCAAACTCAAATCGATGGATTTCGTTTGTCTGATCAATTAATTTCAGACCTCAGAATCGCAGATTGCCTAACGGCTGCTTGCGACGCGTTTGCATGCAAGTCGTCAAGGATGAGCGGAAGAGTGAGTGCCCTCAAACTCAAAGCTGGTTTCAGTCAAATATATCTGGCGGGGAGAATTTTGTGCACATCTAACTACTCATATCCATACTTACTAGAATATGCGCTGTGAGTCTATTTGCAAGCACTTTGGATGCTATTTTGTATAGGACATTACAGAGACTAATTGGGCGGAAATTTGTTAGATGTTCTGGCCTGGACACCTTCGGGATGAGGACAATTGTTGTATCACACAAACCCATTGGTATGTCATCTCCTCCTAGAAAATCTCTCACTGCTTGGCATATATCATCCTGCAACATGTCCCAGTGCTTTTGATAAAAAAAGGCCGGAAAACCATCCGGGCCAGGGGCTTTTGTTGGTCCCATTTGAAAGAGTGCGTCCTTAATCTCTTCATTAGAGTAAGGCTTGCATAGAGCTTCATTGGTGGCCTGATCAATACGAGGAGGGATTGCCTCCAAAATTTGGTTCTCATCAGCATGTGGTTCAGTTGTAAAAAGATTTGTATAAAAAGATCGAGCCAACTCTTTGATCTCTGATTGGTCCTCACATTTACTCCCATCCTGCCTAAGAAGATATTTTATTCTATTAGTCCTTCTCCGAGCTGTAGCTCTTGCCTGGAAGAAAGATGTGTTACGATCCCCCGCCTGAAGCCAATCCACTCTAGAACGCTGTCGGGCCATTATTTCTTCTCTCTCAAACAACTCACAGAGCTTCCTTTCGATTTCTCTTTCTTCCTGGGAATAATTTCTTGTGGCACTGTCAGATCTCAGCCTCGCCAGACATTTTTCAAGCCTCTTGATCTCCTTACGGGGAAACCCAAAAGAATTCCTGCTCCAGTTAGATAAGGATCTTGCCATCTTTATAAGATTGTCCCAGGTATTTTGTAAGTTTTTTTGTCTGACTGAACCATTTGCCCAACTTTTTTCCACCATTTCAAGGTAATCTGGTGCCCTGCACCATGCAGCCTCATATCTGAAATTGTGGCCTCTTGTTTCCCCAATTCTTCTCTCAGCATGTTTTGAGATAGATAAAAGCACTGCAAAATGGTCAGAAGATGTAGTGATAATATTTTCGACTTGTATATCATCAAAGATTTGTGTAAACTGGCCATTAGCAACGGCTCTATCCAGCCGGACCCGAATATTGTGATCTCCATGCTGCTTGTTGGTCCATGTATATTTTGGTCCACAAAAACCCATGTCCATAAGTTGGCAGTCCTCTAGACATTCACGAAACAGCCTCATCTGAGTCTCTCCTCTGCTAGTTCGCCCCAAATGCTCGTCATTTCTTAAGACTTCATTAAAATCCCCAATGCACACCCATGGCCCTGTCCACTGAGCTTTGAGGAAACGTAGGCGGTCCCAAAACACATGTCGTTGTTCAGTTTTTGGTTCTCCATAAACAAAGGTAGCACGCCAAAAGACACTTGACTCCTCTTTAATGAGCACATCAATAAAGTTTGGACACAGATATTGCAAGCACACACACACTTTAGATAACCAAAAAAGCACAAGCCCCCCACTCTTCCCATTGCAATTGACAGCTAAGCAACCATCATATCCCAAAGACCACATAAAGCGCTTTACCCTTTCTTCCCTCATTTTGGTTTCAGATAAGAACAGGAGGGAGGGACGGTATTGCTTCACTAACCAGCGAAGCTCTCCCACTGCCGAGTCCCGTCCCAAGCCTCGGCAGTTCCAGCTTAAGAGATTCATGGCTCCCGGCGGGGCTGCCCAGCAGCCACCGCCAATCCATCGATATGTGAGTTATTACCTCTCCTCAACTTCTTTTTCAACTCATCTCCTTTATCCAGAATGATCTCTGTATCCAGATTATTCCTTGTTGAAGTGAGCTGCAAAGATGGGGTAGCCACAATGAGTGCCATAGCATACTGACCAGATTCCACACTCATACCTTGGTCACCATTAACAGGGCAAGAACGAGTTGTGCTCTCCTATTTACGTTTAGTGCCCTGACACCTCTGTGGGCTCGGGGATAATTCCCTCCCCGGACTCTTCATCTCATTATCCACTATTTCCTTTTCCTTTCGGCTTTGCCTATTCAAAAGAGAGATGGTCTCATCAACCTGACCACTCTTAACTTTATCCCCTGATGTAACTGAATGGTTAGAGTTTCCCTGGCTTTCATTCCTTCGCCTTCCTTGGCGGTCCTCATTGGATTCTCGTAGTCCCCCAAAATCGATGCTTTGAGCAGCAGAACTAGAGTGCCTATCCTCCAGCCCTTTGTTATTCTTGGTATCATCTGACGCGCGCAAATTCTTTGCATAAGGTAACAATCCTTCCTCATCACGTTCGGCCGGAGTTGGGCATTGACCAGAGGAGTGCCCAATGATTCCACAAGAATAGCAATAATTTGGAAGCTTCTCATATTTCACACGATACCTTTCTGTCATTTGTCTCTTTTTAGAGAATATGGTAATACATCGGAGCAGGGGCTTTGAGAGATCAATCTGCATTTTGGCTCTGAGATAAGGCCCCCATGCTCTTCCATGTGCATCAGTTTCCACTTTCAAGACAGTGCCGACCTTGTTAGCTAACTCCCACCCCCAATTTCTATTCATGAGCCCAAATGGCAGGTCATAGATCCTAATCCAAATCGTCATTTTATCAAACACCACTTCCGATGGCCTTAGGCTTGGATCAAATTGCTGTACCAGCACAGCTTTACTGCCCACATTCCATGGAGAACCATCCAGAACTCTGTCGAAATCTTGCTTAGCGCCAAACTCTGCAATGAAGGTGTTTACCCCTACTGTTTTTGCTTCCAAGCCCCTTGGATTTCCCCACGCCGGTCGAAGTGCCGACATGATAGTCTGGATGTGAAGGACATTAGACGAAAGGACCTTACCAATGACGGCCAGCTCCGAGGTTGCCAAACCCTCCGGGCCAATGTCATCCACAGCCAGAGCATCACCTTCTTCAGCGGTGAGCTTGAGCCGCCCCATCAACTCGACCACGTTGGAGTTAGACTCGGCAGCTTCTCTAGTTTCCATTGTCACAGATACTGGTCGAACTTCCTCTACTCGCCTATAGAAAGGGAGACGATCCCCTCACTTCTCCAGTTCCGATGGTTGGCCTTCCGTTCTTCTCCAGCGCTTTCGCGGCCAAGGACGGGCAGCGAAGCAAAGTTCGCCCCTTAGTCGTCCCGAACCGCGGCGAGGAAGAAGAAAAGAATAAAGGCTCTTAGAAGAATCTAGAGGGGAATTGATTCGATGGAGAGTGCAATCCACTTGCACAGCAGAGACGCAAAAGAATCCCAGAGCCTAGACCCGCCAGTCTCCGTCGCGACGTCGGGGAGCAAGCGGATGGGAAGGGATTTGGTGGCAATAGAATGCAGAAGAGTGCGTCGCGATCAGATCACGGGCGCACAGATCAACTCCCTACCCTGAATCACGATCTACACGAGATTGGATTTGGGGAAGGAAGAAAAATCGCCTCTCTTTACTGTTCAGTCGAACAGACGAGAAGCTCCCAGCGGTGCACGTATTGTTGGCCGAACTACTTTTACTGTTTTTATTAATTAGTATTTGATATGTTCCTAAGCATGATATATAAGAAATATCTATAGTAAGTTTCTTTGGTTTGGTGCATTCTCAAATTTGAAGGCCGCCAATCTGGTTTTTATCCAGGGCCACCAATTTGTAGCTACGACCCTGATGGCCACAATGAACGTACTGGAGTGAGGAAATGACACGGCACGACAACACCAATCGAATATGCATGGTCATAGATGGGTGATGTACCTCAGCACTTGCATAAAGCCATTGCGGCTAGCCAATGGATAATCAGGTGCCTTGGAGTTACGTTGTTGGTGCCCAGAGATGAATCAGTAGACGTTGGTGAGCTAGCAGGTGCTGAAATGGATGTCGACGCAATACTGATGGGCTTTGGCACGATGATGCCGTGGCTAAGGCAAACCTACGAACACCTTGTGGGCGTAGTGTTAGCAGTGTCATCCACGGCTACACCTCAAGGCCGATGGAGCTGGGGAACATGTAATCGCGCATGGGGGGATCGTCTGGAGGGGAGCGACGGCACCTGGATGCAGTCTGAGGTGGAGAGGGTGGGCGCGGACGTGATGCAGGCGGGCGTGTCGACATCAGGGTCGGTGGACTCGAGGTCGCGCTCCTCCAGGATGTGTGGGCAGGCTGCTCGAACAGTCCATCCTAGTTGTTGGCGACGGTGGGCTCCTCATAGTGCTGCTCATCGGAGTCGTCACCTCCGTCAAAGAGGTTGTGTCGATTGTCGGCAACTATGTTGGCTCCGACGGCAGTAGACTGGGTCGGAACGGCCGACGGCGACGCCCTTGGAGGCCTCCCGTGCGGCGTCCTGCCTTGCCCACCTCGCGTTGACCTTGTCGAAGAGGTTGCTAATGGCATCGAGGATGAGCTTTGTGTTGGAAGCCATGGCGGCGTTGGATGAGGAAAAGGGGTGGTGGAACCAAATGTCACGAGGAAATTGGACTGCGGTAGAAGACCCAACCAAAATCGAACCAAGCTGATACCAATTGTTAGCAGTAGGTAGCGAGGGAAGATCAAAGCAAGGTATTTGGAGGTAGGAAGAAAAATAGTGTTATGTTACGATCTTCGATCCCCTCATCTTCCAATACCACTAAAGAAAGTAGGAACGGGAAAATCCTATATCGACTAACGTTGTATACGCATATACCGATCGATTATCACATTTGCAAGAAAATTCAAATTTGGGAAAAAGGAGGAAAATCAAGAAAATTCAAATTTGGGAAAACGCGGGAAAATCTGGCGAAACCAGTACCGAAATCGGTTGGGGACTTTTCCTGACCGAATTATAGATCCGCTTTTGTCGGAAAATCCCGTTTTATTACTAGGAAAAATCCCGTATCCAGGTTGTAAGCTACTTCCTCGGTCCCATGAAGAGTGCAATTCTAATTGTTTTTAAGATAGATTGGTGATGACATGAAAAGACTTCCATGCTCTCATTTATTTGCTATATTGAATTAGTTTTGACATGCAAATCAAATCTGACCACTTGATTAGGAAGGAATTCAGATTGAGTTCAAATTCTATTTCCAAAATTGCATTGTTTATAAAGTTTTTTTTAAACGCTAGAATTATATTTTTTATGGGATAGAGAGAGTAGCCAATGAGCCAGCACTGAGTAACGAAGTTGTATTTTATAGAGCGCCTGTGCCTCGGGTCCTCCTGCCTTGCCGGCATGGGACTAAAGAGCCGCGAGCTATATAGGCTTCATGCGCTGCTGCTGCTTAAAAATGCAGGTAGGGGCCATTTCGACAGGCCCACTTTAGCCCATTAAGGGCCGGTTTGGTTATTTAGAGGCCGGGAATGGTTTTTAGCCTATATATAGCTATAAATTTATATTAGATACAATAAGAGGTCGGGATTTATTCAGAGGCCGAGAACTAATCTATTCATGATAGACACAACAAGAGATCGGAAATGAATCCACTAGTCAAAAGGTGTGGAATCAATCATGGCTTCTTGTTCTATCTATAATGAATAAATTAGCACAAATTAGTTTCCGGCCCGGAATAAATCCCAACCTCTTATTATATTCATCACAAATTTTATTCTATATCCATGGCTAGAAACTGTTCCAGCCGGGAACGGTTCCTTTGAAACCGAACGAGGCCTAAAAGAGACCACTCTGCTTTGGCTGGCTATTGTTTCGTAACGGAGAAAAAAAGTTAGCTATTGTTTCTTTTCCAGGTTTTTCTTTTCCCTCCCAAAACTATTTCCTGATTTTATAAAATACATACACTTCAGCTTATTTATTAAAAACAGTGGATTAATAAAATCACTTGCTAAAACTATACAAAGATTTGCTGGATTGTACTATGATATCTACTATGCACTTGGTAGTTGGTAATATTCTAATTATATTTTTGTGTTGAGTCCAAACTTTATAAGTGGTTATGGGGTTTGTTCTCGCTTTTAGTTATCGGTTCTCAACCGTAATCGACATGTTTCCGATGAAATTGTTTCGTTTTAAAGATATCCTATATAACCGATTTCGCATTCTCGAGCGAGCTTTGCCGATTTTGTTCCCATTTCTGTATAAAAATACAAGAACGAAAGTGATTAGGCTCTCTTCCTGACCGTTCCCAACCGCTTTCATCCTTAAATACCACCAGTATAGGTATCTTGTAAATGGGTTCATCCCAATGAAAAAATAGGCACAGGCCCAAATAGAACACAACTCTCAGGGCAGCTCGTGGCACATGACTTCTACATATAGTGATCCCGACAGGCCAGCTCGTGGCACATGACTTCTACATATAGTGATCCCGACATGTCTCGCTTCCGTTTATTTGGTCGCATGCACGAACGGATTCATCACTGGCTGACGAGCTCAAGCCGCTGCGCTACGGGCACACACGTTGCCAGAGGTCGTGACCGAAAGCTTAGGTCAAACCAGTGCATAATGTGTGCCTTCAGGCTGCCCGCGCTAGCTACGGGAACCAGCATGGTAAATGTCACGGGGCAGCTTTATCGTACGACTTTCCGTTTTTCACCCCATAGCGGAGGACGGTAAGCCGCACGGTAAAGTACCATGTGCAGGCTCCCGCATGCCACAGCTAGAGGCTATCGCGGCCGCCCGCTACCTGGCCACGTCGGAGTGGGCGGCCCACGGATCGCACGCCCTCCCAACCATCGCCGAGAAAGGAAGAGCCGTGATGGGAGGAGGCCGGCAGAAGAAGGACGGCGCGCGTGGAGACGGGACAACGGCCCGTCGGCCAGATCTCGCCGTCGCGCCCCTGCTCTGCACGCGAGCTCGAGCCGGAGGAGAGGAGGAGGCCGGCGACGGGAGGAGGCTGTCGGAGCAGAGGCCCGAGCTCGACCTCCTTTGCTCCCGGAGATGATGCGCCGCCGGGCCTAGGGAGGACTCGAGCATGGCGGCGAGCTCGAGCCCGCGCCACCGCGCTCCTGCTTCACCTCGCCGGGCGGACCCCCCTGCTCCGCGTTGGACCTCAGGCAGCGGCGGCCGCCCTTCTCTCCCGGCGAGATTTGAAATTCCCTGGCGATGTCGAGACCGGAGCTTGGGGAGCTCGCTGGGACCCTCGAATCCTTCGCGCGAGCTCCGGTCGCGCCTCGCGAGCTCCGCTCCGCCGTCCTACATGGAAGCATCAATTCCATGTGAGAGAGATGCAAAGGCAAGTGCGGATGGGAGCAAATTAATTGCTGATGTTTGATCGCTTGATTCGGTGTTTGCTCATCACGATTTGGGACTTTGCTCAGCTCGATTTGATGCCAACCGGTGAAAAAGGCCACGACTGTGGAGCAGAATGCAGGAGCTACCTGCGAGGGGCTGCGAGGTTGATGTAAACCTTGGCTGCGAGTTCTGGGAGGAGTCGTAGGCACATGGGGCGGCGAGCAGCGGCACTGCGGCAGTCGACTGCGCTCGACAAGAACAGCGACGGGAGGCGTAACATGACAGGCAGGGAGGTGATGAAGAAAGGGGGAGAACATGACACGTGGGACCCAATTTCAGGAGGTGCAAAACCGTCTTTTCCACCCACACTTAACGACACATGCATGGAAACACCGACGGAATGGAATTGAAGACATAAACCAAAATTTTTATGACACTAAAGTAAAACTTCTAAAATTTTATATCACCGAGGAAAGTGGTTTAAATTTTTATGGCACAGAGAAAATTTAACCTTAAAAATCCAGGTTGTGGGCTCCATATGGTAGTAGTTGATATAAAGGGTGAGTTATAGAGTGTGACAAGTGCGGAAGAAAATGATATAAAGAAAGAATCTTGATGACTAGGCAAAAAATATTCTCTTTAGAGGGTGAAGATAAATGGTGCAGCCCAGTCCGCCACAAGCCCAGAACGGTAGCCGGCAGGGTGCTGAAGTACAGCTTCTGGTTTTGACGCCAGGAGAGGAATTTTTTTATTTTTAACCTTTTGTAATTAATATTTTAATATTAACCTGTGCAACTTTATTTTCACGGATGACCCATTTGGCCGCACCACATGCACTGGCGCCGCAACCTTGCCACGCCGTTGCACGTGGCGCGACAGGCAAAGCCATGCTGGCGTTGGCGTGGCATAGGGTCAGATGTGGGCCATGCCTGGTTCAACCTTGCCGCGCCGTCAGCGCTGGCGCGACAAGGTGGGTCCGGGCTCTTGCCGCGCCAGGCGGGCCGGCGCGGCAAGCACAACACTAAAGCCCGCGCGCGGCCCTTTCTTCCTTCTCCCTCCCTTCGTCCTCCACCAGAGCCGCTCGCCCGCCCGCCGTCTGTTGCCGTTGGCCGCCCCCCCCTCCCCCCAATCCTCCCCAAATCCGGCGATTTGGGGTGGGAAAAGTGGGGGGAGGGAGGGACGTTCATTTCTCTCATTTAGCCATTGATTTGTGAGATATTTGCAAGTTTAGGTGACCTAGGGTTTGGTTTTGATTTGAAAACGTGATGAACTAGAGCTTCGATTAATTGAAATGGATGGTCTAAGGAGTCGCAGTTGTCGCTCTGCCCGTTATTTTTACGTGTAGAACTTGTTGCATGACTTGATTTCGTGAGATATGCGTGGATTGTGTAGTGTAGGTCATAGGTGTGGATATGTGTTTTCAATGTAGATAGGTTGCTAATTTATTGTGCTAGATTTTGTATAGGAGATGATGAAATAATTATATTAGTGACATATGCTTGGTAGATTTCAGATTTTGAATTAATTTTGTAAATTTAATATTGGAATTAGATGTGAATGTTAATGTGATTCATATTGTGAGGTATTTGAAAATGTTTTGTACTTTGTAGATGGATCATTTAGTTTGATTTTTTTATGGTGGGATTGTGAAAGAGAATGGAGAGTTTGAAAAAATGAATGAGCATGTAGAGTTGTTTCGTTCATGTCCAAGTTATGAAGATGTGGTTCATCGCGTCATGACTAAGTATGAATGTCAATTTGATGAGGTCACATTGAGGGGTCGGTTTGATTGTGGGAAAGCTAGGCCCCATTATGTGTTGATGGATTTGTCGTCGGAGTCCCATTGGAACCAATACAAGGAGGTAGTTGCCGGTGCTAATGTCGTTTGCTACGAAGTTGTAGTTGAGTTACGACTTACGGCTCGGGGTACTGTGGAGAATGTTGATAGATTAGAAAGTGCTCATGTACGTGCTGAGAATCTCAGTGAAGAGTGCAACCCTTCACAAGTTTTGGATGAACCCTCAACGGCTAACGATCTTAATCAGCAACTTGACGACTCCAATCCTTTTGATTTGTTTCGTCTAGTTGATGATTTTGATCCTGAAGAATTTGACCAAGAGGGGCAAGTAGATGATGATATATCTTTGGGGTCCGAAGGAGAATAAAATGATTCTGATGGAGAGGCAGAAGCAGTTGAAATAAATGAGGGCCCTGCCAATGAAGATGTTGGAGGCCAGTTTGATGAACCGGAGGAGGAGTATGGTTCTCCGCCTAGTTTGATGAACCGGAGGAGGAGTATGGTTCTCCGCCTATTCCAGAAGTGGCACAACCATCAGTCCATCGGCAAGAGGACGATACGCTTCCTTATACCGCTAGAGAGATAGCTTTGATGAAGCAAGTTGATTTTGTGATCCCTCCCGTTCCCAATGATAAGGACATTAGCATGTGTCATAAAGAGGTTTGCAATGTTCAATTGCCGACTTTGGAGGCCATGCAGGATGTTGCGAACCCCATTGTAAAGAAGGGCATGAAGTTTAGCAGTCTTGAGTAATTGAAGTTTTCCTTGGCAACTATGCAGTACGGGTCTTTAGACCATTCACTGTGGTGCACTCGGATAGAAATTTGAGGTACGATGTAATGTGCAAGCAAGGTTGCTTGTGGCGAGTTTGGTCACGCCGTGTTAGACACAGCGAGCAATGGAAGACCACTAGGGTGGGCCCTGAACACACATGCCGTTTGGCCGTGGTAAAGCAACAGCATGCGCAGTGCACAGCAAAATACCTTGCTCGTCGCATACTTGGCATTGTTATGCGGACAATGATACATCAATCCCATCAATCATTGAGTCTATATTCGCCATGAGCACTTATCGTGTCACTTACTCGAAGGCATGGTGGGCCAAGCAGCACGCCATGTCCATGTTATGGGGAGAATGGGCCGAGTCATACGGCATGGTCCCTCGTGTGCTAACAGCTATGGCCCACTTTAACCCAGGCATTAAATGGTTTCCTTTCTGTAACGGTGCGAGGGTGGTCGTGAATGGTCAGCTCCAACAAGTGCTAGAAAGGGTTTTTTTGGTGCTTTCCACAATGTCGGGAATCTTTCAAGCATTGTCGTCCTGTCATTATTGTGGATGCTACTTTCTTACCGGCAAGTACCGGGGCACACTTATGATGGCAGTCGCGGTTGATGCGGAGACACGACTCGTGCCACTTGCATTTGCCATTTCAGAGGGTGAAACTGTTGATAGCTGGTCATGGTTCATGAAACTTGTCCACCGACATGTTCTGGGTCCTGAGAGATAGGTTTGTATGATCTCAGACCGTCACACCAGACTTTTAAAGTGTGCAAATGAACACATGGATTGTTTTCCACCGCTTGTGCATAGATGGTGCATGAGGCACTTTGCTGCCAACATGTGGAGGCGTCAAAGGAAGAAGGAAGTAATCGAGAAATTGAAAGTTTTGTGCTCCGTGCATACATGAGAAAGACTTTGATGACAAACTGAGTGACCTAATGCCGGATTTGAACGAAGATGCAAAGGAATGGTTGCTTGGTGAAATGGGTGACAAAGACAAATGGGCTTTGGCTTTTGATGAGGATGGTAGGCGTTACAGGCCTCATGACTAGTAACTATGTCGAGTCTTTGAACAATGTGTTCAAAGGAATTCGTAGCAAGCCTGTTGCTGGAATTGTTGAGTACTATATTACTAGATGCAACGAGTACTTTGTGAATCGTTATCAAACCGCACGAGCTTTAGTAGATAGTGGATATAAGTTGGGGAAAATTGCCGTTGAACATCTAGAAGGAGCAGAAACTCGTTCGCTTCACCAACTTGCAGTCGGCACATGGTCCTCAAGGAATGATTTTTGGTGTTAGAGGTTCAGGTGGCACTACCATAGGAGGCGAGAGTTATGGAGGCCGTCACTATCAATTGGATCTTACGACCGGCAACTGCTCTTGCATGGTTCCGCAACTGCATCACCTACCTTGTTCCCACATTATTACAGCTTGCCGGGCTAAAGGTCTGGATTACCTGTCCCCGCTTTACATGTCACCGTACTATGGTAGAGAGAACACTCTTAAGGTATGGGAATCAACGTTCGAACCATATATGGATCCTAGTCAATGGTCGCCTTATGAAGGGTTGGAGTATGCCCTAACCCAAAGAAAAAAAACTGGTAGGGGACAAAGGTCCAAGAAATGCATTAAAGGTGCCATGGATGAGTTGTGCAAGGGCCGTGATACCTTAGACTTGGGGACGGGTGATTTTGAAGAGAGCAAGTCAGAAAATCTGTGCTCCAAGTGCCACAAATTTAAAAAGAATTGCACGTGTAAGAAGAAAAAGACCCAGCGCAAGCAAAAGAAAAGCAGTAGTAGTTCCGTTACGGTAGTAATGCAGGTATTAATTTTTGAAGATTTTGCATATTTATTTATATGTTTTTTGCATCCTCACTTGCTACTGTTTAATTTAGTTTTTTGTATTGCTTCATGTATAATTTAGTTATTTGATCATATCAATTTATTTACCGGTCATTCTAATTATTTCTAATGTTGTCATTTCAATTTCAGGATGGCGCACCTCGTCTTCCCGCTCCTTGGGACCAGCCCACGACAGTAAGCACCGCGCACACTTCATGGTAGATGAAGGCGAAGTAAGTTCATTTCCATATCGTTTATATTCCAATGCGGATTATTATTGTGTTTTTTCGAATAGATTATTATGTTTTTTCTAATTAATTTCTTTTATGTTTCAGGAGTTTGAGCCACTCAGGCCCCGTACCCACAAGCCTTTGAGGTGGGACGAGCGTTACGCGTGCTACATATGACGGGCCGGGTTGTTGCCGCTTGCTCGGGTGGTTTGTGCAGGTTTGCCGGTGATGGATGGCCCTCTGTTGACGTGCTTTGTGGATAGATGGAGGCCGAAGACACACAGCTTTCACTTGCCCTGCGGAGAGGTTACAGTCACCTTGCAGGATGTTGCTATGATACTTGGACTGCCGTTGGAGGGGCAAGCAGTGACTGGTATCATCCAGTCCGATGGTGGGAGGGACATGGTTGAGCAGGTGATTGGGGTGAGGCCACCAGAGGCAGCTGGGGGAGGGAGGGAGAAGAAGACCGCTGGTGTTAGCTCGGCTTGGTTGAGGCAGCACTTCAACCATTGCCCTCCTGGTGCTCCTGATCCCGTGGTTGAGCGACACGCTCGTGTTTGGCTGTGGCACTTGTGTGGTGGTTTCCTTTTCCCTGATGGTCAGGGAAACCAGGTGACTTGGAGCTGTGCTTCCTATCCTGTCTCAGCAGTGGGAGAACATTAGGGGGGTACAGTTGGGGATCGGCGACACTCAGTTGGCTGTACCGTCAGTTGTGCGAGGCCTGCAAGCGTAAGGGAGTAGATTCGAACCTTGAGGGGTGTGCCTACCTCCTGCAGATTTGGATTTGGATGCGTTTTGGCGTTGGGAAACCGTACCGTGGCGAGCTAGACGTATTGTGGAGAGTACAACCCCTATTTCAATTCTTATATGCTATATGTTTTCGATTCCTGCATATTTCAATTTTCAATGGTTATATTGAAACTCATGTTTATTGTTGCAGGATTGGACGCACAATGATGAAGGATCCAGGCCTATAGTTGCATTTTGCTGGAAAAACGTGCCGGCGGTGCAAGGGGGCAAGCCTCGACATGCAGTCCTGTGGCTCCAACTCTCCAGCTGCCGCGCCAAATGTAAAGGCGCGGCAGCGCGCCATTGCCGCACCAACATTGATGGCGCGGCCAAAGCAGCTGCCGCGCCGTCCTCTAATGGGCCAGGCCTCCTTCAGTGTGGAACTGAGTGGATGAGGCGAGCGTGGCGGCAGCACAGCACTGCCGCGCCAGCACGGATGGCGCGGCAAGGAGGGCTGCCGCGCCGTCCTCTCCCGCGCCGTGTGATTGAGTGGACCAGCAGTGCGGCAGCACAGTCCTGCCACACCATCCCAAACGGCGCGACAAATCTATGCTGTCGCCCCCCCCCCCCCCCGCCTCATCCACTCAGTTCCACACTGAGGGAAGGTTGGACCGGCAGAAGACGGCGCGGCAGCGCTGCTTGCCATGCCGCCCGTACTGGCGTGGCAGTGAACAAATTATTCATTTTTTGTTCAATAAAAATAGTTGGTTTCATAGTTAATTTTATTATTGTTATGCAGACTTCAAAATAGTTGGTTTCGGATCAAAATTTATAACTAATTAATTTGAAATCATAAAAATATGAAACCGGGACGAACATTTTTCAAAAATTTATATAAAAGCGAGGCTGCTTTAGAGCATCCAAAGCACAACGTGCTGATCATATCCTATCAATCGTGGCCAACTTGTACGAACATTGATTCAGGCTTTCCAGGGTAGGGCTTTAACTCCCATTGTTTCAAGCATCTCGATAGACTTTTCAGTGCAACAGTGTGCCTATAAACCGTGCTAGATGCTACACACTGATAAGCCTGAAAAGCCTACACCTGAAAAGCCTACACCGTCATCCTAGATGATAGCACCTGAAAAGCCTACATCTGAAAAATTGATGGCAAAATTGACAACACAAGCTCAGTGCACTCATTCACGGGTCTTTAAAAAGACCTCCGTCCTTCACTCACCACTCATCCATCACAAATATTTCTTCTTCCCTCACTCATCATCCAACCATGTTGGAGGCTCTTCTAGCGGGAAGGGTGCTGGCACTGGGAGAGGCAAGGGGGGAAGGAAGGGACCTCCCATTGTGTGGGAGGGGTCCGTTGGTCCTGAATACTTTGGGAAAGTGGTGTATGAGTTTCCAGTTGAGAGCAAGAGAGATTTCAGTAGGGACAATCCTCTTAGAGGATACGATAACCAGAAAGAAGAGTGGCCTAAATGTATGCATGGCGAGGACTGTTTAGTGCAAATGCTTACCTTCTCAGGTGATGGGGGTCGTCGTTTTTTCAAATGCCCGAGAGCATGGGTAAATGTTATTACGATTCATTTGTTATTTCTGTTTCTTTTCCATTGACGTAATTAATAGAGTGTTTTTTTGGTTTAGGCATCCAATGCTCCAGAAAACTGCGGGTTTGTTAGATGGGTAGATCCTCCCGCTATTGGTGCCATACAAGAGTACATCGAATACCTGCACAATCAAATTTTTGATCTACAAACAAAGGTGGAACACTACGAGGAAGAAGATGCCAACAACAATGAAGTTGATTCTCAGCAGGTTGTATACACTGATCCGTATTGCAGCTGCCCTTGTCACTAGAACAAAGGTCCTACACCACCACCGTCCCTGGCGCCGCCGCCGCCGACAATTGGGGCATACTATGGAGAAGGGGCAACACAATTCAATATGTGGGAACACTACTAGGACACCAAATCATGTTGGCATGGTATCATCCTGCTATTAAGTGCCCGGCTATTTAATTTTCCTAAGGCATGTTAACGGTCCATGTAGCGTATTAGTAGTCATGCATGCCACTGCAAATTGTATTAGATTGTGTAGGAAAAAGGTGAATGGTGCAAGCAAGTTGCATAATTGTACTATAGTAGTAGTGTATGCAACATTGCACAATCACCATGACCTTTTCTGTGATGTAATTTTAATTCAATCAAAGCCAAAAAATTCATGCCGTGCCAACAAATAAAAATGGAAATTAAACAATCCAACATTACAGTGATAACAAAATCCAATACATCTTGTTCTGGTTGAACATAGAATGAAAGCTAAAGGTCCGTCGCAACAGGGAAACAAATGATACATCACACATAGTCAAGTTCTGACATGCTCATGCAACATAACCAAGCTACTGAGTGCATCTAGGCCACTTCCCCTTCCTCAAAGCATATGAATTCTCCTCTAATGCAGCCTTGGCACGACGGGCTCGCTCAAGCTTCTTCTCCCTTTCTGCCTTGCGCTTCGCCACTTTCCTCCGACGCTTCCTCCTCCTTGTGCTGCTTTTGGGCCTCCACCTCTTTCCGCCTCAGTTCGCACCTACTTCGAATCTCCTCCTCTATCTCTTTCACACCTTCATGAACCCTCTTGTCATGTGGGTCAATCTCGGTGTCAATCCACTCCTCAAAATCACAAAGTGGAGGAGGCTCCTGCAAAATAATAAAATACGAAATTTTATAAACTAAATCAAAACCAGCTTTGAATTTTATTTTATCCACTTGCGTATTAGCTTGTATACCAGCTTCCCGATCCGCACCGCCCGCTCTGGAGGATCAAAAGCCCAGTTTGCACACATCCAGTACCTCTGCCGCCATGTCTCCTCCTCGACCGACCTCTCAACCTTGCATGGATCACCACAGAAGCACATCGGTGGGTAAGCCCATCGGGAATAGGCTCACGGGTGTACCCCATTGTCCATAACATGTTAAAATTACATAAAGGATATCATGACCTAACAAAGGATAGGTACAAAACTTTAATCTAAAATTGGTCACATCAAAACTAAAAATTTGACGGATACAAACTCTAATCTTAAATGTCCTAACAAAAATAAATGCATAAATCTCCTCTAATCAATGGACAGAACCATATCGATAATGAACCATGGATCTAGCAAAGCACGAATCTATTCAACAAAAAATTCATAAAACTACTCTAACCCTAACTAACCATGAGGTGCCCATATATGAAAAATGCAAAGGAAAAATCCCAGTTTTTTTAGAGAAATACCTTCACAATTGATAGGGGATCAATTTCCCCCACTTTATCCTCCCAAAACAGTGAGTTTGGGGAGGATTTGAGCCGGCGGCGGCGTCCAGCGGCGTGGGGGAGCTCGGGCTTCAGAAGGAAGGAGGAAGGAGGAAGAAAGGAGAAGAGGAAAAGGAGGGCGCTGGCTGGTTAGCGCGCTTGCCTCGCCAACCCGCCTGGTGCGGCAAGACGACCCCACGACTGACAACGAGCGGCGCGGCATGACACATCGGCGCCTACCGTGGCGTGCTTGCCGTGTCAACGCATGCGGCGCGGCAAAGTGATTTTGCCGCGCTTGCACTACTGGCGCGGCCAAAAGGGTCATCCGTGAAATATAAAGTTGCGCAGGGGTTAATATTAAAATATTAATTAAAAAAGGTTAAAAATCTAAAAAAAATCCCAGGAGATAGGTCCCGTCACTCCCTCTTCAACCTATTCCGTCAAATACTGCATACTGGCCATCTAGCCGCCCGCGGCACAGGAACACGGGTCTGTGTCCAACATCTTTTTCCATAATTGGTTTACTGGCCTGTTATTACCATGGGAAACTGGAAGTCTTTCTTCATTGTACCGGTCGAATATAAGTTCGAGTCGATTTTTTCATAATTCAATAACGACTGTAGTCAAATTTGCAAGGTCACAAAAATTGAGTTCGTCAGAAAGTAAGACATTTC
Source organism: Urochloa ruziziensis (assembly GCA_015476505.1). Taxonomy (NCBI): domain Eukaryota; kingdom Viridiplantae; phylum Streptophyta; class Magnoliopsida; order Poales; family Poaceae; genus Urochloa; species Urochloa ruziziensis. Next base: position 55,943,812 of record CM027118.1, read on the forward strand.
AAATTTGCTTTGGGAATTCCTTCAGAGAAAAATGGCAAAAAATTGAAATTCTCATGTTACTAGTTAATTTACTGATTCAATTTTATATACCGATCAGTGCGTGTGACCAATTCGATTAAGCTATTGTCTCGTCTCTGACATAATTAATCGGTATTACACACTTGGTGCTTGGTTCACGTACTGATTACGAACAATATTCTGCGTTATAAAAAAAACAATATTCTGCAGATGATCAGTTTGAAGATCGATGGCTTTAATATATGGATCCATGGTCAATATGCCGGGCCGCTGAGTTCGTCGTATTCCTACTTTCTTTGAGCTCGATAAGTACTAAAATTCCGCACACAACAAACTCAAGCCTTAACCTAGCGTAGCGTACTGCTAGATTAGTCATGAGCAAGTGTCACTTTGCACTGCATGGCCTCCACTTCCGGCACTACAAATTATAAATACGCCTGCAGCCTTCACCTGCTGGCTGCTGATCATCCCATCCTTCAAGATCGCTAAGCTCAGTAACTCAAATATGGCCAGAACAAAATTCTAGCTCTTAGCTTAATTGTCCTTCTAAGCACTGAAACGTCCAATGCCGCAATGTGGAGCGCCAGGGTGGAAAAGGTGTCAAGGCAAGTGGGCCTTCAACTCTAACGGTGCTGCATATAGTAGTGAAGCAACTGTACCATCACGATACGCTCCCAATCTCTCCTCACGGGTATGCTCATACAACATTGATCTACTCGCACGCATGAACATCTTGTGCCACTGCACTTCTGACGATCCAATTCACAATGCAGCAAACTTGTCATCAACATGCCGATGATGATGATGGCGGTGGCTTCTCCTGCGGGCTCGCAGCTCACTTCTCTTCAGGACAGTGCTGGTGTTTCCAGAGGGATTGTTGCTTTCCACGTCACCTGGAGAACCAAGTACACAAGCAAGTGGATCCTCCATCAGGTCTCCAGATGGTCTCTGCAAGCAAAATTTAAGAAAAAGTTTCATCTTGCAGTGAAATATCTGGAAATTTAGATGGACAACTGCATTTACAAAATAAGTATAGACGCGTTTCTGACAAATTGTAGACTTAGTGACAGTAAACCAGTAACTCACATTGTCCGCATCTGTCTCTCTAGAAACTGATCTGGCCTCATCATCAGAGTTGATAGCTTCAATTTCCTTCATTCTTTCTACATAGGCAGTGTCGGTATATGAACGGCGTGGGTGCCACCTGAAAAGTGGTTGATCTTGATGCATGTCATCGAACAGATGCTCAGCAAAAAAGTGCCTTTTCACAGCTTTGACCAGGTATACATCATCACTATGCTTGGTAAGTATTCTGTTAATGATGAGGCAAGTAAAAATAAGTACGATGTTAATGAAACAAGTAATTAAGAACACCTGATGCCAAAGAGAAAATCGCTGGTTAAATAAACCACACATGTTAGCTAGCTCCATCTTCATGCGTCCTTCTTCACTCTCTAAAATCGTTACAGGACAGGCATGCAAGGTTCCACGATACATGGCGTTTCCGATTATATAAGCACCACCTGAGAAAAGTAGAGCTCCAATAAATTCATATTTCCAAGGAAAAAAGATGAAAAGTTGATTCTTAAACACAACATGGACGTTGAAGGGTAATGCGTCCAAAATTTTATGCTGAATGGTTCCATCTACTGCTATATGTTTCCTTTCAACTACAGCACAAATATATTATAACTTCATGAGTGAATGGTGACAACATAGAAGGTTTATGATTTTGGAACATAACACTATCCTACAAAATTCGGATAAGTAACAGACATTTAAATTTAGTGTGTTATACACACGACCAATGGGTGTTTTTTTAAATGTATTAGTGCTGGATGTTAATAAAAATTGTATTCCACTTTTGTAGCAGTATTATCCATGGCTAACTATTCATCTGGGACCTACCAGCACAGTATTAGTTAGAAATTAGAGATATGAATAATCATTTTCCTTGTTAATTGGGTTCGTTTCATTGTAGATATTACCTAGGCATGTTGATTCGTTCATACAAAAGAGCCACAGTCACTGTCAACAAAGTAAAATTATTGGTTTATCTTTCTCATCTAAACAAGGCTTGACTATGCTTTTGCATGACATAATTATACAGGACCACTAACAGGTTTAGTAATCTTGAGATGCTTTTGCATGATAACAGGATCACTACCAGGTTCAGTAATCTTGAGATTTACCAGCAGCTGCACAAAACCTTGCGAATCCAGGACTAGATGAAAGCCCACGTAATTTGTCTCCTGCACAATCGAATTTTGTAAGCAAGTCTTTGGTACCAACAGTAATCCTCTGCAAGCCAGATTTAACAATGATAGTTTTGCAGATTTTTTTATATAACATATAATTGCATCAACAGTTCAACCATAATCAAAATCTGATGACTCACTTTGTCCCTCAACCAATAATTGCGTCCATCACATGTTACGGAGACATGTGTTACTCGTTAAAGAAACAGCAATTATAATGTTCAAGTCCTAGTAATCACATATATTAACAGTATAGTCAAAATTTTCATACACATAAACTAAGTGAAAATGCTCCACATGCAACAGATTCGTCATGGCTAGTAAGCAAGCATAGGGTAGGCATATACAGATATCCTTGCACAGTAATAAGAATGAAAGAATGCTAGTGCAGAGTAAGAATACACGTATCCTTGAAAAGTTGATAGCAAAGGCAGGATATATCAATAATATTATTACTCTGACTTGCGCACTTGATAGCAGCAAAATAACAACATTCATCGCATAACAGTTAGGGAAGGACCTTACGAAATACCGACCATAAAAAAGGAATAATGTTGTCCATCAGGTGACACAGGGTTCTTTAAAAAGGAGTCCAATCAACATTTGAACTTTATTAACACTGAATGCTTATCCAGAAACAATCCACTTGACCTCATGTATGGTTTGCACAAGTATGGCTATTGAATTGAATACTACAATTGGAACATCGACATTCAACACAATTTGGTGCTCCTAATTATTGACACAAGGTTACCCTTTATCAGGATTCCGGGACAGCACCCACTACTTGGTGCCGTGGCAGGTTTTTTTTTTTCTTAACTAAATATCCTTGTTTAACGCGACTCCAAAAACAGAAAATCGGATAACATTGTCAAATATCAATGGAGAGGGGAAGGGAGGAACCTAGGCCTTGGAAGAACCACCCCGCGTAGCTGCCCAGTCCTCCGAACAAAACGAAGGACGCAGTTGGAACGAGATTGATAACCCGAAGCCTGGTGTCCTCCTCTTTGGTCAAGCCGCCCTGCATCATGAGCCGCAGGATCCAACTCAGCAAATCAACAAGGACGAGATTTTTCATTTTTGGGATCTGTGGGAATGTCATGGAAGGGGGATTCTCGCAGGGGACCTTACCTTAGTCCGCATGGCGTACTCCAGATCTTGGATCACTCCCTGCCTCATTAGCAACAGAAAACCCTATCAAAGCCCAGCCCGAGAAGAAGCGAAAAAAGTTTTGGGGGGGAATTATTGGGGGAAAAGAAGATTTGAGAAAGAATTGTTCACAAAAAAGGGGATTTTTTGGGAACGGCAGTGAAGCCGTTTCTGGGAGCGATCCGGCGAACCTTGCCAGGCGGGGGGCCGAAATAGAGGTCCTTCACGAGCTGCAGCAGCCCCGCCATCACTTCTCTAGACTCTAGCAGTCTTGGAGATGCAGAGGGAGCGGTGGGGAAAGGAGGAAGACGAGTAGACGGAGGGGAGCGGAGCTGTCTGGTGATTTGGGCCTTTATTTCCATAGACGGTTAATGCTATTGGGCTTAACTTTTTTACTAATTGGTCGAGCCCAGTTGTTGCCTTGTTGGGCCGTGCGTGCCTAATTGGCCTAGAACAGCCCACAAACTAGAGCAGGCGTTTGCTTTGTCCGCTCGCTGTTTGCCGCAAAACACGTCTGAGCGTGCGCGGTGTTGTTAGCCTGCTAGGCCACATCCAGCTTGACATTACCTGGGCTTGTTAGCAAGTTTTTACCTTTTTTTTTCGTTAGCCACATCCATGCGTCTGAGTTTGTAGTGATTGTGCTTGTGCTGACAGGTAGGTCCTCGGATGACATGGATGACACATGACAAACCTGTCATCACGTAGGACAAAATACCATTTTGAATCAGTCAAGGCTGGGTAATTAATTTGACGAGTAAATTCAACAGGGGTCCATTAACTTTTACCCCCGTCCCATCTAGGTCCGTTAACTAAAAAGTGGGTCATCTGGGTCCATAATCTATTAACTTGTCTCATCTAGCTCCAAACCTCTCCACTGATACAGGATTAGCCGATATTTTTGCAAAACACCCCCTCATCTCTCATTTCTTCTCCACTCCACACCCCTCCCTCCCATCCCTCACCCACTCTCTCCTCTCTCTCCCCTCTCCCACCGGCTGCCAGCGGATTTGGGCGGCCGGCCCCGTCATTCTCCATCGCGGCCGACCACGCGGAGGTGGAGCTCCAGCGCCGGTGTGGGCGGCGCAGCGGCGGGTTGGATCCCGGAGTGAGGAGAAAGAGGCCAGCTCGAGCAGCGTAGGCTGAGGAACCGGGGCGGCGAGTCGTCGAGGTGCGCTGCCGGCAAGATCCGGTCGAGTCGTCCTACGGCCGATGGCGGTGCCTGAGGTCGAGCTCTAGCGTGCCCACCGGAGCTCGGGTGCTACATCTCACGGCGGTCGACGGAGCTCGGGTGCCGCATCTCGTGGCGGCCGGAGGAGCTCTCGCTCGCGCGGCGGCCAGCGGGGCTCTTTCCTCACCGCGGATTCGAGCCGGAGGAGGAAGTGGTCGTCGTCCAGGCGCCCTCCCTTCTCCCTTTTCCCAGGTGGGAGCGACGGCGGGGGAGTGGCCGCCGTAGTCGAGCGCAGCTGGCTCAAGCGCGGCGCGCCGACGGCTTGGGTGGCGCAGATCGACAGCGGACCTCGTCGCGCGTGCTACCTTCCTCGTCTTGCTCTGTGCGGCACCTCCGGCAGGGCAGCGGGACCTCCTCATGGCGGTGCGGCGGAGGCCTAGGCGCGGGCGGAGGAGCGGCACCAGGAGTGGGGCTCGTCCTCACCGGCAGCGGCTGGCGGTGAGCGCGGTGGGCGAGGTCGGTGCCCAGCGCCGCCGCTCGCGTCGGCCGGCAGCCACCCGCCCAGATCCGCCGGTGGCCGGTGGGAGGGGGGAGAGAGAGGAGAGAGTGGATAAGGGACGAGAGGGAGGGGTGTGCAGTGGAGAAAAAAATAAGAGATGAGGGAGTGTTTTGCAAAAACATAGGTTAATACCGTATTTGCGGAGAGGTTTGAACCTAGATGGGACGAGTTAATAGATTATGGACCCAGATGACCCACTTTTTATTTAACGGATCTAGATGGGACGGGGGCAAAAGTTAATGGACCCACAGTGAAATTTACTCTAATTTGACCATAGAAGTTGAGGCGCGGAAGAATCATTGTTTTTAAGTTCAATTTTTCTTTTTCAAACTCGTACACAAGTTCAGAGGGTAAAATAGATTTTACTCTAATAAGATTTGATTTTTACTCCACTTATACATAAGTGGAGTTTTAAATTAATTTTGCAAAGTGATAGTATACACTAAAACTATATAACATAGTCCATACAGGTAGTTTTGACTTTTCTATGTTCATAATACTCCTCTCCGGTTCAGTATTAGAAGTCATTTAGGACAGTGACACGGTCACCAAAATAAAACTTTGACTTCTCTTTTCTATAAAAATATTTCTTGAAAAGTTATATATGTATATTTTTATGAAAGTAATTTTCAAAACCAATCTATTTATATGATTTTCACATTTCCAAACTCAACGACTTAAATGTTATTCATGATTTATATTACCAATTTTTGACTCAAATCTCGTCCAAAATGACTTCTAATACTAAACCGGAGGGAGTATTTGTTATACACAAAGATAAATAATATGTCTAGATTCATAACATGCTTTATGAACCTAAAAATGCCAAAACAAACTATAATCTGAAACGGAGGGGGAGCGGATATGTATAAAAATATTTGTGTGTGAGAAGAGAGCACGTCACATGTAACGTTCCTATGAGCATATATATTCTCATCATATATATGGTCATGAATGATGTGTAAGGTCGAGAATGTGAATTAAATATATAAAAAGTCCATTTTACCTTCTAATGCTGTCGCTGAGTTAAAAAAATGAAATCCAAAACAAGACAGCTTGCACCCTCATATGCTCAAAACCGGTCAAAAAAAACCTGCAACACTGCAAACTAGTTTTGAGGGTGGTTTTGCCATGCGGCATGCAGGCCCCACATGTTCTTCTTTCTACCTCAAAACTATACCTGATCATGGGCCACCCGACCCGACAAACATGACCTAACCCGTCCGAAAAAAAACCCGACCCGACCCGAGCATGTGACGGGTCGGACGCGGGTCAATTTTTTAACCCGAAACACAAAAAAAAAACCGACCCAACTCGAAAAATTACACGTGAAACCTGAAACCCGATCCGAACCCGACGCAACCCGACCCGACCAAGCCACGGGTCGGGCGCGGGTCAACAATTTCGACCCGCCAACCCGACATGACCCGACCCATGATCAGGTATACTCAAAACTAGTGTTGTATTGTGACTCAAATACTACTTGGATTAGGACTCAATAGGGGTGTGCTTTAGGACTTCTAGTTCTACTAGGACTTGAGCGATGAATCCTACTAGGAGTAGGACTCCTACTTGCATGTATGAGGCTTTGGAGGGGACTATATAAACAAGGGGTAGAGGCTCTATCAAATCAATCAAGCCAAGGGCAAACACCAAGGTCTCATCTAAGGCTTGTGAGAAGCAATTAGGAGCGCTCAAGAGGAATAGGCTAGATAGTTCTATAAGCACTAGATTCTTGTATGAGGCAAGAATCCGAGGGTCCTAGAGGGTCAAGTAGAGTTGTGAGGGAGCGACAATCACTTGTACTCTTTCGGAGTTGTGCTTAAAAAATTTGCGATCGGCTTCGCCAAATCCTATTCTCTTGTTGTGGTTGCTTCAACGTCGTCAACTAGGGTTTTCTACGAGATTCGTCTACTTCGTTCTTGATACTGTGCAAGCTCGTGTCGTAGTCGCAATATCCTTTCAAGATCCGAGGGTTGCTGCGCATAACGAGGGGTATCAGATTCTAACAAGTGGTATCAGAGCCAAGGTCGAATTGAGCTGATTTTGTGAGAAGGTCGGCAGTGCTAGGGTGCACGAAATCAAGACGATGTCAGGGATGTGGAATCAAGTAAGAAATTTGATGGCAAAGGGAATTTCAGCGTGTGGCAGTGTGTGGTAACAGATGTGCTTGTCCAGCAAGGGTTAATTGATGCTCTTGAGGGGACCAAACCGGAGAGCACAACTGCTGAAGACTGGAAGGTGATGGAGCGGAAGGTTGTCAGTACAATTCGACTATGTCTCTCCGATGAGGTAAAGTACTCGGTAATCAAGGAGAATTCCCCGAAGAAATTATGGAAGAGCTTAGAAGAATTGTATATGGCAAAGTCGCTGACAAATCGATGGGTGCTGAAGCGTCAACTATTCAGGTTGCGCATGGAGGAAGGCACACGATTCGTTGACCATCTAAATGTCTTCAACAAACTTGTCACGCAGCTGGTTAGTGTGGATGAGGAAATTGAGGAGAACAATAAAGTCGTCATACTGGCTTCATCCTTACCACCATCATGGGAGCAATTGGTGATGAATATTCTCGTCGAGAAAACTACTTTCAACTTCAACGAGACAGTTGCATACCTGTTGGAGGCGGAGTCCTTGAAGAAGCCACAGGAATCTTCATCCTCGGGTGATCAAGCATTGACTGTTTCAAGTGGAGCAGACAAAGTCTTGAATCGCGGGAAGAAAAAGGCAAGAGCAAGGGCAGCCGTACATGCTATCTTTGTGACAAAGAGGGTCACATGATAAAGGATTGTCCAAATTTGTAGAATATGAGAGGAGCATGCTCGGTGGCAAGTGAGGATGAAGGTGATATACTTATCGTCAGTCAACCAGGGACTATTCATGATTGGATATTAGATTCAGGGAGTTGTTTCCATGTATGTTCGGCAAGGGAGATGTTTGACGAAGGATCTCAACGCCCGGCGAATGGAATTGTTCACTTGGCGGATTGCAAGGAGTATGCTGTCACCAAGGTGGGAACAGTTACATTGGAGATGCATAATGGAACACATTGCACACTCACGGGAGTTCGGTATATCCCGGGTTTGAAAAAGAATCTAATATCTGTAAGGTCGCTAGAACTCCAAGGTTGTGGCTTATCACTTCGAGGTGGAGTTATGCGAGTTACTTGCAAAGGGCAGATAATCATGAAAAGTATCTGGATTAATGGTGGATACCGAGTGATAGGAAATCTTAATGGCGGTGCAACCATCGGGAGATTTGGTAAAAATCCTGATCAGGAGAAGGAAGCTGTCTCGTCAACAGCAGGTACTCAAATCTCAGTTGCAGTCAAGTGCAAGGCGGCAAATGTGGTTGCAAAATCTAACAGTCGTAGAGGTGAAGCTGCAAGCTGTTGGAAGAAGGAAGACGTGGTGCGACCGACGACCACGCAGTACTGGCGAGCAGGTGGAGCTCAGAGGCGGTACAAACCTATGGCATGGAGGGTCATAGGAGAAGGTGGTGTGGTTAACCAAACTACACAACGAAGGAGCTCTCAGGTGGAGGGTCCAGGCGCTCCAGCCGGGACACTCACACGCATATCGTGGTGATGTGCATGAGCCTCTGTGGTGGGGGCACTCTTGTGGTGGGAGTATAAAAAAAGAAGCCGATTTTAGCGAATTCTTGGAGGAGCATGATGACTTCAATGGATTAGAGTCAAGGTGGAGATTGTTGTATTGTGACTCAAATCCTACTTGGATTAGGACTCAATAGGGGTGTGCTTTAGAACTTCTAGTTCTACTAGGACTTGAGCGATGAATCCTACTAGGAGTAGGACTCCTACTTGCATGTATGGGGCTTTGGAGGGGACTATATAAACAAGGGGTAGAGGCTCTATCAAATCAATCAAGCCAAGGGCAAACACCAAGGTCTCATCCAAGGCTTGTGAGAAGCAATTAGGAGCGCTCAAGAGGAATAGGCTAGATAGTTCTATAAGCACTAGATTCTTGTATGAGGCAAGAATCCGAGGGTCCTAGAGGGTCAAGTAGAGTTGTGAGGGAGCGGCAATCACTTGTACTCTTTCGGAGTTGTGCTTAAAAAATTTGCGGTCGGCTTCGCCAAATCCTATTCTCTTGTTGTGGTTGCTTCAACGTCGTCAACTAGGGTTTTCTACGAGATTCGTCTACTTTGTTCTTGATACTGTGCAAGCTCGTGTCGTACTCGCAATATCCTTTCAAGATCCGAGGGTTGCTGCGCATAACGAGGGGTATCAGATTCTAACAACTAGTTTGCACTGTTGTAGGGGCCAGGGTTATTTTGACCGGTTTTGAAGAAATAAGGGTGCAAGCGACAATATCAAGGAGGTAAAATGGACTTTTCTCTTAAATATACATCGCGCGCAAGATCAGTATGTAGAATTGGAAACCACACCGGCCATCATCTCTGTTTTTCATCGTTCACATCACACGTTCTGATCGATATCCTGCAGGTATTAATTTTCCTGTCATAGTCCAACCGCGCGCATCGTGAAGGCACTAAAACTCTATACTGTGTATACACAGCTGGGATAAACTTAATTGCCGGTGTGTTAGAGAGCTTTATTATATGCGAATTGGCTTGTAGTCCAATGGTAGGATGGTTCAGTGGGACGCTACCCATCAGGGTTCAAATCCTGGTGCTCGCACGTTTTTCGGGATTTTCTAGAATTTACCGGCGTTATGCGTTAAGTGATAAGCGGCGTTCCCGTCGACAACGAGGTGCCAATGATGAATTCGAGAATCTCCAGGTCTGTCGGGTGCTCAGTCCTTCGAAGGTGCTCATAGGGATAGAGTTAGCATACGTGTGTTCACATAGGTGAGTGTGCGTGCGTGTTATGAGCGTTTGCGTTATACTGTACTATGTAATTCTAAAAAAGAGAGAGCTTTAAGTACATGGAAAAATGGCATGCACCACGCGCTAGCTGCTGTGGTTTCCGAGCAGAATCATCTGACAAATAAATGCATCCCTTCGAATTAGAAGATCGTGTTACCACGTGAATAGAAGCATCAACCTTTGTGGCCGACACCTGATGGTCTTTCAGATTCTGTGCCTTCTAAGTTCACTGCTGAGGCCTGTCATCGTGTCACTATATTTTTCGCTGCGATTCAAACTGTAATAAAAAAATACTCGATGAGGAAAACGCGGCAAACATGCTAGAGTAAACCGAGCTTTTGAAGCTTTTCCCCAAATTTCGATCCATTCTTTGTTTATCAATCGTCAAGCTCTGTCTCGTTTCGTTCAGCAGTATGGGCCTGAAATTGAATTGCCTTGTAGATAGAACGCCACCATTAGCAGATCTTTGCCTTGTAACTCAATCGTGTGTGCCTTCATTTAGCAGATCTTTCGACAACCTTGAGAGCATAAGTAATGAAGAACACCACCTACGTAGAAGTACCATCGCAGTGATCAACGTCTCTGGTGGCAAAGTCGTCGTCAACTCGATCCTGACATGCAATCCTTGTAGAACTAAAAAGAAATTAGATGACGAGTCCCACGAGCGAAATCTTCCGAAATCTCTCATTAATTGCACGCGATCAGCATCAAGGTTACTATAGCTCTCAAAACCTAACGCAAAATGTGTAAACCGTTCACACCCATATCCATGCATGGCTCCCAAGGATCTAGTACTATAAATAACCACCCAAACCACCCGTTTAGCACTCGTCCCACACTTTCCGCCACTCCATAGCTAGCTAGCTACTCCTCAAGCCATCGCCATGGCTACCAGTAAGCTCTTCGCGGCTGGCCTCATTGTCCTACTAGGCATTGGATTAACCAATGCCATTAGAGTCGTAAACCACGCCACTGCCGACGGCCAAGGCAGTGGAGGCGGTGGATCCGGCGGCACCGGAACCAGCTACGGCTCCGGCTCCGGCTCTGGCTTCGGCGACGCCGAGGCCTACGACGGCAGCGCCCAGTCTCCGACAAGCAACCACGCGTATGGCAGCGGCTCCGGCGAAGGCGACGGCGTCTGGCAAGGCAACGACCAGAACGCTTCTGGCTACGGAGCTGGTGGCGCATCTGGTGCAGGCCACGGGGACTCGGGCAACTGGAACACCGGCGGCGCCGCCAACGCGAACGGAGGTGGCGGCGGAGGCGGCTCCGGCGGAAGCTACGGCAATGGCAGCGGGTCCGGTGGCGGCAGGGGGGTCGGCGAAGGTCAAGGCGATAACTATGGAGCTTATGGCTCGAGCTATGCTAATAGTGGTGGCTCCGGAAGCGGGAGCGGTGGTGGTCATGATGGTGGGTTCGGCAGCGGCTCCGGCGGCGGATCGGGGAGCAGCCGCGGTGATGTTTCGGGTTACAATGATGGTAGCAGCAACGGCTCCACACCTTGAAGTTGCTTTGGTTGGAATAATCTCGTACTGGGGCCTGCTGGGGCAGGCGATGCAAACGTGTCTGTTCCATGTAGTGTGCCAAGCTCAATGCTTCTCTGAATAATAAGAAATGTGGTGTTTGTGTGTCGTCACTGATTCTGAGTAATGCTTCGCAACTGACGTGTAACACATGTATTGGTTGTGACCCGACAAATGGTCAAGTTAAATGTGATTTGATAAAGAACTAATAAGCTAAATAAATTAATTTGGTAATGGTAAGACATGTAATGATTACTCATGCCGTTTGTTTGCCAATCACGCTGTGCTTGCAACTGATGTATGCAAATCGGGTCATGATGAATGATGTGACACAACTGAGCATGATGAATGGTGCCTACATTTCAAACAGGGAGTCTCTCCGGGCTACATTTCACAATTGTGTCACATGCTCACATTTGTTCTATATTACACAAAAATTTGAAATAATGCAAAAGCTAGTTAGGCACAGACCATATACAGGAAATAAAAATACTACGGGAAGCTTCCATATATGACATATGCGTGATGCGTTAAATCACATGTCCGCATGAGAAATAATGGAAAAATTAAAAAGTTATACCTGTAATCTCATAAATTGGTCTCCAAGATAGCTAGGGCTTTCTGTCGGCGGGAGCAAGAGAACATATAAGTATCGCGGCGCTTGGTCGTTCGTACGTTTTTCGAGATTGATGCTCTTCAATCTGCTAAACAAAATAGAACATGAACCTTTGCCCATGTCCGTGCTGAGTTAGTCAGACAGAGAAAAAAAATAACTGACAGTGTGATGATAGACCTCAGTGGAGTAATGGCCCTGTTTAGATGTTTCGCGAAATTTTTTTTCGAGTACGTTCCCTCACATGCATGACATATTAAATGTAGTCGAAAAAAATAACTCATTATATGGATGAAATGTACTTCGCGAGACGAATCTAATGAGCCTAGTTAGGTCGTGATTAGACAATAAATTGCTACAGTAAACATGTGCTAATGACGGATTAATTGACTAATTAGGTTCGTCTTGCGATTTATTGACAAAATCTGTAATTAGTTTTGTAATTAGTTTATATTTAATACTTCAAATGTGTGCTCGACATACTCGAAAAAAATTTCGCGTTTCATCTAAACAGGGCCAATATACATTTGAAACGAGCGTAATTCGTGTAACTTCTGACTTACTATTATCTCAGTGGAGTACGGCGACTGGCGACATATATCTTGCTTTGCACGCGAAGCAGTCGCAATAATTATGCTGCTGATGCTGATTCGCGAGGCATGCACACTGATCCGGCATCTATCTGGGAGAGACAAAAGGGGATCATGCTGCTGAAATCTTCTAATGATCAGGGCATAGGACCAAGAGGGTTCTGACTTGGTCGTTGGACCAAGTCCTGAGATCAACCCAACATGTATATCTGTATGTGTACCACGTGAAGATAGATGCATCAAACAGCTGGTTGCACCGACAATCGAGCTATCTAGGGCTTGTTTGCTCGCGCGCGCATGCATGGCTCATGCATCAGTACAATATGGCAATACTTTTCAGAAGCATAGTATCCAAGGCTACCTGGTCAAGTTTACGGGGGCACAGGCCAAGCTAATTAATCAATGATCATCAGCTCATGATATTGCCACGCACCCAGATATGCGCATCGTATCAACTGCATTCACGCCAGCAACGTCGTTCTATTAACATAATGAAGTATCGTCTGGGCTGAGCCACTATAAAACCCACGCCGCGTTCGTTCGAAAAAATAAAACCCACGCCGCAGCCAAGTACCCAACATTCAGCATTTCAGCTCACCTTCCGCACTAAACCAAAAAAAATGGCAAGCAATAAGCTCTTAGCTATTGGCTTTGTCGTCCTCTTGGGCATCGGTTTAGCCAAAGCAAGGGAGTTCGACTGGGAACACCCAATAACCAGGGCCAATAGTCAGGGAGGGGGAGGAGGAGCAGGGGGAGGGTCACCAAATGGTTATGGTTCCGGATCAGGTTCCGGTTACGGATCTTCCGGGGGTAGTAATACTCCCGGTGGGCTCTATGGGACCGGTGACTCGATCGCTAGGGGCGAAGGTGGTGGTAGTGGTGGTGGTAACAATGGAGGCCATGGAGCAGGTTCTGGATCTGCTTCAGGCAACAGCGGCACTGTTGGCTTCTATGGTGGTGGGTTCTCAAATGCTGGAGGTAGTGGCGGTGGCGGTGGGCAAGGAGGCGGTCCCCTAAATGGCAATGGTTCTGGTTCGGGGTCAGGAAGAGGCATGGGGTCTGGTAATGTCTATGGCCCCAATGGTGGAAGCTCAGTGAATGGTGGGGGAGGTGGCGGTGGCTCCGCCGGCGGTAGTGATGGTGGGTACGCTAGTGGCTATGGAGGTGCATCCGGGTCTAGCTATGGTCAGGGAGGTCAACCCTAACCAACAATTATGTAACTCAATGTACTAAATTAAACCCCTCATGGGGCTCATGTCGCTATCGGAGTTCATATGTCGCAATAAGTGTTGACCTACATAAAACTTCAACGAAGACTTTAGCTTTGTTGGTTATATCCTGATTAATTATGTTTGTAAGCTCTTTCGTTTCCACCCTCAATGAATAATCATAATGCTTTGTTCTCATATTACAGTTACGAGTTTCATTATTGCTCTCGTTCACAGTTCAACCTCAATGAATTGTTCTCCCCCCCTCCCCCTCCAGTACCCTATGTGACTCACAGAAATCTACATTCACATTTGAGCCAGCCATGGTTCGGCCCAGTATAACCAACCTAACGAGAAGTAGTTACCCTAAAAAAAACTAACGAAGTAGTTGGACCGGGCTTGTTGCGCCCTTCTATGATGGGTTTCTTTTCTTTGCGGGAACATCAAGGAGAGATGCCACTGGAGAAAGAGGCTTTAGTACCGGGTCGGAAGGCGCGTTTAGTACCGGGTGTGGAACCGGTACTAAACTTTCGAGACTAAGCCGGTACTAACCGACTTCACGCCCAAAAAAAATAGAAAAAATATATGAAAGAGCTGGAAGGCCCGCACAAGTGCAACGTCACAAGTCACGTGAATTTTTCACGCGTAAATGCGCGAACGCGGCCGCGAGGACTCGAACCCACGACCTCCGGCCTTGCGCGTAGCTTCCTTACCATCCCACCTATGCATCACTTGTGATTGAGTGGGAGATGCATTCCTTTTAAAGTAACCCGTGGAGGCCCATTTAGTCCCGGTTTGTAACACAAACCGATACTGAACGTCGCACGTTAGTACCGGTTTGTGTTACAAACCGGGACTAACGTGCATGCCATTTTAGTACCGGATTGTAACACTAGCCGGTACTAACGTGCGCCGTTTAGTACCGGTTTGTGTTACAAACCGGGACTAAATGGGTCTCTGAGGCTTCCATTGTTACAAACCGGTACTAAATGGGTCGGTGACTATTTTAGTACCGGGTTTTAGACAACCGGTACTAAATGACAAGGGACCAAAAGTCATTTTTCTTGTAGTGTGCATCGATGCTGTGCTTATGTGATGATTCTCCAATATATTCATTAGAGGTCAAAATCTTTTGAAAGTGTCAAATTCGCACATGAAGGCAGGGAATTCAATAGAGAGGCTCATTATTTTGCTAAGCGTGTATATGTTATCTTGGAGCTGGCCAACCTGTGTGGTTTGGCTCCCCTCCTATATTCTTAGATGCAAACACTTTGAAATGAGTAAATAAAATCCCTATCTTTCTCTAACAAACGTCATAAGGAACAAAGTACTAACCATTTTGTAAAATGAAATCCCTATCATTCTTAGATGACAATGGAATGCAATAATGCAAAATGAAACTCAGTCATCCATTTTTAATGAGATGTCAATATAGCAACGCTATATTCTGAGATGTTAACAAATATTTTTTTGCAAAATGAAACAATAATGGAATGCAATAATGCAAAATGAAACTCAGTCATCCATTCAGACCGAGTCAGTGTCACACAAATAATTTTTTTAGAATAAAAAACATCCGGCCTCCACACTCAGATTGTGAGTGTTTATAGCCACCTTACAGACTCGACGAACCAAACTTGTCATTTAGACACCTTGCACCACAACCAAACGGCTGCAGTCAAGGTACAAAACTTCTGTTCAAACAGCCATTCACCCGGACTAACAGAGTTTCCCAGATTCTAGTTCAGAGGGAAAAAAACGAGCTAAGCCTGAAGACAACACCGACTAAGCCTGGAGACGTCTTCTTGTGCCCCAACCAAACTTGCTGAAGATCTCCATTGCTGCAACCTCCAATTTATGACAGCAGCCCTTCAGCAGCCCTGTCTCTTCCTCTTTAGATAATTTAGACCATTCTCTGATCCAATGCGTCGCCCTGAAGATTACCTGCAAAGAAGTATTAGAGCTAGTTCTTTGGAACACACAATCATTTCGGTTTAACCACATCGCCCAAACTAGCGCCGATGCTCCTATCAGAATTTGCTTCCTTAGCCTATGATGTAAACCATGCAGCCAAGAGCCAAAAATCTCAGTAGCACACAAAGGTGGTTTAAGACGGAAAGAAATTTGAACTAGACTCCAACAAAGTCGAGCCAAATGGCAGTCAAAAAACAGATGTTGTACTGTTTCCTTCTCATTACAGAAGCAGCAGTCAGTACTACCCTTCCACTTTCTTTTGTCAAATTATCCTTAGTCAGTAAGACTCCTTTCTTTAAGTACCACAGAAATATCTTTACTTTTAGAGGTATTTTGATCTTCCAAATTCCCCCCATTTGTCTTACCTCCCCTTCTTCCATTAATTTTTTATACATCGACCTTACTGTGAAATCATTACCCTTATTCAGACTCCGTAAAAATCTGTCCTCTTGGTTTGACAGAGACACATTACAAACCTTTCCTACTAACTCCATCCACAAACCTAGTCTTTCCCCTATCAGGGATCTTCTAAAAGAAATGTTCAGGGGTATGGACTGTAACACAGTAGCTACCCCAACATGTTTCTTTCTAACAATCTGGTACAGCGATGGAAATTGTACCATTAGTGGTTCAGTCCCTAACCAGACATCTTCCCAGAATCTAACATTTTTGCCATTATTCACCTCAAACTTACCCAAAGGCAGCACTTGGTCCTTTATGTCCATTAACCCTGCCCAAAACTGTGAATCCCCGGGTTTCTTGCTTACTTGTCCTAATGGTTGGTCCTTAATATACTTCCTTGTAAGCATTAGCTGCCACACCCCCTCCTCATTCAGGAGATTAAAAATCCATTTACTTAGCAAGCAGATATTTTGAATTTCCAAATTCAGGATTCCCAACCCTCCCACACATTTTGGCTTACGCAGAATTTTCCATTTGGCCAATCTATATTTCTTTTTGTGATCATCACTTTGCCAAAAAAACCTTGATCTAAAATAGTCCAACTTTTTAAGTACCCCTTTTGAAACTCTAAAGAAGGACATCAAAAATAAAGGCAAGCTGGACAGCACTAAGTTTATGAGAATTAATCTCCCCCACTAGATAATAACTTCCCTTTCCAACTGCTAAGCTTCTTTTGAAACCTGCTTTCTAATCCCCCCCAATCACTGTTCCTTATCCTACTACCACTCATTGGGATACCCAAATACTTAAAAGGCATGCTACCCTCTTTGCAGCCAAAAAGCTGTACATAATCCCTAGCATTTTCCTTAGAGTTCCCAAAACAAAACAGCTCACTCTTATGAAAATTAATTTTCAACCCCGAAAGCTTTTCAAAGGCACACAACACCAGCTTCAACTTTTTTGCCCCCTCTACATCATCCTCCATTAGGAGGATTGTGTCGTCTGCATACTGAAGTATAGACAGACCATCATCCACTAAGTGTGGTACTAAACCTTTGAAATGTCCATTCTCTTTGGCTCTTGCAATTAAAACTGCAAGCATATCTGCCAACAAATTAAACAAAACAGGGGACAAAGGGTCCCCCTGCCTAAGCCCTTTCTTGGTCTGAAAAAATTGTCCTAACTCATCATTAACATTTACACCTACACTTCCCCCTCTGACTACACTGTCTATCCACTACACCATTTTCCTGAAAACCCTTTCATTCTTAGAGTTTGCTGTAAAAAATGCCAATTCACTTTATCATATGCTTTTTTAAAATCTAGCTTGAGCACTACCCCACTCATTTTTTTCCTTTTAATTTCATGCAACGTCTCATGTAACATGAGCACACCCTCCATTATAGATCTACCGCTCATGAAAGCAGTTTGGGAAGACCTAATGAGCTTTGCTGCAATAGAAGAGAGTCTAATAGCAATCACCTTTGTAAAAATCTTGAAACTTACGTTTAGCATGCAAATGGGCCTATATTGCTCAATTCTAGTCACCTCATTTAATTTCGGGATTAAAGCAATTATTCCAAAATTCAAACTGAAGAGTGGCAGCTTCCCTTCATGAAACTCGTTAAACATAGCCATAATGTCATCCTTTATTACATCCAAAAAACTGGTAAAACTCGGCTGGGAATCCATCAGGACCCGGTGCCTTGTTTTGTTTCATTTGAAAAACCGCCTCACGTACCTCTTTCTCACTAAACCGTGCTACCAATGCCTCATTCTCCTCGGGTGAGACTTGAGGGATATCCTCCTTTCTATTCTCATCCAGGAAAAATCAGCCCTATCTGAAGAGCCAAAAAGCTTTTTGTAATAATTGGAAATAAAATTTTTAATCTCCTTTTCCTCCTCTATAACACCGCAATCTTGTTCAAGCCTAAAAATTCTAGTTTTCCTATGTCTACTATTAGCCACTGCCTGAAAGTACTTCGTATTACTATCTCCTTCTAAAAGCTCTAGAGTTTTAGCCCTTTGAAACCATCTTAACTCCTCCTCTCCTAAGAATTTGCGTAATTCTCTCTTTAAAGCTCTGTTTCAGATCTAGCTCCTGCTCACTGAGCACCTGAGTCTCAGCCTTAATATCTAATTCATCAACTTTTCTAAAAAGCTCTTGTTTTTCCTTTTTCACCTTTCCTTTCAGATTCTTTGCCCAACCCCTTAAAAATTGCCTTAATCTCCTGATCTTAGCCTGCCACTTCTGAATGGCCGTGGCTCCTCTATTCTCTTTTCTCCACACATCTGTAACTAGCTCAAAAAAAAAAACCTTCCCTAATCAGCCACCCAAGTTCAAACTTAAAGAGAGACTGATTCTTGACACTATTACCTTCCCCTGTATCCAACAGGAGGGGTGTGTGGTCAGACACCTCCCTACTTAAAGCGACCACAGTGGCCAAAGGAAATCTTTGATCCCACTAGGTGCTTACTAGAATTCTATCTAGTCGCTCATAAGTTGGAACCTTGAGTGAGTTGGCCCAAGTGTATTTCCTCCCTGACATTTCTATTTCCCTTAAATCAAGCCCATCAATAACTACATTAAAAAGAAAAGGCCACCTATCATTGTACTTGTCGTTATTTTTCTCACTAGGACTTCTGATGATGTTAAAATCACCTCCTAGCAAAATTGGTTTATTTTCTCTGCTACAAGCCTGAACCAGCTCAGTGAGGAAAGCCTCCTTAAACTCAGGCTGGGCAGCCCCGTAAACTGCCACTAACACCCAGTGGAAATCATCCTTCCTATTTCTAACTCTGAATTTTACAAAAAAAAAAACACCTTCCTCAATGCTTCCTATCTCTAACAAGTCCTGATTTACACCCATGAGAATACCCCCAGACCTCCAATGTGGCTGTGTCCAATGCCAAATGAAATTTTTTCCCCCACAGTAACTATCAAGTACTGACTGTGAAAAATCTTTTTTTCCTGTTTCCATAAGAGCAATGAAATCTAAGCCCTGCTCCTTGGAAGAATCATTTAGAAATTTCTTTTTAGCCAAGTCACTAAGACCTCTACTATTCCAAAAAATTCCTTTCATTTCGTCCCTACTTTAGTATTTTTGTAAATTCTTACTCCGCCTGCTCTACGATTTAGTGATTTAGCACTTGGTTTATGCGCCGTTCCAATAACACTGAAGTCATTAAAAAACTCACAATCATCATCAAATAATTCTTCTACCAGATCCTTACACAAATTCCTAACCGCCCCTTGGGCATTTTCCCCATCACTAACATCCTCCAAAGAGACATCACTGTCACTACCCCCCTCCTCCTAGTACGATCCCTCCCCTTTCTCACTCTTAGAATCTAAGCATGCTCGAAAAGATCTATCTAATTCTTTTTCTGAAAGTACACATCTAACATCAATATCTTTCACGAAGTCAGAAGCACAAACATTTAAAGGTGAATCGGACATGATCGTACCTTCTGGAAACTCTAGCGCCCTTGTAGCCGCCCTCCGTTGTGCTTTGTCCATGGCGTGCTCATCACCAGAGCCTACCAGCCTAGGACTCGAGCGCACAGACGAAGCCGCCACTTCAGGTATTGCTGCTGCAGCCATCGACCTAGCCGATGGGTGCTCCAGCGCCTTCCCAATTGTCTTGGTCAGAGGAGCTTCATCATCGTTTTCCCTCAGTACTTTATCCGCCACTTCTTACAGAACCTCATCCACCGCAACATCCATCACTTCATTTGCCTTCTTGCTTAAAAAAGACTTGAACTCTTCCTCAATTACCCCCCGTATCATTTCCCTAAGAGAGCTTGACACCCCATGATCATTAGCATCCAGCAGGTCAGGACCCCTCCCATTCCCCCCGTTCATCTCGCCCCTTAACCTTTTTGACTCCCTGATCAGAGCTACATCCTTCTCCAGATTGTCAGCGACTAATTCCTCCTCTGCTTCCCTATAGCTTAAATCCACTTCTACTTCCTCCCCATTCACATCCACCCCCATCTTCTCTATTTTAAAATCTAATTCAAAGTAGTGGTCTCCAATCACAACATCTAGATGAGATGGTATCAACTTTGGATTGAGTACTGCCACAAAAATCCTGCCGAAATCATTCTTCCTAGTAGTCTCCATGTCTACTGTTTGTGTGGAACCAATCATCGAGCCAACAGCCCACAGCTCCAGAAATTCCCGCAATTCTTCCCTCATGCCATAAACTCTGATCCACACCTTAGGTAGAAGGTAGCCCTCCTTCTCATGCCAAAGCTCAAACTTCAATCTTGTTCCTGCCGGCACCCCCGCCTCCCTAACATCAGCACCCCCAAAAGCAACGGCCCTCTGAAGCTCTGATTTAGATGGGAACATTGTGCTGAATTCATTCACACCATGTTCCCCCAAATCCCACTTCCACTTCCCAGGGAACAAATGTTGCATCTGTGCCACAACTTGCTCAGCCGAAAGTTCTCCCCCCCTCCACTGTAATCAGGGCCAACTTGGTGTCCTTCTTTGCACGCACCAAAGGCGGACGTTGGATATGGTAGAATCCAAGCCCATGTACGGCATATCCAACAGCATGTGCGACTGGTCGCGGCATCTTCAAAACCGGGCACCGATGATTCACATGATCATTGCCATTGCAGATCACGCAGTACAGCTCCGCATTACACTTGGCCACCACATGACCCTTCTTTGTACATCTAGAACACCTGATTCCTGCTTCACCTTCGACACTTTCCTTCTCAGTTTCTCCCGTCACATCCTCCATCCTGACATCCCCTTCTACCTCTGCCTCTTCCTTCGATCTCTGGTTTCTCTCCACCCAACCAGCCTTTGGCATTGCTTTATATGCTGGACCCAATGCTGAACCCCTCCGCGATTCCCCCCGCGCCCAAAGCCTCCGGCACCAGCCGCAAACCTTCCACCAAAACGCCCTGCCTGACCATACCTGGGCCAGCCTCGACTCCGCCCAAAGCCCAGCGCGAAGTTCCTTCCCCGCTCCATCTTCCTCTCTCCTCCTTCCCTTTCGAGCATGGACGGGATTCCTTCGCCTTCTCCCCGTTTCTCCTCTGTTCCTCCTCCCTCACTAGCTTTCTTGGTACCTCGGCCCTCTTCACTCGTCCCCTGCCGCTCTTTGTATTCCATGCCCCCGTCGCCCCCTCGGGTATCCCGCTGCGGTGCCGCCGCCGGGATTGGCGAGCGAGGCGTCCCGGCCGACCATGGAGTAAAACAAACTGGGCAACCCGAAGAGGTATGCTTTGGTTTACCCCCGTTAGTAAAGAGCTGGCCTAGTCCTTCTGCACACCTAAACCTACCAGCCTTTCCAACTTGGACGGCCTAGCTACCCAAGATGTCGGGCCCACACGGCCCAACAGCCGGACCCGTTCGACTCTCAATTCGCACATTCCGACGCCGCTCCCCCAACACGGCCAGCGCCATCGGAGCACCACCGCCCACCGGCTCCGGCCACCTCCGCTCAAGCAGCTCATACATCCGACCACTCTTGAGACGCCCAACGGCACGAGATTCCGTCACCCAAACGTCGCCTAGCGACAGTCTAGGGGACAACCTTCTCCGCGGCAGCGGCCCCCGCCAAGGTTTCATCCCCGGCGTTATCCTTCTCCCGCCGGCCTTGATTCCCCTACCATCATCCTCACGGATGCTAGACCCATTAATGGAGAGAGATGGAGACGAATCCCCCGGCTTCTCGTACCCAACTGCACTCCTCACCCACCTCGGCACCTCGGTTATCATATTCTCCGTCCCCTCGTCTGCTTCTTCATCAGAGCTTTCTTCTCCGGCCAATGGCCAAAACCGCGATCCATGTCTGCTCCTGCAAAGGCCTCTCAGAGGATCCGCAGGGAACTCACATGAGCCCACCGAACTTCTTCTCCCTTGCACATCTCCGCTATCTTCCTCCTTTTCCCCTGCAAAACCCAAATCCGTTACCTTGTCGGTTTCCTCCTCCCTGAACTCATGAGCCGAGATCCACGGTCTTGGCGCGAGCGTTAGTCGTTGGCGCCATCGAAATCTCACCTCCCTTCCCGTGCTTCTTCCCTCCTCGCCCTCCTCCTCTGGGGGAATCTCCTCAGCGAACGCCATCCTCTTCACACAAATAAATAAGGTGGCAGAACATGACAGAAAGATAAATTGTTGCGTATAACAACTGACAGAGTTCAAAACTCATAATTATTTCGACTAATTATCAAAGCATATACTACTACAGATGGGCAGAACAAGAACTACTGACCATGAGGGGTCCAAAAAAATCGTACATGAGTGAAATAGATAAATCGACGAGCAAGTCTCTCTATTAGTTTTATCGATTACTGTAATTCTTCTAGAGATTCCACCCATTTTCATTTACACATATATTTGGTTTGGAATTTTATATTGAAAAACTCAGGTCGCCCAGTTTACCCGCGAGTGCCCATTGCTACTCAAGTGATCGCTGTGACCCTAAGCAATTGACCGACTTCACTAGCAACTTGGTTCACTTGACAAATATATGACCTTTCACCTCTATAAGAACAATATACGATAATTGTAAAGAACAATATACGGAGAGCTCCAATTTAAAGAACAATCATGGAACCATAATTGTAAAAAAAAAAGAAAACGGAGGAAAAGGGCAGATGATTGAAGACTCAAGCAAGCAGCTAGTTTCTTTCCAAGTTGAACTAGTGGTTAAGAAACAAATTAGGCCATGCGAAGCCCATGAAGAGATCTTGAATCATGTTCACAAAATTAACGCACGGTCAACATATCAAGGTTTTAAGATATTTCAATCATACATGGTCACAAATTAGAAGATCAGTGATCATCCCGTTAGCACCTTTCATATATATATATATTCCCCTGTCCTCTTAGAAAGGAAAAGGCATTCAAAAGATTAAAGAGCAAGCAAGAACCTAGTCTATTAATTGTCATGCAAGTTGTGGCCGTGGATCGAAAAGAAGATTGTCCATGGCCGTGTTTAGTTCCCGAAAACTTTTCGGTGAAATGATTTCGGGTTATGATTTTACTCCCTCCGTCTCAGGATATAAGGCGCGGTCAAACTTGACACAGTCTTCAATAATAAGATTTGACTCTTAATATCTTTTATAATATAATACTTGTAGCAACAAAATTAAGTCGTATGAAAGTATTTTTAAATATGAATACAATTATATTATTGTTGTAAGACAAAGTTTTTATTATACAAGCTTAATTGTAGGTCAAAGTTTTCAAAGTTTGAATTTTGATTTACGTGCGTGCCTTATATCCTGAGACGGAGGGAGTATCAATTTAGGAGTAGTAAATGTAGACGAAAAAGGTGGAAAGTTATATGGATAGGTTGGAAATCTCGAGACGAATCTAACGATAATAATTAGAGGGTAATTAATCCATAATTAGTGGATGGTTACTGTAGCATTACTATTGCAAATCATGGATTAAGTAGGCTCATTAGATTCGTCTCGTGATTTATAGCCTATCCATATAACTTTTCACCTTTTTCATCTACATTTAATACTCCATGCATCTAAGATTCTCCTTCGATGTGATGGGTGAAAAGATTTCGTTTTGGAACTAAACAAGGGCATAATTAACATATGGTCAACTTGTTAAAAGCTATAAGATAATGCAACCATGCATGCGTGGCCTCCAGCACTATAAATATCCATTACAACCTCTCACTAGCGTTCATCTCATTTTCTCTTCTCATAGCTATAGATAGCTTAGCTCGCCATGGCTACTCGTAAGATCTTAGCGGTTGGCCTCGTTGCCTTGCTAATTAGCATTGGATTAACCGATGCTATTAGAGTGGTAAACCACGCCACTGCTGATGCCCAAGGCAGTGGTAGGGGTGGCGGTGGCGGAACCGGAAATGCCTATGGCTCAGGCTATGGCTCCGGATCTGGCTCTAGTTCTGGCAATTCATATGATAGTACTTCTCCAGGTCCTATCAGTAGCTCCTCCTCTGCTAGCTGCAGATGGTAATGGCTCAGGTAGTGGCGGTTGGCAAGGCTATGATCAATATGCGTCAGGCAATGGAGCAGGGGGTGCATCCGGCTCAGGCCATGGTGATTCGGGTGATTTTTACAGCAATGGGGCTTCAAATGCAAACGGGAGAGGGGGTGGCAGCGGCTCCGGAGGAAGTGTAGGAAATGGCCAGGGATACGGTGTTGGCTCAGGGGACGGGGAAGGTTCAGGCTACAACAATGGACCTTATGGTTCAAGCAACGCAAACAGTGGTGGACATGGAGGTGGAAGGGGTGGTGGTCGCGATGGTGGATTTGGTCGTGGTTTTGGCGGGGGATCAGGAAGCAGCAATGGCGCTGCATGGGGTGGCTACAATGGTGGCGGTGTCAGCGAACCACCACAGGCGGTCAGCGAACCACCACAGGCTGCTGATGATGGTGTCAGTGAACCACCACAGGCATACTAAAATGTCTTTTATTTGGAGTAGTGTCAGCCTTGGGCGACACGCAGTTGTTAATCTTGTTTAAGTTTATAATATGTTTCTCTACGAATAAACA
Source organism: Urochloa ruziziensis (assembly GCA_015476505.1). Taxonomy (NCBI): domain Eukaryota; kingdom Viridiplantae; phylum Streptophyta; class Magnoliopsida; order Poales; family Poaceae; genus Urochloa; species Urochloa ruziziensis. The sequence goes on from CM027118.1 coordinate 55,968,630, forward strand.
TCTGTTAGTTACAACTTTAATTTGTTCTAGAGGTTGTACTAATTGACAATGTGGCTACGACTACGATGCATGCTACTAGCTAGTGTGTCAAAGCATGTTTTGGTTGTATTTCGATAATCAGTGCATATGAATGCCTTGCTTTGGTCAAGAAGTAATGAAATCTGATTTCTTGGATGATAACAGTGCAAGCATCAAGTTTTATTGTGTTCATTGTTCACTTGGTTCTGATCTTTGATCTAATGAAGTCTCATTGTTGTACGCAACCCTACCTCAGAAATGCCCAGGATTATTTGTTTTGGATGGGAAAAAACACCAAGAATTTAATTGAGACTACAGCAGTTTATTGCTTTCAATCCGAGCAGTGTTCGATGCTGTGCTTAGATACCAACTTAATTACAAGAAGGATCATCAAACACAGTATCGTAATTAAGCATGCTCTGTACACAGTATCGAAATTTAGACACTTCAAGTAATAAGATCATCAAACACAGTCACTGGAGTAAGAATGCAGTAAGTGATGCAGTACCGGAAGAAACTTCTCAATGCGATACCCGATGTGCATCCAAAACGAGCGTTGAATCACAAACGGCCACACTCTCCGACTCCTATACACTGGTCTTGAAGAGTTGCTGGCTACGAGAGCAATGATCGGAGACGTAATCGCGCCTAGTGCGGGTCTTCGGCGTCTTCCCCCGGCGACAGCTAATAGCGAGCGAAGTAAACCATGCAAGCATGCTTAACCGGACACGTACGATGTACTAACATTTCAAGAAAAGAGCTAGGCACAGCAGGCAATATCAGTCATATGCAAGCGTCCATTTTGGGGTTTGAGATTATGTACATTGACACATTGTACAGTTATAGCTTTCCTTTTTCATTAGATGACCTTTCTCTATTCTTGCGAGCTACATACAGCAACTTAAGCAGTACTCCGTACAAGGTCTGAGCCAATTGTTTGCAGGTTTTAGAAAGCCGTGCTCACTCGGCCCAATATCTGAGGTTCATTTTTTGCTTGGGAAAAGTCTCATTTACCTCCTAGGACATCGGGCTGAGTCCGCGTCTTCTCTCTAAACTCGAAAACCGGGTATGGTGCTCCTGAACTTTCAAAACAAATTGATTTTCTTCCCTGTGCAGTTTCAAAGGGTGATATTGTCCAATGTGGAGCCACATCATCCGATAGCCCCCCCCCCCCCCCCCCTAAGCGAACCACCATTGCACACAACCAAGTCAATGCTGCTGGCAATCCCCATCCAACCGTTCACCACCGCACCCTAGCCTGGTGGTGGCTCATGGCCCTCCATCCGCGGGCTGGCCTTCGTGGCGGTGGTGTGGTCCCAACAGACACCAACGAGGGTGGCGTTAGGTGTCCAGCAGCTAGGACGTCGCGACGGTCGAGGTTGGCGAAGGGTCAGAGGAGTCGAACATGGCATAGATGGATGGCACGATGACAAGAGAGCGGAATTGCTAGATCCAAACGGCGCGAGGCCTGGCAGCCAGGCTGGCGTGGTCGCCAAGGCACGGCGGGCACAGGACGCGAGACGTAGACCCTTGGAGCGGGCCAGGGCATGACATACGAGCAGAGTTGGTCATCCTCCATGCCGGTGGGCCGCCCTAATGCCACCGCGCGCCTTCGGCGCCAGGCGACTCTGCAGCGCCATCGTGCGCCCTGCCCACCGTGCCGAGGCCAGGGTGGCAACCGGGCTCCGCGACGCCATCGTGCATCACTTTCGCCACGCCATGATACCGAGGGTGGGTCATGGAGGTCCGCCGCACTCCCGTGCCGGCCGACCCTGCCGCGCTTAGATCTGCCCCATGCGGGACACCACGACTTGTCCTCACACCGATGTTCGGACAGACCTCGCATCATGCATCTGCGGCCGTTTCTAGGGGCCGCGCTGACCCACCTGCATGGACTACAATCGGGCACCGCCGTGTTAGCATAAGTCGTGTGTGTGGGGTTATCTATGTATTAGCACTGTTTTGCTATTTTCCTAAATGCCCCTAGCTGGGTGTTATTTCCCTTATTGCCCTTGTGGCCATCTATATGTATCCAAACCTTATCATGGTTTAATGTGAGAAGAAATAGATCTTTATTGGGCCAACATTTGGTACCAGAGCCCAAGTTTCTCTCTCCCACCCTAATCCTCTCCTCTCTCCCGTGCTCTCCTCACCCCTCCCCGAAACCCTAGCCGCTGGGCCCACAGGCCGCCGGCGGCGGCGGCTCCTGACCTTCCCCAGCCAATCTCGGCCGACGACGACCCTTTTCGGACTCCCCGCACGCGGATCCGGCACGGGTGCGTGCGGATCGAGCAGGGCGGCGGTGGATTGAGCGGCGCGGCGGCGTTGACCCTGGGCATTGGCTCGGGCGGAGCAGACGCACGCGAGAAGCGTAGGCGGAGCGCTGTTGACGGCCGTTATATGCCATTATTGGCCATCAACCCTGGCATAAAACAAACACCAAACTAGACATAGGGGTTTAATTCTAACTATTTCCACTAGCTTTGGTGAATTGTTGATTTCAGGAGGCTACATCTGGATACAACAATAAAACATGCAATATATATATAAAAGTAGCACCATTGGAATGCACCATGTCGAAGAGCTCTCCGAGATGATCGAAATAGACATTTGGATGATCCAATTCGGAGTCCGGACGAGAAAGTTACGCCTCCAGGAAAATCATCGGCGAAACCTGTCCGGCCGGTCGGCCTGACCTAGGCCGAACGGCCTGGACAAGGCCGGCCGGCCATGCACCCTCCCCAAAAGGGCCTAAGATTTGCACAATGGACTTAGGGAGTCACCAATGGACCCCCAAGCAAGGAATTGACAAGCATGGATGAAATTAAGACTGAAAGACCTAAACCATGGATTGGGGGGTCCATCTACCTAGGATTCTCGGACGATTTGAAATGAATGCAAACAAAACCGACTCAAGGGACAACATGCAACCATTGATGAGCGAGTCGGTGCAACGGAGGGCCAAGAGGAGCCAGAGCCAGGCCGAACGACCTCCCCTAGGCTGGCCGGCTTCCAATTGTCACAACCGTCACCAATCCCTCAACTACCGACCTCAGGACATCATCAGGAGCGTCCACAAGAAAGACGGTGCCAGGTGGCGAGAATCCCAGGCCGAACGGCCTAAGTGAGGCCGGCCGGCCCACTTTCGTGGCGGTTACGCCTCCCTCTTTCGCGTGGAAGCTAAGCAAGCATGTGGCTTACTATCTACGCTGGCTTCCATGCTTGGGAGGCTATAAAAGGCGCCCTTCACCCCCACTCAAGATACAACAAGATAGAGGAGGAGAAGCTCTACGGCGAAGCGCTACCACTTCCATACTTAGAGAATAGGGAGAGAGGTGAGGTGAGAGTCCGGGAGAGAAGCCGGAGCTTCCGGTTTCTCTTCCACTTTGTACCTCGGCGGATGCGGCTCAACTTCGAGTAACATCCGGGTCTTGTCTGGTAATTCTGGCTCCCTCTAATTTATTAAGCATTCAGTCTTGCTAGCTTTTGTTCACTGGTTCCTCGTTCACTACTTAGTAGTGGGTGCTTTGCTCTGAATTCAAGTGAAGTAGTAATTATTAGTATAGGCGTGGTGCCTCCCATTCGAGATCATGTGCGATGCGAGTGACTTTGCCGTAGGTGCAGTCCTGGGGCAAACCTAGAATAAGTTGCACCATGCTATTTGCTATGCTAGTAAAACTTTGACAGGTGCCCAGCTGAACTATGCAACCACGGAAAAGGAATTTCTGGCAGTGGTATTCGCCATCGATAAGTTTCGATCCTACTTGGTGGGGGCAAAAGTCATCGTCTACACAGACCATGCTGCACTCAAATATCTTCTCACCAAGAAGGATGCAAAACCAAGGCTTATTCGTTGGATACTTCTACTCCAAGAATTTGATCTTGAGATTCGGGACAAGAAAGGAGTAGAAAATTTGGTGGCTGACCACCTATCGTGGCTCCAAGTTCAAGGAGAGTCAATGCCCATCAATGACTACCTACGAGACGACACCCTCCTCAAGGTAACCACTTCAGACCCCTGGTACGCCAACATAGTGAACTTTATTGTTTCTGGATATGTTCCTCCGGGAGAAAACAGGAAGAAGCTCGCATATGATAGCCGGATCCACCTATGGGATGACTCGTACCTATTCCGAGTGTGTTCTGATGGACTCTTAAGGAAATGTGTGCCGGCATGCGAAGCTTACAAAATTTTGGAACGGTGCCATGCATCACCATACAGAGGTCATTATGGATCTTTCCGGACACATGCTAAGGTGTGGCAAAGTGGGTTCTTCTGGCCAACCATGCATGAAGATGCACGTGAGTTTGTCAGGAGATGTGCAAGGTGCCAGAAGCATGGAAATATCAATGCAAGGGACGCTATGCCACTCACCAACAATCTCCAAGTGGAAATATTCAACGTATGGGGGATAGACTTCATGGGTCCATTCCCTAGATCTGGAGATTATGAATACATATTGGTGGCAGTGGATTACGTGTCCAAGTGGGTCGAAGCCATGCCATGCCGAGCAGCCGACTCTAAGAGCGCCAGATGAATGTTCCATGAGATTATCTTTCCCCGTTTCGGCACTCCAAGGGTTGTGATCAGTGATGGAGGATCACATTTCATTGATAACATCTTTCGGAAGTACCTTGCCAGTTTGGGAGTCAACCATCGGATAGCCACCCCATATCACCCTCAAACAAGTGGTCAAGCAGAGACTTCCAATAAGCAAATCAAGAATATCTTACAAAAGACCGTTAATGAGATGGGTAAGGCATGGAAGGGAAAGTTACCTGAAGCTCTATGGGCTTATCGGACGGCCTATAAGACACCAATTGGGATGACCCCCTACCAATTGGTATATGGGAAAACATGCCATTTGCCAGTTGAGTTGGAATTTAAGGCTCATTGAGCAATCAAGAGATGGAATATGGATCTCCAGCAGCAGGAATTAAAGAAAAATCCAACTCGCTGAACTAGAAGGATGGAGGGAGAATGCTTATCATAGCTCAAAAATTTACAAGGAAAGAACCAAGCGGTGGCATGATAAGCGCATCAAGATCAAGGAATTTAAACCAGGAGATAAGGTACTCCTCTTTAACTCCCACATTAAACTTTTTGGTAGGGGTAAACTTAGAAGTAAGTGGGATGGCCCCTATAATGTCATCAATGCATCTTCTCATGGAGCCGTCACACTTCAAGATAATTGCGGGAACATCTTAAGGTTAATGGCCAACGTTTGAAAATCTTTCTGGAACCTCAACAACCCAAGATCGAAGACTTAGATGTCATCGAGTTCTTGGAGATCAACTAACTGGTTTCCCAACCAGACTAAAAGAAAAAAAAGAAAAAAATAATAAAATAAAAACTTGAATAAAGGCTCCCTGGTTCTTAAACCAGTAGAGCCCCTCTTTTTGTTTCCACCTTTTGGTTTTGAATGACAGTACCAGCACAAGTACAAGTGTGGGGGAGATCTCTCAAGCTCATCATCAACATACATATTCGAGGTCCCTCACGAAGGTGTCGCACAACATCGACTGCGCTAACATGACAAGAAAAAAAAGCGATGGTATGTGCACTCCACCTCTCGCTCCTTAATTCATGAGTTTGATTGAATTTCAATCCCAATCAATCTCAAGGTAAAATAATTCACCTTGCTATGCCTACCCTTCATGTTCCCATGTTTGGCTTGCATATGTTTTATTCCTCGTTTCATCTTGCCACTTGTGAATAAATATTTTTAGGGAACCATGTTCATCTAAGTAGTTGATGTTTGAGATATGGTTTGATGATATGATCTTCACTCTTAATGTTTGAGTGCTTGGGAAATTTATTTGAAAATTTGAAAACCCTTTGCAAAGCGCCTCTTTGATATGCCGAAGTCCTACCAAAGCCATATGTTGAATTATCCTGAAAACCATGTACACATATGCTACTTGTCATTGCATTGATCCTTGTCAAATTGTTGTGACCCTTGTGAGAATTCTTTTCATGCTTTCATGATCAAGATTCATGTGCACGCCATATATCCCCCTTGCTATACTTCTACACTGGAAGTTAGCATTGTATCATTCATCCATCCAATCCACAAAATAAATGCTCCATCATGTACGTGTAAGTCTCACTCCTCAGTTATTGTTACAAAAGAGACATGACTATCGAAGATATATATATATATATATATATATATATATATATATATATATATATATATATATATATATATGGACACATGAAGGTCCAAGAAAAAAATCTGATAGCCATGTTCTCAAAAGATTTTTTAAAAGGAGAGAGACCACACACAAAGGAGTTGTTTATTCCATCCATCATCCATCATACCCATACATATGCACATCTTGATCTGATTGTATGATTTGATTTGTTCTTGGATCTACTCTTTGACTTTGCAATACATGTAATGCAAGTATGCCTCATCTTCATACCCTACCTTGAGCTCCACATATAGCCATCATTAGAAGTAGGATGAAGAAAGGCAAGTTAATGCCTTGGTGAGGATATATACACATTGAGAGATCTGAGAGATTCAAATGAGGAGCAATGCAAAGGTTTGTTTTTGAAAACTTGTTGAAAAAAATCCCAAGCTACTTGACACATGGAGTTAAAGTGATTTGATTCACGACCGTTCCATTCCTCAACTACTCAAGATGACATGATAGACACTACAAAATTCACAAGTACAAGGTATGGCTTGGAATATTTTGTATGCTTGTTCCATTTCCTTGGATGTCATGTCTCATCTTAGTCCCTACTCCTCGCTCGAGGACGAGCAAGGGTCTAAGTGTGGGTGTGTGTTGACGGCCGTTATATGCCATTATTGGCCATCAACCCTGGCATAAAACAAACACCAAACTAGACATAGGGGTTTAATTCTAACTATTTCCACTAGCTTTGGTGAATTGTTGATTTCAGGAGGCCACATCTAGATACAACAAAAAAACATGCAAAATACATATAAAAGTGGCACCATTAGAATGGACCATGTCGAAGAGCTCTCCGAGATGATCGAAATGGACATTTGGATGACCCAATTCGGAGTCCGGACGAGAAAGTTACGCCTCCAAGAAAATCGCAGGCGAAACCTGTCTGGCCGGTCGGCCTGACCTAGGCCAAACGGCCTGGACAAGGCCGGCCGGCCGTGCACCCTCCCCAAAAGGCCTAAGATTTGCACAATGGACTTAGGGAGTCAACAATGGACCCCCAAGCAAGAAATTGACAAGCATGGATGAAATTAAGACCGAAGGGCCTAAACCATGGATTGGAGGGTCCATCTACCTAGGATTCTCGGACGGCTTCAAATGAACGCAACCAAAACTGACTCAAGGGACAACATGCAACCATTGATGAGCGAGTCGGTGCAACGGAAGGCCGAGAGGAGCCAGAGCTAGGCCGAACAACCTCCCCTAGGCTGGTCGGCCTCCAACTGTCACAACCGTCACCAATCCCTCAACTACCGACCTCAGGACATCATCAGGAGCGTCCACAAGAAAGACGGTGCCAGGTGGTGAGAATCCCAGGCCGAACGGCCTAAGTGAGGCCGGTCGACGCACTTTCGTGGCGGTTACGCCTCCCCTTTCGCGTGGAAGCTAAGCAAGCATGTGGCTTAATATCTACGCTGGCTTCCATGCTTGAGAGGCTATAAAAGACGCCCTTCACCCCCGCTCAAGATACAACAAGATAGAGGAGGAGAAGCTCTACAGCGAAGCGCTACCATTTCCATACTTAGAGAATAGGGAGAGAGGTGAGGTGAGAGTCCAGGAGAGAAGCCGGAGCTTCCGGTTTCTCTTCCACTTTGTACCTCGGCGGATGCGGCTCAACTTCGAGTAATATCCGGGTCTTGTCTGGTAATTCTGGCTCCCTCTGATTTATTAAGCATTCAGTTTTGCTAGCTTTTGTTCTCTGGTTCCTCGTTCACTACTTAGTAGTGGGTGCTTTGCTCTGAATTCAAGTGAAGTAGTAATTATTAGTATAGGCGTGGTGCCTAGACTAGTCGTTATCTTGGTTTGCACCCAGTTCAACGGAATAGTTGTGGTAGCCGGCAGGTGGTGACAGCCCTGTCCGGCCGACGTAATCCACCACGTTAGTTCTAGACTGTAGGACTTAGGGGTAGGCGTTACCACTCCCCTTCTCATCCCTTTCTGTGAGTGGTGGTGTCTCAGGCGCCCGAAGTGAACTATCTTGAATAAGTCTGCCTTGCTTGATCTATCGAAATATCCAGTATTTCTATAGAAGTACCCTCTCTACCCTCAGCATTTTTATCTCTTTCTTCCTTTTTGTTGTCATCCATATCCCCCATATTACCGTTTCGGACGAATTAATTAAAATATTAGTACACTTCTCGTTCTCCTAGAATACTCCTAGGTGAAAGCTACATTGGATTCCGTATGCTTGCGGATTTATCTGTAGGTCATAAGAAATACCAACAAGCGCGCAGGCGGGCGCGCGACTTGCGTGACGCGCGCAGCAGGCGCGTGCAGGTGGCACGTGGGCGAGCACGCGCGGAGAAGGCTCATGGCGGCGGGCAGGAGCAGAGGACCGGCGGCGGCGACTTCTTTCCCATGCCATCTTCACCAGCACCATGGCCGGCTCACGTGCTTCACGGAGGGACCCAGCTGCGGGCGGCCCGAGCGCACAGGGTGGCGATGGCGTCGACGTGCAGGGCGCGGACGCCGCCCTCTAGCAGCCGGCGTGGTACCCCCAGCGGCAGCTCTGGCGGTAGGAGTGGTGATTCCGATGGTCCCCATCCCCTCCGTCCACACCTGTGGCTCCTCCAATACCTCCTCTCACGGCTCGGTGCCGTCCAGCGCGAGGCGGAGAGCAACTTTGCAGGAGGCCGAGGCGGCGTTTGAGCGGCAGCGCATGGCGCGTGAGGCGGAGAAGCGGCGGATGATGGAGGAGGAGGACGAGCGGCGGATGATTCTCGAGTTAGAGGCTGCAGCGGCGCAGCGCGCGGCCGCTGCACGTCGGGAGGAGTAGCGGCAGGCGGTGCATGCCCTGTGGGAGGCGGCTACGACTCGGGCGGTGCGCGTCGAGACAGCAGTAGCGCGCGCAGCCGAGGAGGCCCGTCTTCTCGAGGAGCAGGCGCGGGCGATGGTGGCAGCCGCGACCCGCCGGCGCCAGGAGGCGCTCCAGCTATAGGAGGAGCTAGAGGCGACGCGCGAGGTGGCGCGGTGCTAGCAGGAGCTGAGGCGACAGGCACAGGGTGCGGCGTAGGCTGGCGCCGCCCTGGCGCCGCTCAACCCTCTCCTGGCACACGGCGGCAGGCGGGAGCTGCTCCAGGCCGAGCGGCAGCGGGACGTGCACGGTTAGGTCCCGGACCCGCGTCGGCGTTAGGATGTCGAGCCGCCTCACTCAGTCTGTGACCCCGACTCCCCGTGGGCCATGAGGACCATCGTCTGGGAGTCTGCCGGCACCACACAGTGGCCGATGCTGACAAAGGACAACTACATCGAGTGGAGCTCGGTGACAAAGTTGAAGCTCCAGGTGCGACACATGTGGGAGGCCATCGACACTGGCGAAGTCGACGAGCACGAGGACCGGCGAGAGCTTGAGGCGCTGCTCGCCGCGGTCCCGATGGAGATGGCGTTGAACCTCTCGGCGAAGGGGTCCGCTATGGAGGCTTGGGACGCTATCACTGCGGCCTGAGTCGGCACCGAGTGCAACCGCAAGTCCATCCTTCAGAAGCTTCGACAGGAGTGGGATCGCCTGTCTTTCAAGCCAGGCGAGGACATCGACGACTTCTCTCTCCGTCTCTCTAGCCTGATGCAGCGGCTGGAGCGATACGGTGACGACGAGATCATCGAGGAGAAGGTTGTTGCCAAGTTCCTCCGTTGTGCCCCGAGGAAGTACTCGCAGCTCAAGATCGCGATTGAGACGATGCTCGACATCTCGACGCTGACTATGGAGGAGCTGGTGGGACGGTTCAAGGCCATCGATGAGGAGGAGGAGATGGCGTTTGGCGGGCCGGTCTTCGTCGGTGGCAAGCTCCACTACACCGTGGAGCACGGGCGCGCCAGCCAGCAGGAGCAGAAGAAGGGGGAATCTTCTTCCTCTACATGCGGCCGTAGGCTGTTGGCACTCCTTAGCGTCACGTTTTTAGCAACGCTCAAGAGCGCGAAGATATATGTCGTTGTATGCAAAATAGATTCTGCAAGCGCACAGAATATATCTCATTGTAGCACTTCACCTCGGGAGTTATCCCAGGGTATCGTATTTATATTTCTACAGGGAAGCATGATATGATAAATCTTGCTAGAAATATCAAGCCAAAAACCCAAGGGTACAAACTCTAGGTTTGAGGGATAATGGTCAAATGAATGACCGGATAGAAGGTCTGAAAGACCAGCGACACACAGAAGCTCCTAAATCTATAGAAAAGGAAAGATGTTGGGAGAGACCGGACTTAGATACTTCCTAACTCAGAGCAAAAGACACTCTAGCCTTAGCCTAGACTCTAGCTTAGATACCGGGGACAGAGCTCGCTTTGTTGGAGGTACGACCATGGGCCCACAGGGACACATGGATTCTCCGGTCAGAGTCGTACCAGGCGTGAAGAACACGAGTAGAGTACTGCAAGGACTCTTCTTGATTTGGAAACTAGTCGTATGACTTGTAAACTACTCGGATTGCCTTGTAGAGTAATCTCCGAGTAGTAATTGGTTAGGATTCTATCCGAAACTGACCTTGTAACCCTGCCCGCCGTGTATATAAGGCTGGGCAGGGACCCTCTCAAAGAACACGATCTCATCAATACCAATCACCACACAGGACGTAGGGTATTACGCCTTCTAAGCGGCCCGAACCTGTCTAAAATCCTGAGCCTCTTTGCCTTTGCGTTCCTGATCTCAGCGAAACCCACCTGAAACTCTACTACCTCGGGATACCCCTCGGTAGGATCGACGGTAGAACATCGACATCTGGCGCGCCAGGTAGGGGTTTTCCTCGAAGATCCCGTGGAGAACGCAATGGTGACCTACATTCAAGCTGAAGCGCCTCAGGAGGGCACGACGTTCCGCTTTGGCTCGTGGCTCTACGTCGCCGACGGCTCAGGTGGCTTCTACAGCTACTACGAGACGCCCGTCGAGTTGAAGCAGGAGCAAGCGCCCATGGTGGAAGATTTGGCCGAGCAACTCGGCGAGATCACACTCGCGGACCTCATCCGCGGGCAAGAGTCCGAGTCGATCACGACTACGGAGAAGAAGACAACCCTCCCACCCCAATTACCGTTTGGACTCCATAATTCGACCCACGCATATTGTGAGGCGTTACGGAGCCAGTTCGAGTCCTTTATGGACTCGGAGCGGGACGTTCCAATCCGAGTCTTGGCAGGACACGCCAACTCTCTGAGCCAAGCGGTCTCCGAGTGCCACTCGACCTCGGACGAGGAGTTACTACAAGACGATGGCGAACACGACCTCGTGATCTACGCCACGCCTGAGGGAAGATCAGTCTACCAAAGAGACAGGATCCCACGGGACGTCTACGAGTCCCGCCAGATCTTTGTACTCTTTGGATCTAACGCTACTGAAGACCTGCCGTTCCAGCACGGCACACCACTGCTACCAGAAGAGGAAAGCTCTACAGAGCTCATCACCCCAGGCTCCAGCGACTCTGTCGAACCCAATCGACAAGTCTTCATGGCTGGCGCAGCAGCAGCTGGCGACGTCGACAACGACCCGCGCTACGCTTTCGAGCTAGAAGGAGATATCTCCGAGAATGAAGACCCACCCGCTGGCGAATCCACTCAAGCGGCCGCGGACAGAGAAATCCGGAACAATAGGAGGGCTCAGCGCCGCCTAAACGCTCGCAATCGCGTCACGGCTGGTCGCAACCTCGCTCAAGAGTTCGCTCGAGTGGCACGCTACGACTCTCCTATGGCTAATGCCATGGAGATTGCCTACCACGTCCGCAGTCTGCCAAGAACTCCAGAGACGGCAGCTGCACTCGAGAGGATCCACGACATGATCCGCACTCTCGACAAGGCCATCGCCGCCGCACCATCACGCAGCGAAGAAGTCGAGAGCAGCGGACGTCAACATCCCCGCGACAGGAATCGTCCCCCAAATCCCAGCCGAATGGGAGAAGGCAACCACGCTGAAGGTGCACCCCCACACCGACCAGAGGATGATCGTCATCGAGGCGGACGCACTCACCGCAACGACCCTGCTACATCATCTCACGGGCCGGCACGCAGCGTCGACCTCCGGCAAACTATCAACGCCAATCGCGACGCACGCTCCATCCTTGAATCCAAGAGGCGTGATCAAGCCCAGGGGTACAAGGAAGAAGACGACGAGTATCCAATGTTCTCCAGGGACATCCGGATGGCGGTTTACCTGCAACCATTCAAACCAGTCGGCTTCGAGAAGTACAACGGCAAGACCTCCCCTGAGTCATGGTTGCGCATCTACTCTACAGCAATCGAGTGCGCGGGTGGCAACAGCGCCATCAAGTGCAGGTACTTCCCAATGGCACTCGAGCCCGCGCCACTCACATGGTTTGAAAACCTGCCACGACGCTCCATCGACTCCTGGGAACGCCTGAAGAAGATCTTCATGTCGAACTTCCAAGGCACATACAGTCGCCCCAAGACTCGACACGACCTCGCCATGTGCAAGCAGCACAAAGGAGAAAGCGCGCGCGACTACATGCGCCGCTTCATGGAAATCAAGACTCTGGTGGTGGACGTCGCTGATCGCGACTGCATCGACTTGTTCCAGAACGGCATCACCAATAGGTTCTTTGACAGGAAATTTGGCCTGCATCGACCAAGGACTCTGGACGCCCTGCATGACCAAGTCGAGACGTGGTCCGAGCAAGAAGACCGCGACCTCGAGAAGTATGGCCCTCCCCAGGGTAGGGAGAGGCACAACAACAAAGGTCAGCAGGGCTCCCAGAACAACAAGCTCAAGCCAGACGACACAGTCGCGGCTCTGGAGACTGGCATGCGAAGCCAGAAGAAGAACTACCCCGGCAAGAGCGACGTTGAGAAGATCATGGACAGGCCGTGCCCAATGCACCCAAAGCATAAGCACACCATGGGCCAGTGCTACGATCTCCAACGCATATACGCCGAGAAAGATCGAGAGACCAAGGCCAAGAAGAAGACGGCAAGGGAACCACTCGATCCCGATGCCAAGAACAAGGACAGGGCTGAAGACGAAGAAGAAGACGACGACGAGGACCAGACGCCCAAGTTCTAGAAGCCCAAGAATGTACTCATGGTCATCATGGGGGGCGACTATGGATTTCCCACTCGGAGGAAGCATAAGCTCGCTCTACGGCACATAATGGCAATTGAGCCAGCCGTCCCCAGATACCTAAAGTACTCGGAGGTTCCAATCACCTTCTCCAGGGCAGACCAATAGAACAGCTACGAAGAACCAGGGCAATTGCCACTCGTCCTGGACCCTACGGTGGCAGGATCACAACTCATCAAGGTGCTCATCGATGGCGGGGCAGGGCTGAACGTGCTATTCTCTGGCACTCTGAAGAGGATGGGACTCGACATTGAAAAAATGTTGACTCCCACCGATTCCCTGTTCTACGGCATTGTCCCTGGTAATGGCAGTCTTCCCCTCGGTCAAGTCACATTACCAGTCACATTTGGCACGCAGGAGAACTACAGGACGGAGTACATCAAGTTCGAGGTGGCAGACTTTGAGACTTCGTATCAAGCGATCCTGGGACGACCTGCGTTGGCCAAGTTCATGGCTATCCCGCACTATGTCTACCTCGTCCTCAAGGTGCCAAGACCCAAAGGCGTCATCTCTATCCGCGGCGACTTGCGATGGTCATACAACTACGACAGAGAGTCTGTGGAGTTTGCGGCTACCACTCAGGTACCCAACGCCATGGCCCAGATCTTCGCTGCTGCTCAGAAGCTGAAGCAGACAGAGTATGAAGTCCCCAGCAAGGAGCCCGGACCACACAAGGCGGCTGTCCCTGAAGACGTGGCGACCAAGGACGCACCACTACTGGAAGGAGACCAGTCGAAGACCACGAAGATCGGGGCCAGCCTAACCCCGAAATAGGAAGGCGAGCTCGTCAGGTTCCTGCAAGCCAACCGCGACATCTTCGCGTGGAAACCTGCAGATATGCCAGGAGTGCCAAGGAACCTGATCGAGCACAGCCTCAATGTTGATCCCAAAGCTACCCCCAAGAGGCAACGGTTGCGACGATTCGCAACCGACAAGCGAGACGCGATCAAGAAGGAGCTGGCGAAACTACTCGCCGCAGGATTCATCAAGGAAGTCTTCCACCCCGACTGGTTGGCAAATCCAGTCTTGGTGCGAAAGAAGAACAACAACGAGTGGCGCATGTGCGTCGACTACACCGACCTCAACAAGCATTGCCCCAAGGATCCCTTCGGGTTACCGCGCATCGACCAGGTTATTGATTCCACGGCTGGCTGTGCCTTACTTTGCTTTCTTGATTGCTACTCGGGTTATCATCAGATATCTCTGAAAGAGGAGGATTAAATCAAGACGGCGTTCATCACCCCTTATGGTGCTTATGCTTACACCACGATGTCATTTGGGCTGAAGAACGCTGGTGTGACTTATCAGCGCGCGATCCAACTCTGCCTCGAGAAGCAACTTCATCGCAACGTGGAAGCCTATGTCGATGACGTGGTCGTGAAGACCAGAAATCCAGAAGACCTCATCATTGATCTGGAGGAGACTTTCGCATCTCTGCAGGAGTGGCAATGGAAGCTTAATCCAACCAAGTGTGTCTTTGGAGTACCCTATGGAAAACTACTCGGGTTCATCATCAGCCACCGCGGCATCGAGGCCAACCCCGAGAAGATTAATGCTATCACAGCAATGGAAGCTCCAAAGACGATCAAAGACATACAGAAGCTTACTGGGTGCATGGCGGCGCTACACCGATTCATCTCGCGACTTGGAGAAAGGGGCCTCCCCTTCTTCAAGCTACTCAAGAAAGGCGACAAGTTCCAGTGGAACGAAGAAGCGGCAGCAGCATTGGCGGATCTCCAGCAACATATTCAAAAACCGCCAATCCTGACTGCTCCACAAGACGACGACAAGGAATTGCTGCTCTACATCGCAGCAACGACTCATGTGGTGAGCATTGTGTTGGTGGTCGAGCGCGCCGAGGACAATCTTGCATATCCTGTGCAGAGGCCGGTTTAATTCGTCAGTGAAGTACTCACGGAGTCCAAGGTTCGATACCCAGCAGTGCAAAAACTACTCTACGCCATACTCATCACATCTAGGAAGCTGCGCCATTACTTTTACATGTACACCATCACGGTGGTGACAGAGTTTGGCTTGGGCGACATTCTACATAACCCAGACGCGACCGGGTGAATTCCAAAGTGGGCCGTCGAGCTTGGCGCCCTCAGCATCGAGTTCAAATCCAAGAAGGCCATCAAGTCGCAGGTGCTGGCAGACTTCATGGCAGAGTGGAGCGAGAATCAAGTGGACATCCCCGTCGGCAGACCGGAGCACTAGACCATGTACTTCGATGGCTCCCTGAAACTCGAAGGCGCCGGCGCGGGAGTGCTTTTTATCTCGCCAAGGGTGATCAACTCAAGTATGTGCTACAAATCTTTTGGAAGGTGTCCAACATTGAAGCTGAGTACGAGGCCTT
Source organism: Urochloa ruziziensis (assembly GCA_015476505.1). Taxonomy (NCBI): domain Eukaryota; kingdom Viridiplantae; phylum Streptophyta; class Magnoliopsida; order Poales; family Poaceae; genus Urochloa; species Urochloa ruziziensis. Next base: position 55,984,267 of record CM027118.1, read on the forward strand.
GCTACATGGCTTACGACTCGCAATTTCTCTGGGAATCAAGAGGCTGATGGTATACGGCGACTCCTCTATCGTCATCAACCACTGCAACAAGGATTGGGATCGCCAGAAGGAGAACATGGACGCTTACTGCGAAGCTGTGCGCAAGCTAGAGAACAAATTCTCAGGGCTTGAGTACCATTGGGTGGTCCAAGATAACAACATCACTGCTGACGTACTCTCCAAGCTCGGACCCACTCGTGCAGAAGTTCCAGCAGGAGTTTCCGTCCAGGAGCTCCACAAAAGAACCATCGACTTCGAGAAGTCCACACCGTCACATGACGGACATGGACCAGATCGAGAGAACACTGGCGTGTCTCGTTCATCGAGTACATCAAGAACAAGACCCTGCCTTTGAACAAGACTGAAGCTGGACAAATCGTCGGAGATCGAAGAACTATTTACTCATCGGCGATCAGCTCTACAGGCGAGGACTCTACACTGATATTGCCATGAAGTGTGTCCTGAGAGCAAGAGGCAAAGGTATCTTGAAAGAAATTCATGAAGGTGCGTGCGGCAATCACGCAGGATCAAGAACAATGGTGGGCAAGGCATTCAGAGCAGCTTATTATTGGCCCACGGCTCTGCAAGACGCGGAAGAGATCGTCCGCAAGTGCCCCGGGTGCCAATTCTTCGCCAGGCAGCAACACGTGCCTGCTCACAACCTTATTGCTATTCCTCCCTCTTGGCCGTTCGCATGCTGGGGGCTCGACATGATTGGTAAGCTTACGACTGCTCCAGGCTACTTCACACATGTGCTAGTTGCGATCGACAAGTTTACCAAGTGGATAGAAGTCAAACCAGTCACGGACATATCTGCGGCTAAGGCTAAGGGGTTCATCAGTGATCTGATGGTCAGGTATGGCTGTCCTCATCGTATCATCACAGATTTGGGTTCCAATTTCAACAGCCACGAGTTCAAGGACCACTGTGAGAGGAACGGCATCGAAGTAATCCACGCATCAGTAGCTCACCCCAAGGCCAATGGACAAGTCGAGAGAGCCAATGGTTTGATCCTTGATGGCCTGAAGAAGCGACTGTACGAGCACGACAAGAAATATGGCGGCAAGTGGATCTATGAGTTGCCACAAGCAGTCTAGGGGCTTCGAACTCAGCCTTGCAAACCAACCGGCCACTCGCCATATTTTCTGGTGTATGGATCTGAGGCTATCCTGCCAGTAGACCTGATCTACAAGTCCTCAAGAATAGAGCAATACGACGAAGGAGTTGCTGATGACACAAGACGACTAGAGCTCGACTTGATCGAGGAGGAAAGCTGTGGAGCTTTGTTAAGATCCACTCGATATCTCCAGGGAGTCCGGCGCTATCATGATAGAAACGTCCAAGAGCGCTCGTTCAACGTCGGCGACTTAGTATTGCGAAGAATACAGAAGACCACGGGTATGCACAAGCTTATGTCCCGCTGGGAAGGACCTTTCATCGTACACAAGGTGACAGGTCCCGGGTCGTATCGTTTGAAGAACAGTGAAGGAGTCGAAGAGAAGGATTCATGGAACATCAAGCATCTACACAAGTTCTATGCTTAGGATCTTTGTCTGAGTACATCAAGAGTCTGTACAATACTTTGAAAATTTCATCAATAAAGTGCAGTTTTCTCAGCAATTGATCCGCAATCTCTCGGCTTCGTTTATGCTTTGGTGGCTTATAAGACTACCTTAGTTCCTAATACTTCCGGAGTTCCCTTTGATACTTGTTGATTCAGCAAAGTATACATCGTTCAAAATCCGAAGAGTAGCTCACATGACTACTTTCCAGGATCCCTGAGTACTTAGTTCTAACTAAGACCAGGCTGAACACCTGTAGAGGCCAGCTAGCCTTATAAAGCAACTACCCACGAGTGGTAATTCCAAATCTTTGAGTACTTATTTGAAAGTACTACAGAGTCTACTCGGCAAGAAGAGTAGTAATTTCAAATCTTTGAGTACTTATTTGAAAGTACTACAGAGTCTACTCCACAAGGCGAGTAGTAATTTCAAATCTCTGAGTACTTATTTGAAAGTACTACAGAGTCTACTCCACAAGATGAGTAGTAATCTCAAATCTCTGAGTACTTATTTGACAGTACTCCAGAGTCTACTCCACAAAAAAAAGAGTAGTGATTTCGAATCTCTGAGTACTTATTTGAAAGTACTCTAGAGTCTACTCCACAGCATGAGTAGTGATCTTCAAGTACCAGTTATCAAGTGCTTTGAAGTATAACTCGCCAAATGAGTACAACTTGCCGGGGGCTTCCTGAATACACTGCAAGAGTGGTTTGGATGACTTTTCGGGCGCATCATGATCAATGGAATTCATCAATATGGTGGTCGCCTCAACCCGTTGCAAGTTATCAAGTCAAAACTCGACTTCAGCTTCTGCAGCGGTACTGCCGCATCGTCAATATGCTCATGATGAACTCAAACTAGTTGGAATCAAGTCTGAACTAGTCGGCTTCATCGACAAACGACATCAAACAAGCTAAGTTACTTATTTCAATTATTTTTATTTTATTCTAACAAAATTGGCCAAGTGCCGAGTACTTTGTTTGGATGACAACTTTCTAGGCCGCACAACATGCTATCACATCTTCGCCAGCTTCCAGGCTCGGGGGCTGACGCTAAAATCACAACTCGGTTAGCCATCAGGCTTACCTAGTTGTCTTTCTCCAGCATATTTGAGTCGCCAAGTACCAATGATGGGGACCACGACTACATTGGCACCTGACTCCTGATTCTAGGGAGATCGCGGCATGACAAGTCAACCACGACCTCCTCTGTTTTGCTACTCTATTGATGGTGGCTATTTTGACTACACACTACTTGATGCATCTCCGCTGGCTCCTATGCTCAGGGGCTGAGTACAAGAAAACCACTCGGAAGAAGATCTCCAAGATGATTGGATGTGACTACTATTTCTAGGTGCAAATTACCACTCGGATGATGATCTCCAAGATGATTTGAAGAACCCTAAAGCTCGCTGGACCCTTGAATTGATCATTCTGAATCGTTTCAAGGCTCGAGGGCTGAGAGGCAATATACATCGACTGCTGATTTTATTTTTTCTGAAGACTGAAGACTTAAATCAAGACCCTCGGCTTGATTCGTTGATTCAACCCAAGGCTCGGGGGCTACTTGATATCAAGTGCAATTTTTCCAAATTGCACATTTCAAGAACAAGATGAAGATTCAAGATTCTGTGGACGCTCAACCTGATTCTTCGATTCAACTTAAGGCTCGGGGGCTACTCCATATGAGTGCGATTCTTATCGCACATCATATAATATTTTGAAGACTACTGATTTAATCAGAATAAACGGGGCTTAAGCACCTCATGGCCTCGTGACAACCAAGACCTGTCCAAGACTGATCAAGCACTCGAAGAACTCGAAAAGGCACTCGATTGGCTTGGCAAGCACTCGGTTGACGATACTCGACGATGAAGCGCTTGGGGGCTTGTTGGAGGTACGACCATGGGCCCACAGGGACACATGGATTCTCCGGTCAGAGTCATACCAGGCGTGAAGAACACGAGTAGAGTACTGCAAGGACTCTTCTTGATTTGGAAACTAGTCGTATGACTTGTAAACTACTCGGATTGCCTTGTAGAGTAATCTCCAAGTAGTAATTGGTTAGGATTCTATCCGAAACCGACCTTGTAACCCTGCCCGCCGTGTATATAAGGCTGGGCAGGGACCCTCTCCAAAGAACACGATCTCATCAATACCAATCACCACACAGGACGTAGGGTATTACGCCTTCTAAGCGGCCCGAACCTGTCCAAAATACTGAGTCTCTTTGCCTTTGCGTTCCTGATCTCGGCGAAACCCACCTGAAACTCTACTACCTCGGGATACCGCTCGGTACGATCGACGGTAGAACACCGACACGCTTCGACGGCTAGAATGGGAGAACCTCGGAATGGGGTGAGAGAGGGGGTTCTCCGGGCTCAGCACTACTATTATGAATACACCCGAACGTGGTGGACTACGAAGGACAAACAGAGCTGTCACCACCTGCCACCTACCACTGCAGTTCCGTGGGGTGCAACACACTTCCTAGTTAATCAACAAGCCAGACACCACGTCTACACTCGAAGATTAAGATTTCTCTTGAGGCCTGTCAAGAGAAATCCCCGTCTTCCCTAAGGCGTCTTATGGCCCGGTCAAGGCGAGCAAACCCGCGAGATAAAACCCGGTAGAGCTAAAACTAAACTCTACACTAAAACTAAAGGGAGACAAAACTTAACTCTGAAAAGAGCTAAGAACTTTACTCTACGAAAGAGCAAGAAATAAATATGAAAGATAACTTAAGCTCTGAATAAGATAGTATTGTTATGATAAACTCTTCAAAAGAAGAAAAGGATACAAGAGCTTTACCAGAACTCCGAAGACTCCGAAGATCCGAGCGAAGCTCGACTCGACTCTACTCCCAACTCTAATCCTAATCTAAGAAATGGAAAAGATACAAGAGCTCCCTTCAAGTAAAGACTTGAGAAGTGTGCTGTGTGTCTTGGGGTGAAGAGGAGGTGGCCTTTTATAGCCTTCCAAGTTCAGTAGCCAGCTTAACCGTCACGCCACCGGCCTGCTTAACCTCCACGCTGAGTTTGGTTGCGTGAGGAGGCAGCAGCAGGCCGACCGGCCTGGTGTAGGCCGATCGGCCTACACCTGGCGCCCCTGGCCACCGCCTTCATCGTGGACGCTCCAGGTTGCTTCCTGAGGTCGGTAACGGTTGCGTTCAGTTGAGGCTGTCCAAGAATCCGAGGTAAGTGGGCCCTTCAATCCATGTGTTTCCCATCTAAGCCTTTCGGGTCTTTGGATCAAATCGACGTTTATTGCACGGTGCTTGATCATCCTGGGTGTTTGCTTGAGCTCCTGGATCACTGACGTGGCTAGACCTGGCCAGGGGAGGCCGGTCGGCCTGGGCTAGGCCGGCCGGCCTGGCTCTGTGCCAGGTTTGGCCCTTGTTTCACCTGTTTCATCCTGCAACCATAACTCATCCAAAACTTATGGAATTTGTTAGTATAAACACATTTATGCATGGAACATGGTATGATCATCCTCATTTCACCGAATTGTTGACGGTCAAAACTAGGTTGTAATGGCCGTCAACACAGGCGCGGGCCATGCAAGTCGTCCAAGGCGTGAGGAGGCGTCGAGGGCGGAGCGCGAGGAGGTGTTGGTGGCGGTGCACGCGGAGGCGCTGATCGTGCCACCGCCGGCGAGTGGAAGCCACCCCGAGACGAGCCGTGCTACAACTGCGGCAGGACTGGACATTGGACCAAGGAGTGCCGCCAGCCGAGGCGTGGCCAGGCTCACGTCGTGCAGGCAGCGATGGAGGATGAGCCGGCTCTGCTCCGGTTCACGGGAGCATCGAGCTTCCTCCCGTGGCATCGACCGCGACGCCTCTCCTCCACCTCGACGAGTCGCACGCTCACGTCTTCCTCGGCGACGACACCAGCGACAACAAGATGGACGGCTGGTACCTCGATAGTGGTGCTACAGACCACATGACCAGGCGTCGGGAGTTCTTCTGTGACCTGGACACCAACGTTCGCGGCTCTGTCAAGTTTGGGGACTCTTCGGCTGAGGAGATCAGGGCGGTCGGCTCCATCATCCTCATCGCCAAGACCGGCGAGCACCTACTCCTCACCGGGGTCTTCTACATCCCCACGCTTCAGAACTCGATCAACGGCCTCTGGCAGCTGGATGAGAACGGTTCGCGTGTGGAGATTGACGGTGGAGTGCTTCGCATCTAGGATCGACGACAGCGCCTTCTGGCCAAGGTGGCCAGTGGGAGCAACCGCCTCTACGTCCTGAACACCGAGGTGGCCCAGCCGCTCTGCCTCACTGCCTGTTGCGACAAACAAGGCTTGACGGTGGCATGAGCGCTTCAGGCACCTCCACTTCGAGGCTCTACAACAGCTCGACACCAAGGAGATGGTGCGGGGCATGCCGTGCGTTGACCACGTCGAGCAGCTTTGTGACACCTATGTGATGACGAAGCAGAAGCGGCTCTCCTTCCCTCGCCAGGCGAGCTTCCGAGCCAAGGAGCGGCTCGAGCTAGTGCACGACGACCTTTGTGGGCTGGTGACACCATCTACACCGGGAGGACGATGCTACTTCCTACTACTTGTCAACAACGTCTCCAGGTACATGTGGGCGGTCATCCTCGACACCAAGGCTGCTACGGCGGACGCCATCAGGCGCATTCAAGCTGGTGTGGAGCAAGAGTGTGGCTGCAAGCTTCGAGTGTTGCGCACCGACAAAGGCGGCAAGTTCACGGCGGCTGAGTTTGCATCGTACTGCGCTGATGAGGGGATGCAGCGCCACTTCTCTGCCCCGTACACTCCACAGCAAAACGGTGTCGTCGAGCGGCGCAACCAGACCGTGGTTGCCATGGCCCGGTCCCTCCTCAAGCAGAGAGGGATGCCGACCATCTTCTGGGGTGAGGCGGTGATGACCACGATCCACATCCTCAACCGCTCGCCCACCAAGGCGCTCGATGGCATGACACCATATGATGCTTGGCATGGGCGGCAGCCGGCGATCGCTCACCTTCGAGTCTTCGGCTGCCTTGTTTACGTGAAGGAGCTGAACCACCTCGGCAAGCTTGACGACAGGAGCACCCCGCGGGTGTTCATCGGCTACCCCGAGAGTGTGAAGGCCTACCGCGTTCTCGACCCTGTGACACGGCGTGTGCACACGGTGCGCGACGTCGTGTTTGACGAAGGGCGAGGCTGGACGTGGGAGAAAATGGTGGACGATGGTTCGAGTCCGGTGTACAGCGACTTCACCTTCGACTACGTAGACGACGTGAGGACTGGGGGAGAGGGAAGCTCCTCTTCGACGAGCGTGCCTCACCCAATACCCAGGTCCTCGGCAAGCTCTTCGTCGACTACGCCGAGTCTTCCACCGACTCTGGCGGGTACTCCAGCTGCAGCGACCTTCGCTGCACCACCAGGTCCGGTGAATGCACGAATTAATGTCATTTCCTGGGTAAGGGGGAAAACATTAACTGCATTGGAGTTGGAAAATAACTGAATGAATCAGAAGAGCAAAGAGCGGTACTAAGACCTGATCAGGAGGGCTTGCAGCACCGGCGAGGAGAGGGGATCCTTCTGGCGGAGTTGCATGGTTTCACACGCAAGTCTGAGTACCACTGCACCCAACAAGTACTTAGCAATCAAAGGAAAGTATATGCATTATTACGGTTGGCAGGTTATTAAGCATGGCAGTTTTGGGTCCTAGAGGGGCAAGATCCTCCCTACTAGTCCCCGATGATTCTGGCAGCAATCCGGTCGATCCTGCAATCACCTCCTCATTCCAACATTCCTAAGGGTTATTGCTCGCTAATCAATGGGAGATTTAACCAGACGGGCTCTTGACCGAGAACCATGGCTATGAGATAGATTGGATAACTCTACAGAGACTTGTATTCTATGACTATACGGTCAGGCGACCCTCCCGTGGCCAACGGTAGGGCCACCCGACGAGACTCGTACCCTCCGACGTCCATCACTGGACAACTCCCTTCTGAGTCTACCCACGGATGCTACTGGGGCCTAAGCAGGGGTCACATCAACGTCCGTGCAAGGACCTTCCTGGGGTATGATGCATCAATGATTAACCTGGCACATCTGCCAGTAGGCCCTACCAACCCAATCACATGTGTCCCGTGCCAGCCAGAGCTAGCCCCCTGTCGGGGTCTATCTCCAGCATATCCGTTGCCCAACCGTGACCCCTGCGTAGCTTATCAGAAGTAGTTGGTGGGGTGTGAGTCGAGGCCTCACATTAAAGGGCATTCCCGAAGGCTATGTCCTTCTTGGCCCGTATAGACGTACAGGGCGTTGGAAAAGACTTTCCCAAAGAACCGGACCTTAAACGACTAAGTCAGGCCTCTGGATAGGAGCTTCTCCCAAGGCTATCCACCCTACCTCGCATCTTAAATCCCCTTGATGCCTCTCGCAACAAGGGTTTCTAGTTGTGGGTAGTGTTTAGCGGCGCATTAGGGTTATTTTGGTGGCTAATCTTAAGGCAATCTACAGACGCTGGGGGAGGATAAGAACATATTCATGCAGTTGATTAGTATGAGCATGGAGATCGTTAAGACTTGTCTGGTATCACGGTGGTTTCCACCGGAGACTAACTCCTGGAGTTTCTGGCGGAGCGTCTACACAAGCATAGATATAATACTAAGTCAGTCATCACATCGTGTAGATTTACCATAAATAGGGAGTTTAAGAGGGTGGTCGTGGGACGGGGCTTCTAGGTTAACCAAGGGTTTAGGAAGGCATTTGAGGTTTCGCGGGGTGATTCAGGGTTTTTACCGGGGTTTAGCGGGATTAGGAATTGTCGGTGGGAGGCAATAAATCGATATCGGGTTTAGGGAAGGTTTCTTTGAAATCTAACCTCATGGAAAAGCTTAGAATATATTCTAGTATTTCTAGAAATTTATTGGCTATTTATGGGTCTAAACTAGGGTTTGGGATAATTTGGGGTACGTTAACGGATGCTCCTTATAGGCTGAAGAGGAACCCATTTAATTCTAGGCTCTAGAAATGTGTATAAATAATTGGGATGGCACTAACTAGCTTATTATTTTCTCTATTATTTTTGGGTATTTTTGGGAATTTTTGGAGGGTTCTAAGGTGGAGAAATAACTTCTTAGGTGCACTAAGCCGGGTGTACCTAGCATTTCAATGTGTTTGTGCGGCTGACCGCTGGGGTCGGCTGACGCCAGCGCTGGAGCAGCTCCGCGGTTTACTGTGCTGTGGACTGGGTTCACGGATCCGTGGACCGGGCGGCCTTTGTACCTGCGGTGCACTGGACCAGGCGCATGCGGGGTAGGAGGCTGGCGTGGCTGGCAGGTGCGGCTGGCAGGCGGAGCCCGCACTTGCATGGCGGCCATGCGTTTGCCACGCAGGCGCCGGAATTGGCGGCGGGGCGGCGGCTCAGCAGAGGAGGCTCGCAGGAGAGCTCACCGCCGGTGGCGTCAGGGCAGCTCTCGCCGCGAGAATTACACCCGCATACTCAGGAGGCTGCGGCGGACTGGTTGAGGATGCTCTCGTCGTGCGTTGGGGTTCGGCGCGGCGGCGAGGGCTCGTCGAAGCTTGGACGGCGGGCGGCGGAATGGGGAAAACAGGGTAGGGTGTTCCTAGAGTCCTGGCCAAGGGTCGTGCACACCTCCTGGGCGGCGCAGAGTACGCCGGCGTACAAAGGCACGAGAGAGGGATGCAGGTGTTAGCCGGCGGCTCACCGGAGTACGGCGGCGCGAGGGGAAACCGGTCGTGGTTTGGCCGAGCGTCATGGATGAGAGCGGAGGGACTGGCAGGTGGGAAGCAGCGGCAAGCTGCTTACCGTGAGGTGATGGAGCCGAGGAGCAGCCGGGGTAGTGTTCCGGGGGTCAGCGGCGGCTCTGGCCGCGGTGGAGCTCGGGTGGCACTCCTCCAACCTCTAGGTCCCTCGGGCTCCCTTCCCTGGGCGGCGACGGCTTGCCGTGCAGCCTCACAATAGCTAATGCTTGGTTGGGCAGCTCGGGTGGCGAAGTGGGGCGATGGTGGTGTTTGTGCGGGGCGCTATGATGAGTGTAAACTCCAACTGGGGCACGCGCAGGGCTATTTATAACCCGCGGAGCTCCCCGGGAGCTTGCTGGAGAGGCATGGCACCGACGCGTGGCGCGGCGGCCTCGCCGGCGTGCGACGCGTGCAGGCGCGGACCATCGTGCAGGCGGCGAGGCAAGGGGCGTCGGCACCGCACTCTTGGCGCGATGGCTTCGCGTGTTGGTGGCACGTGTCCTTTGCGCCTTTGTCGAGCCTATCTCAGCCGAAGAAGTGAGATCGGGCGGCGGCGGCGGGGGCAGGGATGCCGCGGTATGGTGGGGGAGCGGTCTCCCGTGCCGGAGCAGGGCTCCTGACGTGAGCAGGGGATGGAGGTGGTGGCGTGGCGTTGGTTTGGGGGTGCCACGAGGCTGGGGAGGGCGTGGTGGTGGCATGGGCGCGCGGCGGCGGCGGTGCCGGAGGAATGAGAGAGGGGGAGGAACCGGAGGGAGAGAGAGAGGAGGAAGACGACGCGGTTGACGGGTTGGGCTAGGCCGCGTAGAAGCGAGCTGAGGGGTGAGTTGGAGGGGCGATGTTGGACTTCGTGGGAGGAGGCCGAGGGGAAATGTGGCAATCTAGTGTTTAATTAACTTAATCACCTACTAAACCTTGTGTCTTAGCCTAATAAGTTGTAATTAATCCCCACCTAGATTTTCACTTAAGGAAAGTCCACCCAAAACCCTTTGCACCTCGGTGAACTCTGGACCTTTCCTGGTTGGCATGGTTTGAATTCAAATTTTCACTTAAAGGCTTGAAAATCGACCAATACAAAAGTTTTTCAGTTTTTAATGGGACACATTTTTGTCAATTGGATTATTTCAACATTTCAAGTGGAAGACACCTTAAATCTCAGTCAAAGTCTGCCGAGCCTCAAAAGTTCACTGCTGGCCGGCACTTAAGTTCACCAGTTTTCATCTCGATTTTCTTGCTGATCTATTCACTTTTCCCTGGTCACCCTTTACAAAACATGTAGCTGGTAGTCTGAGACACGACTTTGCTTTTTGAAGATTTTGAACTTCAGCTCAAAATTTTGGAGAAAATCGTGTTTGAACCGACGCCCGTCAGGTGTTCGACGATATGCCGGCGCTCTTGGGCGCTCGCGCGTTCCAACCCGCCGCCTGCCACTTGGCGTCCGCAGCCTGACACAAACTGTTGAGGCCAACCGGGGCTTTAATGCGACGCGCCGTCCCAACCCCAGGCAGGCCCACGCGCGCCTCGACATCTCTTTGTCCCCCGCCGATCTCCCGACCGCGGGCGAGCCGCCGCTCGCACGGCGCCACGCGGCGCACCGCCGTCCGCCGCTGCCCAACCGGCTGCGCAGCCGCGTCCCGACCGTGATGTGACGCCCGTCCGGCCCTTGCTGTCCCCCAATCCCCTGCGCTTGCTTCGCCGTCGCCGCCCGACCAGTCCCGCTTCGCTTCGACCGGCACCCGACCGGTGGTCGAGCTCGCCGTGGCCGCCAAGCCAATGCGCTGCCCGAGCCGCCACGTGCTGTTTCGGAGTACCCGAGCTGCCGTCCGTACCTCGCCCTCGACCACCTATAAAAGGCCCGGCACCCCCTTCTTCCTGAGCTCCCCGCCGCTCGCCATTGCCGCCGCTAGGCCGTCGCCACCAAACCCCACCGTCCTGGCCTCCCCATCCACTTGTTCCTCCCCCGGAGCTCGCCCACGCCACCGCTCTAACTTCCCTGAGCCCCAGCCAAGCTTCTCCTCCACTGCCGTCGTCGGCATTGGGGAGGAAGCTCTCGCTGCCGCACTGCTCCACAGCTCGCCGCCGCTACTCCACCTCCGACCGTACTTCCTGCACCAGATCTACTCGAGGTAAGCCGGTGAGCGATCCTAGCATGATCCCCCTCAGCCCCGTGGTCTTCCCTCGCCGGATTCCGGCCAAACCCGCCGCCGGCCATGGCTGAGGATCACATTGCAAAGCTTTAGATCTTTCCAGGGTTGTTTTTGCAAGTTTTCAGGGGCTAATCTGTAGATAGATTCTTCATATCTAGGGTTCAAACCAGAGATCTTCAAAAATCGGTTAAAAATCACACAAAAATCAGAAAATTACACTCAAGTTTTGTTGGGCTCTGTGTGCTGAGAGCTACCTTTTATAGAAATCATGTATAGGTGTTTGGTGTTTAGATTTCAATCTAAGTTCAAATCTGTTCAAACTTAAATTTGTGCATAGTTTGAAATCTGCTGGTTTGGTTGTGCTAATGTTTGGATATGTATGCTCTGAGTAGTTTCTAGCTTGCTGTAAAAATTTGGCACAAAGTTACAGACTAGATTGTTAGTTATGATTTATTTAAACTGTCAGCTCACATCTGGATCTATGAATTGTATTAATTAATCTATTAAACTAATGAGCCCAACCTTTTTACAGTAGTTCTGTAATGTCTTGATGCATGTCTGGTAAAATGTAGAGCCTAATTCGAGCTGGCTAACGTGCTCTTTTAATTAATAACCATTTAATTTTGGCTAATCCAAACAGCAAGATCATGTGATCTTTTGAAGCTACCCTTTTGCATGTCAACTTGTTTAAGCTAGTATAGGCTCTGGTAACTTTCTAAGGGTCAATTGATTACAGTGTGATTTATTAGGATTTATTCTTGATGTTAGTGTGCTGTCCTTGTTTGATTTATTGTGGTAAATGTATACATGATTTTGGCCTAGTTTTTGGTCAGTAAAACAAGTAAGCTACCAAGAACATACTGTAATTTTCTCACACTAAAATATAAAACCAAACTGGCAGAATAAATTGTTGAAGTTACCTTGCTTAAAAAGGCTAAATAATAATAAGTCACCTCTTTAAGCTATTTTAAATAAGTTAAACACATCACCACACACACCCTTGCTGTTTTATGCTAAGAGTAAATTAAATAACTTAGATGTGTACACAATCACCATCAACACACCCAAGTACTTTAATGAGTAACCACAAATTTCATTAAAAAAAGGGAAGGTCAGACCAAAATTGTCAAGGTGAATGTGTCACTCAATACACCCTGGGTCTATTATTATGCAATGATGATGGCTCGATATAAGATCATACTCTTATTGCATATGCATTCGTGTAGAACAAGTCGTCGCTGACGGCCACTACGAACTCGTTCCACGTGGAGGAGAAGGCCAAGCAGAAGGAGAAGTGAACGTCGTCCAGGTCGAGCAAGACCCGAACGCAGCTTTCGATGATCCTCATACTAACATCGTGCCCGAAGGCAAGCCCCAGAGCATGTCCCATGCTTCAAATCTATGCAACTATGTTTTGTTAAGTTTGCTTGTGCATTTACGTTTCAGGATTGAATTGAAACCTTAGCTGCATGATCCTAGGTACCTATGCTTTGCAATACTAGTATGATAGGTCGATAGCTGCCTGTGCTTTAAGCACCCGGTAAAAGTCGAGTGATTTCCTGTTACTCGCGAGATATAGGAATCAATTGCTTTACTTATGTTGGAATCATAAGGATGACAGGCGGAGATTTTTGTCATGTAGATGCCCCGTCCGTGTATGCTAAAATTGGTTAAGGTCGAAAGGTACGGTACTGCTGGTTAAGTTTTTGAACGTACTAAGCACTTGTCGATTCTATGGGGTCGGTAAGTTTAGTACCTACATGAATTCGGTGTGTGGACTTTTTCCTGCTCCTTTCGGGAACTCCTTCCCATGCCTCGAACATGTGGGTACGAAGGGCGTAAGTGTTTCGGTTCGGCCGGCCTTGGACTTCGTATTCCAGGGGGAGTTTAGCTCTGGACGCAACTGAAGGATTGATGGGAACTACCTGGTAGCGCTAGCCTTTGGCTGAGTGCGATGATCCGTGTGCTTAGGTCCACCTTGCAAGGTTAAGAAATCGGTTCGAACTGTCTGTTTCTCGAAGCCTATGAGACTACTTGACCTCTGTGACGCATTGAGTAAGAAGTGGAACATGACGATGGAAAGAAACCTGATGTTGCTTAATTGCTTGCTCCACTTGCTTGGTTAGTACAGGTTGCTTACCTAGAATGGTTAATTCGAACTAGAACTTGATGCTAAAATATTGAAAACAAGGACCCACTCTTAGTCGCTCTTTGGCAAAACAAACCCACCAGCCAAAAGCCTTGCATGTCTAGGAGTCGGTGATGTAGTTTTCACCCGACAGGTAAGTCTTGCTGAGTATTAGTATACTCAGCCTTGCTTGTTGAATTGTTTTCAGGTAGTGCTCTCGAGGAGATGGTTGCAGGTCTTACCTGGCCAACCACCCTTCCTTCTGGTTGGACCGTTGTTTGGGGACGAGGATGCTTCTGAGTAACGTCACGACGGCTTCACGTGATGTTACTACCGTTTTGAATAAATAATTTATTTTCCGCTGCTTTCAAAACTCTGACAACTGTTACTTACGCATTGAACTGGTTTATAATAAAGTACATCAAGTGGGACCTTTAAATAATTGTGGATTGTTGTAATCTCTGGGACTCTCCTTCGAGAGGGTATTTGCATGACTCGTTTTGATCGAGGTAACAGTTCGTGGTTGCATCAGGCTCGACCCGACAGACTGACATCTTAATCTGTTTTAATTGTGTGATGACCAATGGGAGGTTAGCGCACTTAAGCCGGATTAATTTGAGCGGTTCTGCCACAGGAAAGCGGCGCGCCGGGCTGGGCCGCGTGAGGGTAGCCAGGGGAAGAGTTGAGGGGCCTAACTTGGACTTTACGAGTTCCGGGCCGCGACCCGTCGGCCTGCTAAGCATTGGATTCTTTTTCTATTTCCTTTAAAGAGTTTTGAAGGGACTTTTGAATTCGAGTTTAAACTACCTTCTCTTTTAAGTTTGGTCCTAGGGTTTTCGATGCTAGTTTAGTCCTTATGGAGCACTCAAGTTATAGAACTTTATTTTATTTTCCTTCAACTATTTATTATCCTATTAAGCACGATAATTCCTATTTAAGACTATAGTAGCTTTAATAAATCTAATGATTAATCTAATAATTAATTAAATAATTCTTTTTAATTTCTGAGGGTGTTACAGATCTACCCCCGCTTAAAGTAATCTCGTCCTCGAGATTGGAGGGTGGTATAGGGTATCGGGTGAGGGTAAGGCTTTTAGCGAAGGACTTGAGTGATCACCTCTCATCTTTTAATTTGGTATGGTGACTCTTCTGGGTGTTCTAAGAGGTGCCCCTTTCTGGAGTATAGATGGCTGGGGATTATTTCTTGAATTTCTTGGAGATAGATCGGGTAGGATTTTCCATGGGTTAGGAAAATATTTCTTTGAGGCAGGATTTTGGTAGGTATGGTTGGGGAGTTTTAGTTGTTGTATCCGGGGAATTTCCGAGGTTTGGATAGGAAATTTCTTTTACTGGTTTCGGAAATGAGTCTACCCCACTTAAAGTGGCTGGCATATCTTTTTATCTTGGGGTAGTACGGGGGTTTTCTGGTGTTTGGGCTAGGGGAATACTCTGAAGGAAAAAGTATTGATTTGAAGGGGTTTGACATATTTCGAGAGGTCAATTCATTTTCATGGGGTTGGTCCTTAGTTCAAGCATCAGGCAATTTTTATTGAAGGAAATATTTGCACTATAGACAGTTTCCTTTCACACATGCCGCTACTTCGGCGGTATGTACATCTGGGGTATACCCAGGCCTATACATTATTCTAGCATTTTCGAGCCTATACTTTACTTATTTTCCTATGCACATGTATACATTTCGTTTTTCCTCCTATGCATGG
The DNA here is from genome assembly GCA_015476505.1 of Urochloa ruziziensis. Classification (NCBI taxonomy): domain Eukaryota; kingdom Viridiplantae; phylum Streptophyta; class Magnoliopsida; order Poales; family Poaceae; genus Urochloa; species Urochloa ruziziensis. The sequence continues at coordinate 55,999,587 of CM027118.1, forward strand.
CCTAGGCGGAGTAGAAGACGTCCTCATCTGGCAGTTGATCTTCATCCTCTGGATGTTCGGTATTTTCTTCCATATATTCTTCTTCGGTGGAGTCACGGTAAATTTCTTGGATTATCTGATTCTTTTTAACCGGAGTTTTATGACCCAGAATCATTCGAGTGGCGATGGTGGCCGCAGTTTGTGCTTCCGTCATAAGTGGAGGTGCAGGGTAGATTTCATCATCACATGCTCCAAGGTTCAAGGTGGTGCTAGGAACTTCATAGGTTGTAGGCTTAATTCCCTTTCTAAACATCATGGGCACTTGGTAGAGCATTTGCTCTATTTCTTGAAGTCTTTCATTATCCGACTTCTGCCATCCTATCTTCATTCTTTTTACTCGGTCTTGAAGATATATTACTTTCTGGGTCAGGGCGGTCAGGTGGATCTGGTTGTCGGCCAGATGGCTACGTTGACGACCCAGACAATATCTTAGTTCTTTATTTCTCTTAGCTTGGGTTCCAGTATCGGCATTGGTCAAGGATTCTGCCCTACTTTGCAGGGCACTTATCTGCTCATGGAAGGAGTTTTGTTGCTGTTTATACTCCGCTTGCAAAGCTCTTAGTTTTTCTGTCAAATTATTTCGCTCATGTTGATAGCGACGACAGCATTCCCCTTGATGTTCGAGCATCTTCTCATAAGTCTCGGCTTGGCCTTTCAGAACCATTTGTTTGAATTCTCCTCTCCCGATGTCCTCTCTCAGTTCTTTCAGGACTGAAGCACTAGTCTCGAATTGCAGGTTGTAACTTCTTCGTTGTCCCTCCAAGGCTACTATATACTTATGTTGGGCAAGAACATATTGTCCCGTAACTCTACGGCAGGGGTCATCTTCATTGGTGGGGGCTTCCTCCATTTCTTTGGTTACTGTTGCTATGCTTCCAGGTCCTTGTCCCTACAACATTCTCGGTAATAGTCTGTACAGAGAGTCCGCAAAACGGTCAGAATTTTTGGTGTGCAGTTGACAAAGCATTTTCTGAGCTGCAGACTGTATGACTAGGTCGAGTGAGTTTTCAACCACGGTTATACTAGTGGGGTGAAGGTCTGGGTTTTCAGGTGCCGCTAGCACGGTAAGGGTAAGCATAGCAGTTCCCTGTTCGTGGTTTAGTCCAAACATACTCCCATGGAACTGGGTATGCTGCGAGTCAAATCTAAGATCTTGAAGACACTGGCGCAATAGAGCTGGGAATCCCTGGTGATGATCACCAGCAGAATCGAACCTCGTTCCAACGATCCATCTTTCCTGCATAGGTATTCCTTTATTTAGATATAATACATGATGAAACCAATTTTTGTTACAAAAGTTATTTTTACAGCTCATCTCTTTTGTACAGGGGTACATTTTCCAAACCTGGCTTCCTTTATTCTATGCCCCTTATGACTACTCTTATGATCCATTCATTAGTCTTGAGGAAAGCTTCTGGGGTCATGCCGGGGAGGGTGACTCCAGGCGTACGGGGCCCACGTCTTCTTCGGTCATCCCATGCCGATGGAGAATTTCCAGCATCTTATCCCGAGGTCCAACCACTATATAGGATTTCCCAAGGATTGGGTGAGGTTTAGAGGTAATGGCTTCGTCTGGCATTTCGGGTTCGGGGGATCAGTTGGTGGAATTCTCTCCCTCGTATTCAAAGCGTAGTGGGGTATGGGCTCAAGGTATGGTAGAGGTAGAATCTAGTCCCGATACTTCCTCTTCCGTAGGTTCTTCCTCATAAAGTTCCTCCTCACTGCTGTTAAGTATTTCTACTTCCTCCTCTACTGGGTTTTGCTGGTTTTGGACGTCATGCTGGGCTTGGTTTAGTGCTTCGGTGAGTGCTTCCACCTCCTCCTATCGGCTAGGGCATAGGCAAGATTATCAATGGTAAGCTTGGAGCTCGTCTATGGTAGCGGTCATGTTCCTCATTGAGGTTTCGGCCTGGTATTCTGACAAGACGGCTTGATCTTTGGTTTTCATCAGTCGAAATCGGGCACTCCTTTCCCGATGGCGTGCTTCCTCTGCTTCCCTGCGGTAGGTTTGGGCATCTAGTTCTTTCTCTGTATGGAGGTTATATAGGGAGCTAGCATACTGTGTTGTGGTGGCTAAAATATGATGGAGTTCCATTGGTTGGATAAGTTGTAGGTGCTCAGTTCGCTGTAGCTAGCAGTGGTCAGTTTGATCTAGCACAGGAAGGTATCTGGTTGGAGTATTTTCAGTATCTGCTACGTGTCTTGAGAGAATCTTTGTGAGAGCTTGGAGGGCTATCGTTTGGAGGGTGTCCGAGAATTCTGTTCCCTCAACTTGCTCCACCCAGGGTACCCATTCTGGATAGGCTTGTATGTCGGGCATTCGGAGACGCATTTCGCATCTCCCTATTCCGTTTTTCTTGGTTTCTTTTCCCGAGTATTTTGGGTATTGGGTATATCCTAATTTTTGTAGGGTGTCCCTAGAATTCGGAGGAATCCATGCTTCGTGATATAATGCCCGTGCGTCCAACCTACCTCATCGACCCAGTTGTCCCAGCGTTGATCCTCCACCATCTACGTGAAGTATATCAGAAAGGAAGATGTTTAGAAAGTTTTTCTTTTCCTTTCTGGGTTAGGTATAGAATAAGGTAAGGGGGAAACATATTTGGGTGAGAAAAAGATTGTTTCTGTTTCTATGTGAGTTCTAGCCTTTGGATTATCTAATATAGGGGCTAAAGATGTATCCTATGGCTCTGATACCAATGCTGTGGGGACCGCCTCCTGGCGACCCCACTTAGCACGAATTAATGTCATTTCCTAGGTAAGGGGGAAAACATTAACTGCATTGGAGTTGGTAAACAGCTAAATGAATTAGAAGAGCAAAGAGCGGTACTAGGACCTGATCAGGAGGGCTTGCAGCACCGGCGAGGAGAGGGGAACCTTCTGGCGGAGTTGCACGGTTTCGCACGCAAGTCTGAGTACCACCGCATCTAGCAAGTACTTAGCAATCAAAGGAAAGAATATGCATTATTGCGGTTGGCAGGTTATTAAGCATGGCAGTTTTGGGTCTTGGAGGGGCAAGATCCTCCCTATCAGTCCCCGGTGATTCTGGCAGCAATCCGGTCGATCCTGCAATCACCTCCTCATTCCAACATTCCTAAGGGTTATTGCTAGCTAATCAATGGGAGCTTTAACCAGATGGGCTCTTGACCGAGAGCCACGGCTATCAGATAGATTGGATAACTCTGCAGAGACTTGTATTCTATGACTATACGGTCAGGCGACCCTCCCGTGGCCAATGGTAGGGCCACCCTACGGGACTCGTACCCACCGACGTCCATCACTGGACAACACCCTTCTAGGTCTACCCATGAATGCTACTGGAGCCTAAGCAGTGGTCACATAAACGCCCGTGCAAGGACCTTCCCGGGGTATGATGCATCAATGATTAACCTGGCACCTCTACCAATAGGCACTACCAGCCCAGTAACATGTGTTTTGTGCCGGCCAGACCTAGCCCTATGTCGAGGTCTGTCTCCAGCATATCCGTTGCCCAACTGTGGCCCTTGGGGTAGCGTATCAGAAGTAGTTGGTGGGGTGTGAGTCAAGGCCTCACATTACAGGGCATTCTTGAAGGCTATGTCCTTTTTGGCCCGTGTAGCCGTACAGGGCGTTGTTGGGGATACGAATCCGCCAGACAGAGAAGAGAGACAGTGAGAATTCTGAAGGTAAAAATGAAGGAGATGAAGAAATTACAATAAGAGAGCAAGTGAGGAGTGCTCAAGTGAGACCCCTCCTCTTGACCCCTTGGGTCCTTTATATAGAGGAGGAAGGAGGTGGCAATTTGCCCCCAAGCCCTTGGTGGGTACATTATTTACAATTTGACCATTGGGCCTTTACATAAGGCCCATCAGCTACATGGGCTGGGTCATTCCCCCAACAGTAGCCCCTCAGCTACTTCGGTTTGGCTGGTACAACGAAGCAGAGTAGCTGAATACAAAGGAAGCGGCCCAGACCTGCCTAAGACTTCGGTCATGAAGAAACACCCTCATGACCACCCGCTCATACGCCTCACTAAAAACTCCATCCGAAAACCCAGTGGGACAAAACAGATGGAGAAAAGAGCACGCACACCTAGCGGACCTATACATACATGATAATAATGACCCAACTTGTAGTCGACTCCGGTCTTGATGATGAAGTGGGACTTATTGCTTCTCCCTTCCTCTATAGCTTCAGAGCCTTGGTACCCGAGCCGGATGAGCCTCGTTGCCACCTCAGACCAACCCCTCTTCAGCGTAATCGACGTGAACCCCTCTTCAGCGTACTCGACGTAGAGGAAGTAGGAGAAGTAGTGTAGTCGATGTAGTCGATGTAGACGAAGTAGAGGGAGTAGTGTAGTCGTCGTAGAGGAAGCAAAAAGGACAAGGTTTTGGTCCTGCCAAAGCCAGCAACACCTTCGGATCCCCGCTCATGAGCACCGGGCAAGACTTGTCCGCCAGTGGTGCTAGTCCACCATGGCCCCACCATAGCCCCTCTTGTCCAGGGTTCGTAGCGGGGGACACAAAGATACTTCGTACGTAGTCGAGGCAGATGACACGTGGATGAAGCTGAAGTAGCTGTCGCCGAGCCCCTCGAGCTGAACGCTTGTCGATGAGGACGAAGGTGAAGTAGTCGACGCCGAAGTAGACATCGAGCCCCGTGTCCTCGGGCCTTGAGTCATGAACGCCAGGCAAGACTTCATCTTCGGAGGACTTGGCCCAATCCTGGTCCCACAGTAGCCCCTCTTGGCTGGTGTTCGTGATGAAGGTTCTTTTCTTTCATGAATGAATGCAAAAAAAATCCTGCGAAATCAAAATAGGAATAGGGCAGGCCTTTGCGCAGCCTTGTCAGCTCACATTAATGTGATAACTTATAGCAATTACATGTTACCAAAGGTCAACACCCTAACCCTCGAGACAAGACTGAGGGACGAGGCGAGTGGTAGTTGGTGTCGAGGTTGATGGCTAGCCCCCGAGCCGAGTGTTGTTGATGAGGGTGAGGTCGTAGTGGTTGACATCGAAGTAGACTTCGAATTCGCCCTGCAAGCCTTCTTCCGACCGAAGGGGTTGGGAAAGGTACACGCCTCAAGGTACCATTACAGATCATAACCTGCACAATAAGTTTGATTCCAATACAAGCCCCTCGGGCGATTTCATCCGAGTTTACAAGTTAGATAGACGTGCTTCAGCCCGCCACTGAAATGCTTTGTGACACCGTGTTGTTCTCAATTTTTGTACCGGTTTATTTTGATGGGCCCATGGGGCGTGTTTCCCATTCATTCTCTAGGGGCGTATTTCCCCTTTGATATGACGAATTTTGCTGCCTTCGTTGATTCAACGTTTGGTTATACGAAGTATTTTGCCCGAGCACTTTGCGCTACAAGGGGTGATGCAATGCACACTTTGCAACGTAATGCAATGCATTGTGATGCAATGATTGCATGTATGTGATGAATGAATGGATGAATGCTCTTGCAAATGAGAGTAAAAATGAGGGGTTAGCAAGCAACACCCCCTTCGGTTGAGCTCCACTTTCATAAGTGACGAAAGCCTCTCGGGCTAGATGGGATCAAGCGGTACCGAAGTCCAAATAGAATTCCAGAAGACCAAGTGATGAAGTTCAGTAGACAAAGAACACCAATTGTTATGGAATATTCATTTCCGAGTCAATAACAGACTGAGATAACCCAGGTTCCATATAGGACTTAGCTTCGGGTAGAAAATCAATAACCCGAGGGTAAGATCCTGCAAAAACATGACGGAGTACACATACAATGCATGATAGTTCAATTGATGTGAATAAGATGCAAAGTGTGACAAGGTATAAACAACTGAAAGCTAAGTGTAAGCAAGTTGGAGTTTCTTATGAAGGGTTAGTATAAGCATGGGATCATGAAATGTCGTACGAAGGGTAAAAGTGGAAATTGATCAAAAAGAAATAAGGTTACGACTGAGGGGTAATTTATAAGGGTGTAGGGATACATACCTCAGTTGAATCTGCATTTTCAAAAACGATACACAAGGGGTTAGCTTACGAAGGTAAAGAGATACTTACAGGGATCGATCGAACCTGCATGTTAGCGAGAAAAAGCCAAATAATATAAAACTACCCCTTCATCAATACTCAAAGAGTGAAAAGTATGATGCGTATAAAATACAACTGACACCATGTGCCCTCGGCACCTAATGGTGATTTCTTGCATATGAAGTGCATTCTTGGAGCCTTAGCTCATGATCAAATGAAATATTTATGATACTCGAAGGGTTACCAGCTTGATGCATGAACACAGTTCAATAGAGCATTCGTAAATCGTTGAGTTTGTTACTGAGAGACTCACCTAAGTAGTAAGTCCATAGTTTTTGACATCGAAGGAAAAAACGTGCTGCTTGCACTTAGTTGGGCCATAATCGGCCCCCAATGTCGACGCAAGTAGCCTTCGTATAGAAGAGCGTAGATTGCTTCGACGGAGGGAAACGAGGGTTTGATTCTGTGACAAAAATAAATTTCCGCAAAAAAGATACTCCTTCGAAACTAAACAAAGGGTGAGTTATCGGTATACAAACAAAGTCAGAATGCTATATGAAATAAACCTCGTGACAAAAGATCACCTGAGGGGTAAAAATTCTGTAAAGCGTCCTTGCTACAGACTTAGGAATAAAAATAACTAACCTCCGACGTGTGGATTACATTATTGATCGAGGGTGAAGGCATAAGAATAGAAAACAAATCTCGGATACTTTTGCCAAGTAAAAGATGACCACTTCAATACTTATGAGAAGTGTGGTTAAACGTCCATGAGCTATCACTAAATTAAAATTAAAAGGAGCTATGCCTCCGAAGGTGTGGCTGCTTTCGCAGGGCTGGGTGTCTAAAACTCCGAGGGTACTTGATTTTTACGAGCGGCTCAGCAGCCATGGGCTCCGAACTGGGCCTCGTTGCTGCTGTTTGGGCCTTCTGAAGGTGCTGCCGAGTGGGCTGAGGGGTCTAGCCAGGTGGCCAAAAAAAACATCAGTTGTCCGGGAACGGAGCCCAATAGCTGCAGCTTGCCAGAATATCTCTAAGTTCCTCGGTGCCTACGAGCGCTACCGTAAGTTAGAACTGTCCCATAACACAGCGATAAAAGAAAAATGGGGCGGATAACTACACCGAGGGGGTGCTGGAGCGCTACTCTGAGGGGGTACTCACTCGCTCGAACCGCGCGAGGCTGCTGGCCTGCTGCCAATACAGACTACCCACCGCCGCTGAACTGTCAGTGTACTGATCAGAAAAGCCGAGGTCTACTTCGTAGCCGTGATTAAACTGTGTGAGTTCAGTCGCATGATTTTTATTACGTGCCCAGTTCTTTATTCCTCTCCGAGGGGTAGGAAACTGCTAGCTGAGGGTTAGACAAGCAGATATATGTGATGTTCAGTTGTTTGAACTGGTCTTTCGTTTGCACGCTACTAGACAGTAAACTGATAGGTTACCTCGTCTCCGAGGATGTGCCTGATGAAAGGTTATCTCGTCTCCGAGGGTCCGGCTGTTTTGCAGAATATAAAAAGCATGATACTGATCTAGGTTCCAACTGGGGTCTAGCTTCCAAAAAAGACACTAGCCATTTGCATGAAAGAGACGTCGGAGGCTACGCTGGGTTGCCAAGGTTCCGATGGGTGTGTAGACAAGCAACATGCACACAGCGGAAAACAAAAGGCTAACAAATCCATGTGCAGGTGAGACGAGGTTTGGCCACATGGAACTTGTTAAAACAAATTATGAGGTACAATCCTCCATAGGCATGGTCAATTATTTAGCATGTTGCTCACCTGAGCCTCGTGTCGACTCCGAAGGGGTTAGGTCTCGGTGGCTTGATTTTTCCTGCGGCCTGGAGGCCGTAGGTCTTGTACCCTTAAATGTCGCCGAAGTTCAATTCGTCGACTGCAGGCTCGGACAAATGAATTCCGAGGTTGCATATAAATGAATTCCGAGGTGGTCCAAATAAATGAATTCCGAGGTGATAACGAGGCCAGCCGGGATAGACCTCCGAAGCCCAGTAGACCTCCGAGGGGGCCTATTGCTGGAGCCTCGTCACAACGTTAGTCAAAATAAAATTGAATTTTATTCTCGTCATGCAGTAACTTCCGAAGCTGGGTTAAAACCAATCTGGTGGAATCACACCGAAATGAGATGAGAGGTGAAAACCGACCAATATATATCTGGGCCCTGTCTTGCCTATGTCCTGAAGGAATTCCAAGTGGGCCGAAAGCTCGGCTTGCCAAATGGACCGAGGGGTATCCCGCGGCATGGAGAGGAATAACTCAAACCAAATAGGAATACTGGATTCCGAAGGGGTTGACGGCTGGACCCTGTGTCGATCTTGACCGGGACGACGGGCCACAATAGCTTCGTAGGCCCTGAGCACTGAGCCTGGGCCTCCTCATCCGAGGGTGGTTGCCGAGTGGGAATCTGTCGCTGCAGACACAGGAACGAGGCAGGCCCAAGAGGTCTCGGAGTGGCTTCTGAGGTGACGGTATACCTGAGCAACCCCGACCGAGGGTGAAACAGGTAGACCGAGGGTGTGTGTTGTTGCCGTTGTCGCGCTGTTAGGCCCCTTCGGAGGAAGGACCTCGGACGAGATGTGGCAAGGACCTCGGAGGAATGGGCAAAATAAATATTAAAGATTCATTAAACTAATTATTTTATTGTTGCACAAATGTGGCAAGGTGTGCCCTAGCAATCAGGAACGAGGATATGAAGATAGCGATCACATAGCTGCGGTAATTATCAACTAAACAAATGTTGAAGTGCACAAAAAGGGCACCATACGGACAAGCTAACAGTTATTTTGTCTAAGAATGGCTGTGCAACCGAAGCAAAAAATGAAAAACATGGCGTTCAAGTGACACCTCGGAAGAGGTGGCTGAACAAGGCCTGGGAAGTAAGGACTAACAACAATAATGAGTGCCTGACACAAGAGCAGTGAAAGAAATATATATAGCTTGGCGGCGAGGAACAGCGGGTTCAGTTTTTAAATTCAGATAAGCATGGTTCCGAAGAGTAAAGAGAACTCATCTCGTGAAATCTTGTCAAGACGATTTCGAAGTGGCATAAAATCCGAAGGAACATATGATTCACAAGGACATAAAATCCAACCGAGAAAAATTCGAAGGGACATAAAATCTGACCGAGATAATTCCAAAGGTCATAAAAAATCAGACGGAGAGGATTCCGAGGGTCATAAGACCCGACGGAGAGGATTCCGAAGATCATGAAATCTGACCAAGATGATTCCGAAGGTCATAAAACCTGATCGAGAAAATTTCAAAGCTCATAAAACTTGAGCGAGAAAATCCCGAAGCTTATAAAACCTGAATAAGAAAATGCTGAAGCTCATAAAACTTGAGCGAGAAAATTTCGAGCTCATAAAACCTGAGCGAGAAAATTCCAAAGCTCATGAAACCTGAGCGAGAAAATTCCGAAGCTCAACCTGAATTATGTTGTCGCTCCGAAGGGAAAAAAACTCCTTGACGAAAATTCCGAGGGTCATAACACCTGACCGAGAAAATTCCGAAGGTCATAAGACCTGACCGAGAAAATTCTGAGGGTCAAGAAACCTGACTGAGAAAAATTCGAGGGTCATAACACCCTACCGAGAAAATTCCGATGGTCATCAAACCTGAGCGAGAAAATTCCGAAGGCCATGAGACCTGATCGAGAAAATTCCGAAGGTCAACCTGAGCGAGGAAATTCCGAAGCTCATAAAACCGAAGCGAGAAATTCTGAAGCTCAACCAGAGCGAGCAAATTCCGAAGCTCATAAAACATGAACGAGAAAATTCCGAAGGCCATGAGACCTGATCGAGAAAATTCTGAAGCTCAACCTGAGCGAGGAAATTCCAAAGCTCATAAAACCGGAGCGAGAAATTCCGAAGCTCAACCAGAGCGAGCAAATTTCGAAGCTCATAAAACCTGAGCGAAAAAAATTCCGAAGCTCAACCAGAGCGAGCAAATTCCGAAGCTTATAAAACCTGAGCGAAAAAATTCCGAAGTTCATAGGGAAAACTGACGAAGCGTCACTTTCATGTTTTCTTCTTCCCTCCGGAAGGTGCTTCATTCTCATATTCTCTCTTTGAAAAATTTTCACGAGCCAAACAGGCGGTGGGCGCCAACTGTTGGGGATACGAATCCGCCAGACAAAGAAGAGAGACAGTAAGAATTCTAAAGGTAAAAATGAAGGAGATGAAGAAATTACAATAGGAGAGCAAGTGAGGAGTTCTCAAGTGAGACCCCTCCTCTTGACCCCTTGGGTCCTTTATATAGAGGAGGAAGGGGTGGCAATTTGCCCCCAAGCCCTTGGTGGGTACAATATTTACAATTTGACCATTGGGCCTTTACATAAGGCCCATCAGCTACATGGGTTGGGCCATTCCCCCAACAGGCGTTGGAAAGACTTTCCCAAAGAACCAGACCTTAAACGACCAGGCAGGCCTCTGGATAGGAGCTTCTCCCAAGGCTATCCACCCTATCTCGCATCTTCAATCCCCTTGATGCCTCTCGCAACAAGGGTTTCTAGTTGCGGGTAGTGTTCAACGGTGCATTAGGGTTATTTTGGTGGCTAATCTTAATGCAATCTATAGACACTGGGAGAGGATAAGAACATATTCATGCAGTTGATTAGTGTGAGCAAGGAGATCGTTAAGACTTGCCTGGTATCACGGTGGTTTCCGCCGGAGACTAACTCCTAGAGTTTCTGGCGGAGCGTCTACACAAGCATAGATATAATACTAAGTCAGTCATCACATCGGGTAGATTTACCTTAAATAGGGAGTTTAAGAGGGTGGTCGTAGGGACGGGGCTTCTAGGTTAACTGAGGGTTTAGGAAGGTGTTTGAGGTTTCGCGGGGTGATTCAGGGTTTTTACCGGGGTTTAGCGGGATTAGAAATTGTCGATGGGAGGCAATAAATCGATATCGGGTTTCGGGAAGGTTTCTATGAAATCTAATCGCATGGAAAAGCTTAGAATATATTCTAGTATTTCTAGGAATTTATTGGCTATTTATGGGGTCTAACTAGGGTTTGGGATAATTTGGGGTACGTTAACGGAGGCTCCTTATAGGCAGAAGAGGAACCCATTTAATTCTAGGCTCTAGAAATGTGTATAAATAATTGAGGTGGCACTAACTAGCTCTCTAGTATTTTTGGGTATTTTCTGGGAATTTTTGGAGGGTTCTAAGATGGAGAAATAACTGAGCGCAGCCCAGCACACCTCTCGAGGAAAGGCCCAATCGCCCCAAAAGACTAGTCCAATAGGGGAAGGGTGGCTCTCCCTTTTAAGGTGGCTTGGTCCTCCCAAGCTAAGCAAGGTGGGATAATTCGGACGTGCACGGCTTTGCTGCCTACACCGTCGTGCGCCTACACTGTTCTGCGCCTAGCCCATGGGCCGCCTACACCGTCGTGCGCCTGCACTGTTCTGCGCCTGGCTAATCCGTACTCCCGTTGGACACGAGTGCCGCCTACACTGTCGTGCGCCTGGCCAAACCGTGCGCCACGGCTGCCGCCTACACTGTTGTGCGCCTGGCCAAATCATGCCCTGAGATGTCCTCATCAGGAGGGACTGGGATGTGGGAAGCGGCGGCAAGGTGCTTACCGCGAGGTGACGGAGCCGATGAGCGGCCGGGGTAGTGTTTCGGTGGTCGGCGGCGGCTCTAGCCACGGCGGAGCTCGGGCGGCACTCCTCCAACCTCTGGGTCCCTCGGGCTCGTGTAGCCTCACGGTAGCTAATGCTTGGCCAGGCAGCTCGTTTGCGGCGAGGGCGGCGAAGCGGGGTGGCGGCGCTCGCGTGTCCGCGGCGGCGGCGGTGGTGTTTGTGCGGGGCGCTGTGGCAAGTGTGAGCTCCAACCGGGGCACGCGCGAGGCTGTTTATAGCCCGGCGGAGCTCCCTAGGAGCTTGCCGCGGTATGGTGGGGGAGCGGTCTCCCGTGCTGGAGCGAGGCTCCTGATGTGAGCAGGGGATGGAGGTGGTGGCGTGGCGTTGGTTTGGGGGTGCCACGAGGCTGGGGAGGGCGTGGTGGCGGCATGGGCGCGCAGCGGCGGCGGTGCCGGAGGAATGAGAGAGGGGGGAGGAACCGGAGGGAGAGAGAGAGGAGGAAGACGACGGGTTTGACGGGTTGGGCTGGGCCGCGTAGAAGCAAGCTGAGGGGTGAGTTGGAGGGGCGATGTTGGACTTCGTGGGAGGAGGCCGAGGGGAAAGCGGCGCGCCGGGTTGGGCCACGTGAGGGTGAGCCAAGGGAAAAGTTTAGGGTCCTAAGTCAGACTTTGCGAGTTCCGGGCCGCGACCCGTCGGCCTGCTAACATATGATTCTTTTTCTAATTCCTTTAAAGAGTTTTGAAAGGATTTTTGAATTCGTGTTCGTTCACTTTTAAGTTTGGTCCTAGGGTTTTCGATGCTAGTTTAGTCCTTATGGAGCACTCAAGTTATAGAACTTTATTTTATTTTTCTTCAACTATTTATTATCCTATTAAGCACGGTAATTCCTATTTAAGCCTATAGTAGCTTTAATAAATCTAATAATTAATTAAATAATTCATTTTAATTTCTGAGGGTGTTACACCCGCACCACCACCACCACCGTCGCTGGCCACGCCGCACTCTGCACTGACGACTACTCCTCTGGGTGCTGCAGCGACACCTGCTCTCGACGAGCACAGCCCGGTGGAGTTCGTCACTCCACTCTCCCACGACGAGGACCGCGTGGACGCGTACCACGACGGGGAGCCCCTCCGGTACCGCACCGTGATGGACATCCTCGGCGACCAGCCGGTGCCAGGGTTTGTACCGCACGATCTGGAGGAAGCTCCATCTCACATGCGAGGATGGCGAGCCTCGCTCCTTCGCCGAGGCGGAGAGACACACGGTATGGCGCGCCGCGATGAATACAGAGATGGACGCGGTCGAGAAGAACCGGGCGTGGGAGCTGGTGATCTCCCTCGAGGTCACCGCGCGATCACCCTTAAGTGGGTGTACAAGCTGAAGAAGGATGAAGCCGGTGCCGTTGTGAAGCACAAGGCATGACAGGTGGCACGCGGGTTCGTGTAGCAGGAGGGAGTTGACTTCGACGATGCCTTCGCTCATGTTGCATGGATGGAGTCTGTGCGTCTTCTTCTCGCGCTGGCAGCTCAGGAGGGTTGGCACGTCCATCACATGGACGTCAAGTCGGCGTTTCTCAATGGCGACTTGAAGGAGGAGGTCTACGTCCTGCAGCCATCGGCATTCGTGATCCCCGGCATGGAGAGCAAGGTGCTTCGCTTGTGCAAGGCCCTCTACGGCTTGCGGCAGGCACCGAGGGCATGGAACACCAAGCTGGACGCCACTTTGAAGAAGATGGGCTTCGAGCAAAGCCCGCACGAGGTGGCCGTCTACCGGCGGTGCCAGGGAGGTTGTGCCCTGCTGGTGGGCGTCTACGTCGACGACCTTAACATCACCGGCTCCAAGGAAGAGGAGGTCAAGGCGTTCAAGACGGAGATGATGGCTGCCTTCCAGATGAGTGACCTGGGTCCTCTCTCCTTCTACTTGGGGATCGAGGTACACCAGGACGACACAAGCACCACTCTACGCAGACTGCCTATGCCGAGCGCATCGTCGAGCTGGCAGGTCTCGCCGACTGCAACCCAGATCTCACTCCGATGGAGGAGAGGCTGAAGTTGAGCTGCGATAGCACGGCTGAAGAGGTCGACGCGACACTCTACCGGTGCCTTGTGGGGAGCCTTCGCTACCTGGCTCACACGAGGCCAGACTTGGCGTTCTCCATTGGCTACGTCAGTCGGTTCATGCAGCGACCAACGACGGAGCACTTCCAGGCAGTCAAGAGGATCCTTCGCTACGTCGCAGGGACTCTCGACTACGGCCTCCACTACCCAAGGTGTCCCGGCGCGGTGCACTTCATCGGCTACAGCGACAGCGACCACGTCGGCGACGTCGACAACAGCAAAAGCACGAGTGGGATGCTCTTCTTCCTTGGCAAGTGCCTCGTCAGCTGGCAGTCCGTCCAAGTAGCAGGTGGTGGCCCTTTCCAGCTGTGAGGCCGAGTACATCGCTGCTACTGCTGCTTTCACTCAGAGCATCTGGCTTGCACGGCTGATCGGCGATCTCCTTGGGCAAGACGCTGAAGTTGTGGATCTCAAGGTGGACAGCAAGTCTGTGCTGGCTCTGGCAAAGAACCCCATCTTCCATGAGAGGAGCAAGCACATCAGGATCAAGTATCACTTCATCCGAGATTGCCTCGAGGACGGGAGCGTGAAGGCCAACTACATCTGCACCAAGGACCAGCTCGCCGATTTCCTGACCAAGTCTCTTGGGCGGATCAAGTTCCAGGAACTTCGCTCCAGGATCAGGCAGATCGAGATGGCTCGAGCTGCCACCCAAGACACACAAGACTTAGGGGAAGAATGTTAGCATAAGTCATGTGTGTGTGGGGTTATCTATGTATTAGCACTATTTTGCTATTTCCCTAAATGCCCCTGGCTGTGTGTTATTTCCCTTATTGCCCTTGTGGCCATCTATATGTATCCAAACCTTATCATGGTTAATGTGAGAAGAAATAGATCTTTATTTGGCCAACACGCCAGAGGAGAAGAGAAGGAAGAGACAGAGAGAGTGGGTGGAGAGAGGAAGAAGAGAGAGAATGGAAGAGAGTGGGTGGAGAGAGGAAGAAGAGAGAGAATGGAGAAGAGAACCACACTGACATGTGGGGCCCATTTCTAGTGTATCATGATGTGGCTTTACGTTGGACAATACAACCTTTTGAAACCGCCTAGGGAGGAAAATTGACTGATTTTTAAAGTTTAGAGGCACCAATCGAGTCTAGGGAGGAAACATAGACTCGGCCCAGTCTCTAGGAAGGCAAAAGGGACTTTTTTTTTCTTTTTGCTGCCTTGGGCGGCTTTGGGCCCATTGGTGCTCGTGAATGTCCATCGTAAGATGATGGTTAAGGGATCTATCCATAAAAGCTATCAAGGCCTAGCTGATAATGTCCCATTCAACACATTTTTTAGAAAAGATGTTGGATAAAATTATTAAACAACATTTTTATAAAAAGTTATACCGAATCTTTTAGAAAAACTTTAACCAACATTTTTCAAAAAAAATGAATCCAACATTAAAAAAAGCAAAGCCAACAATTTTTTTAAAAAAAGTCGAACCATCATTTTTTTGAAAGATAAAGTAACACTTGTTTTCAAGAAAAAGTTGAACCAACATTTTTTCTGAAAAGATGAACTAACACTTGTTTTAAAAAAAAGTTGGTTCAACATTTTTGAAAAAAAATTGAGGATATAACTTTCAGGAACCCAAATTTGTTTGTCTTCCGATGTTGGAGATTCATGCAGCGCACACGGGCGACACGATCTCCATGGTGTTCCCTTCGAATGTCCCGCTCTTTCGTTCATAAATGTCGTCAGCTTGCTCTTTAGCAAGAAGCTGGCATCAGAGGGTTGTGAGTTGGTGGAGTGGCGGACATCGAGTGGGAGCAGCTCAGCGGTAAGGTCGGCATTGGCCAATAGTGGGATCAAGGCTAGTAAAGTTCACTCTCAGGTGTATAGATAGCACACTCTCTATAATTTCAGTCATATTAGCTTGTAGAAAGCATAAAGACTAATTCACCAACAAGCTTACTACAATACATACTTTAAAATTAGTGGGTCCCATGTACTATTTTTTAATCTCATAATACTAGAGAGATGGCCCAATGAAAAGGGAGAACGGGGGGGGGGCTGAGCATGTGATGGGACCGTTTCTCATGGAGACCTTGTGCTAGCGGCTCTCGTTAGCCCAGCCCACCGACAGCCAATTACGCCGCCCCAGTGATCGGCGATGTCGTTGGCTAGTACATTTTTTGATTCAATGAACAATAGAAAAACCGGAATGCTAGCGCTTCACTCCGCGCCCGTCTCAGCACGATTCGAAGGCTCTTCCTCTCACTGACACCATTTCCCCACGTTGCTGTGCCGATTTCATCTTCCATTTTATACTCTCTCTCACCTCAGTAGCAGCTGGCGATTTCGCCGGTGCTGTTGGCGACGCCCTTATGCATCTGCATCCTCGTTTCTATTTCCTATGTGCCTCTCTTATAGAGAGCATATTGCCCCATTGCGGGCGCCCTAAGGGTGGCGGCAACAGCGGAGGTTAAGTTAAAGGTTTCAGGGTTCCACGGGGCTCCAAAGCCACCAGCTCTAGCGCTGTCAGCCGGCCAGGAGGGGCAAGACACATCCGATGGGCAGTGGTTGGGGCGGGGGAGAGAAGGAGCACCGTCAGATTTGGAAGGGCGGGCTAGAGGGAAGGGAACAATAGTGGTTTGGGCAGCGGGCGGTGTCGTGGCGGCGCGCTAGCTGATGTTGACTGGGGTGGTAGAACAAGCAGGAGCATATGCGTGACGACATCGTGGATCTCAAGGAAGAAGAAAGTCTCAAGAAATTAAAGGGAAAGTCTTGGAGAAGAAGAGAGCGTCTTGGAGAGGCGCGCGAGCCGCTGAAAGGCCCATGTAGGGGCGGAGCTAAGGAGGCTCAGCCCCCGCGCCGCCCCCCCACCCCCCCCCCCCCCCCCCCCCCCCCGGCTTGCTGCCTAGGGATCCCCCTAAGCCCCCTCTATTTTTTTTTACATAAATCAAAGAGAAGAAGAAGAAAAAGGAGGAGGGAGGAGAAAAAAGAAAGGAGAAGAAAAGAGAGAAAAAAGAAAGGTCAGGCCCTGTTTAATTTCATTCACCAACTTTTTCACCGGTCACATCAAAGATAATCTTACATTAAAAAATCAAATGGAATCTTACATGCATGGATAAGTATACATGCGTTAATGACAAAATTCATTCCATAACCTCCAAATAAATTTGCAATACGAATCTAATGAGCCTAATTAGGCCATGATTTTGCAAAAAAAAGTTACAATAATCATCCACTAATCATGGATTAATTACCGTCATTAGATTCGTCTCGTGATTTCCATATGAGATATATGTAATTAGTTTTATTACTAATATACATTTAGTTCTTCTAAATGGTAAGATTATTTTGACAAAAAATTTCCTAAATTTTTTCGTCGGAATTGAACAACCCTATGTTAGGAGCTCTATATCCTGCTTCCACAAGCCAGGTAGGAGCCCCCCGGCAGACCACCAACGACAATTCGCTCGTCACGGCAAAGAAAAGGGGGGACGCGGTGCCGTGCCGTGCCAATATGGCATGCAGACGTGCGCGTACGTGACGAGACATGCAGCGGCACCACCACTAGTCCACTATGACCAGCGGCACCCGCGCGCTGTTGCTCGCCAGCTACCTAGCTACCATGACGTGACTGCCACACCGCCACTCGCTCGCTCCTCCGACCGGACCCGACCCAGGACCTAACGCCCGCACTCAGGCCGCGCGCGCGCGCGTCCCAGGCTACTACACGCCCTCAGCTCGCCACCACACAATAACTTAACGACGCACGACGACATCTCCGGCTGGCACGCACGAACCCTTAACTTGCTGTGTCCGTCGCTGCTCTGCGGTGTCCCGCGTGCATATGCATGCGTACGTCCAAGCGCTAGGTGCCCAAAACGGAAGGCGCGCGCACGCAGACATGTCGCTGTTGGCTGTTGCGTTCAGCATCTTTGCGTCGCATATGCATGTAGACCGGCCGGTGCGGCGGTGAGTGAGACAGTGGGTTGGCCTAGTGTGTTGTGTTTGCCTTGTGGTTAGTTGGGCCTCAGCTTTCGTGCCTGGGCCTACAGGATCCATATCATCCCTGCTTCTTGGCGTGTCTAATTAATTCTAGCTTTCTAGAAATTTATACATCTCTCGAGCTCATGCATGCAGTGACGAATCTAGGATCTCATGTAAGGGGTGCTCATTTTCTTCTTCTTCTTCCTTTCTCTCCTCTCTTTTCCTTCTTCTTTCTCCTCTTTTCCTTCTTCCTTCTCTTCATCCATGTCTAAAAATTGTTGGGGGGCTTCGTGGGGGCTCCATGGACTGCGAGGGGGTAGGGGGGGCCCAGCCCCCACGCTAGACCCGCCCCTGCATGCATGATAATTCACACGGTCGTATCTTTTGCAAATTAAATGTCCCGATATGGTCCAATAAAGCATCGATCAACTGCTAGCAGCTAGCACAATAATCTACTGGATTATACTCTGCAGCGCATTATCCCTTCCTCTAGCATGTTCTTGTGGCTATCATGTAGTACAAGTGTCAATGGTAAGCACAATCTCTGTGGCTGAAGAATCGGTGACTCGCGCGTCATTCAATTTTGGAACCGAAAAGTAGAGAGCGACTCGGTCGATCTGGTAATGATCAGAGACGGGTCGGTAACCTGCCTGCTGCTGTCGTCTCTACTACTATCAGTATCATCACAACTCATCTCAACAAGTAGCCTTTTCCTTTTTCTCCCCTAGCTATACTCTTGTCACCGTCCTCGACGTATGTTGGCCGACACTCCTGGCGGTCCTTAGAGGCCAAAGGAATCGGTGTGTCTGAAGAAACGAAAGAAGAAACGAGCGTAAACAATCTCTGTGGCTGAAGAATTGGTGACTCGCGCGTCTCTTCTTTGGACTTTCGGTTCGGCATGCACACCGCCACCGCCTTGAACAGAGCAAGAAACGAGCGTGCAGGATCCATCGATCTGAATTTTTTGCGCGCATATGCATTTTTTAATCAGATATCGATCGATCTGAAATTCTGAAAATTCTTTAATTCGCGCATGCAGTTTTTGCAGTTTACTTTAAACTTGCGGGCACCAATCTCGGAGCAGAGTTTCTTCCACACACGTCGCACTTGCAGCCTTGCAGGGATCGGAGAGATGGGCAAAGTGTGATCCTAGGAGCGCGACACGTTTTAGTTTGCTCCACGGCTTGCCACATGCCTAAAGGCAAAGGCAGAGAACAAAAAGTCCATCCATGCGCCTCGCTCGCATCAGTGTAGTACGTATCAGAGACTCGCCGGAGAGCACTGAGAGCCCCAGCCAGCCAGGCACAGCACTTTGACTCCTGGTGAGTGGTGCGATATCTTGATTATATCGACATCGACCTGTTGCAATCATGGCCAACTGAATCCGCGGAAAAGTTGAGCAATGGTAATCGTCGTCGTGCGTGGCTTTTTCACCTACTCTCTCTCGCTAGCGGCTAGCTCGATCTCTTCATGCCGTGAAGGACGTGCCCAAAGGATTAACCTAAGAGTATAATTACCTTTTTCACTGGGTAGTGTAAATTCACGTAAGCACATGTACTTGTATTTTATAAAGATCAAGACAGTTAACCACGTGATACACACATACACACACAAGAAGAAAACTTTCTGCATGCGTCGGAAACTAGCAGCGTGAGTGTAGTGTGCTTCTTGCTCTGCTCCGTAAAAATCCTTTGACAGCTTGGCCTTTGGGCGCCAGCTAGGCCGGAAAGGCTTCGATCACTGCATGGCCTTGGCATTGGCATTGCTATAGTGTTCTTCGAAGACACGTTGGCAGGTTGGTAGTTGGCACAGCACACGGCACTCACCGAGACACCACCCACGACCAAGTCCGGTCTCTCGAGAAGAAGGAGAGATTGACTAGCGCAGATGGCGTCCAGTTTGTTGGTCCCGATAGACGGCCTTCATGTCATGTGCTCGCGGCGACAAGGAATAGCAAGACACGCACTGAACCCCAGCAGTCGGCACAAACCAACAAGTCATGTGTCCTCAAAGGTAACTTTGGCTAAGATTTGAAATTTGTCTTAGCCTTCGAAAATCAAAAAGGTTATTACTTTATCTGCAGACAGACGAGACGACTCTCTTGCAAAAGTCTACTATACCATAGCGCTAGCACTGATGTGAATGCGAGTATGGCTTTCCCTATGCCTTATCGCAATGCAGCCAGCTGCTGCCTGACACTGACAGTGATTGATCGACAACCGCGATCAAATGCTGCAGTCTCTTGTATAACTTCGATAAACTTTGCATACATCATCCTTCGCCGTGTATGAACCGGTAGCCATTAGAATGGATATATATGTCCCAATTTCCATTGTCTAAAACATGCATGGAATGCAAGCCAAAATTCTTGTATAGCTAATGGTGACCTGCTCGGTTATTCATGATGACTACTGGACTCCAACTAGACATAGATTATTATGCATCCACTTGGGACCTCTAAACACGATTAGCACGACGTATTAGCCAAATCACTGAATAATACATGGATCACACGCAGTAAAGCGCACCCATGCATGCTAATTAATCCATGATGATGCCTAACTCGACCTGTCAGCCGATTCGCTAGCTCGATTGTATAACAAAAATCAGGTCACGCACGCTCAGGAAAATGACCTCAGATGACCATGAAGTATGGACAGAATGCAATATCAAACCGAATAATTCTATCTCTCGCAAAAGGCAAAAGATAAAGAGAAAGAGCTCATCGATCAGCAGGTAACATCACCACACCGCTCTCTCTCAAGTGTCAACAAAGTGGCAAGCACTAGTGCTTTTCTCCTAGCCCTCGTTTCACACGCATATCCTACGCGTCCAGAGTCCAAACTCTACGTGCGCACCTTTGGCTGTTTTAGACCATGCAGAGACGCGCTGGGTGTCCAGGCCACGCACGGCTGCACCCTGCACCCTATAAATACCCCAGGGCTTCGCTTCACTCACCACACAACCAACCACACTTGCACTGAGCTAGCTAGAGCTAGCTATCAGCCAAGATGGCGACCAAGCATCTGGCTCTTGCCATCCTCGTCCTCCTTAGCATAGGCATGGTGGCCACCGCTACTGGACCCCGCAAGCTGGGTTATGGTCCCGGAGGCGGTGGCGGCGGTAGCGGCGGAGGCGGAGGTGGTGGCTCTGGGGGATCAGGCTATGGGTCCGGGTCAGGGTACGGTGAGGGAGGCGGCAGTGGCGGTGCTGCTGGTGGGTATGGACGTGGTGGCGGTGGCGGAGGCGGTGGTGGTGAGGGCGGCGGTGCTGGCGGCTCTGGGTATGGGTCTGGCCAAGGC
The DNA here is from genome assembly GCA_015476505.1 of Urochloa ruziziensis. Taxonomy (NCBI): domain Eukaryota; kingdom Viridiplantae; phylum Streptophyta; class Magnoliopsida; order Poales; family Poaceae; genus Urochloa; species Urochloa ruziziensis. Next base: position 56,020,575 of record CM027118.1, read on the forward strand.
TCTGGCTATGGGTCCGGCAGTGGTGGTGCTGGTGGGTATGGAAGTGGAGGTGGCGGCGGAGGCGGAGGCGGTGGCGGTGGCGGTGAGGGCTATGGCCATGGAGGTGGTGAGGGCTATGGCTCTGGCTCCGGCTATGGAGGTGGTGCTACCGGTGGTGGCGGTGGCGGTGGACACGGTGGCGGCGGCGGTGGCGGCCAAGGTGGGTCTGGCTATGGCTCTGGCTCCGGATATGGTTCAGGTGAAGGGTATGGGCAGGGTGGAGCTCATGGAGGAGGCTATGGTGGCGGCAGCGGCGGCGGTGGCGGCGGCGGCCAAGGTGGTGGCGGCTCTGGCTATGGCTCCGGTTCTGGTTCTGGCTATGGCTCTGGTGGTGGACACTACTAAGCTCAATTTCAGAAACAACTACAGAGTATATAGTTACAAATGTGTCATCATATATCAGTGGTGAGTTTGTCTCACTGTTTACAGAAAACAGCTTATTTGAGTGTGTGTGTGTGTGTGTGTGTGACACTAAAAGCATGTTTGACACTATACATGTAATGCTGTACCTAGCTGTTGCCCTTTATGTAATTGGCAAGGCCTAAGGAATAAATAAACCATCTGTTGGCTTGGAACTAAGTATTCTTGTCTCTGTGAAGCTGGGTTCAGAGTTAACTACATTGTGTGATGTGGCGCTGTGAGTTTGATACTAAATGTGATGTGGAAGTATTATATGATTTACGTGCATGCATGTGCACCTTACAATAATATTCGAATGATGTACTGAAGAAGACTAGAAGAGCTTCTATTGACCTCCAGGTGTACAAGGATCTTTTCTATCAGAAGCCCAGCATTCTAATCCGTGCAAACCTTCTATATCCTAATAATGCAGTACTGTTGCGCTGTATAGGAGAAACCATCAGGAAAAACTTCAGTTCCATCCTTGCATCTATACAATCCTGCTGATCAGAAGATTAATTTTGGTATATACAAGTATACAACATAAAGTTTCTTAATGGTAACAGTTGATCTTACTGAACTCACTGTTCACTACACTAACAGTTTTGTAGTTGAGTAGCTATGGAATCACAGAGCAGAGCAAACCAGCGCCAGGACCGCCAGGGGGCCCACCACAAGCTTACGCGTTCTATGTTTTGCACAGTTCAGTGATCAGGCTCATGTTTTGATCCTGGGTTGGCCCCACAAAACGTACTATAAAACTAAGCGCGAGGATAGGCATGGCCATGGACAACCTTGGATGTACATTTCAACTCTGTTTCTGGGCCCTGGCACTTCATTTGATATCATTGTTGTGGTGGTGTCTGTCCACAACGATTCATGATCTCCCAACATGAAATACAGGTTTGGACAGAGCCCAACTTGTCTTTTAGGATTATTATTGCTATATTAGGAAATTCCTCGTCAACAGTTTTATCTCTATTTTACAACTTACAGTGCCTACGCACACATGTATTTGCAGAATAACGTATTACCAGAGGAACGAAACTTACCACTCGTTCACAAACAACCTTGCATGGTGGAGACTAGAGCTCTTTCCGAGCTACTGCCACCTCATCTGACATCACTATTGTGGCTTTTTTATACTGTTTGAGTGCTGCTCTAGTGCTCTGAACTCTCTCTCGAAGTCTTCCAGAGAGTAGATGCTCTTCTCTGCGTGTTTTGCTCTCACACAGCAGAACAGATAACAATGCGAACATGGATTTGCAATGGGAAAATTAATATATCAAATATTGGCCAGCTATATATGTCGCCACGCTTTGTCTTTTGCAGATCTGCAAATTAAAGATAACTACTGAGTGCACAATGATATATATCCAATGTGAACACGTATTTTTTGTAAACCTCATTGGTGCATCATTATTCGGATAAAAGGACTGTAAAGCAAATCAACCCAACGCAGGCAACATCACACACCGCCGGCCGGCTGCTAACGTCAAGAAAGGCGATTGGCACGGCGGCAACCACTAGCACTACACTCACTGCGCGCTGGTCCTCATTTCACACCCAACGCGTCCAAACTACGTAGTGCACCGCGTCGTTGAGCTTCTGGACCATTCTATTTTGTGAGCCGCACGCATATACTTAAAAATGTTCATACTATTAGATTTATATCATAAATATACTCTGCAAATATTATTTATCTTCAAGTATTTGTAGCATTTTTCAGGAAAAAAAACACACGGTCAAAATGACAAATAAATTGAAATGGAGGCTGCCTAAGCAACACGTTCTGCAGAGTGTGTGTTCAACATATGAAATCGTAAGGCTTATAATAATTAAAAGAGATCCGGGGTTCTGGGGTGTGCCACCATAAACAATGCAAGCACGGCTGGGTCGATATATCAGCTAATCAGAAATTCGTTTGATCCGACCCAGCGCTTTGGAAGAGACACTTCAACCTTGAGAAATCTCGGTCCAGGGGCGTAATGCGAGTTTGCAGCGATTTGGGAGGTTGTTACCAGTGCGGCGGACTGGCGGTGTGCTCCTGTGCTGCATTCGGCCGTGCAAAGGGCTCACGCAGCCTCAAAAACCGTAACCAGCGTGCGTGCTGTGGTAGCGGCGTTTCGTACCGTCGTTCCTCTTGTCTGCGCTGCGCCCGATGCTGTGAGCTGAGCGGCTGACACAACACAATGTTGAGCAAAATATCGTGTAACTGTAACCGCTTCTCTCTCTTTTTTTTCAGCTTATGGTTGTGGAAGGAGGTCCAGAATTCAAAAATTCGTCAAAGGAGGCCCGAACTACTGCTAAAGCCAGCACCTAGCTAGACCCACACACCCAGAGAGGTTGGAGCCCATGGGCAGCCCTCTTCTCACGGGAGACGAGAAACATGGCCTTTCCGATAGCTGGGCCGATTGAATGCAGCTAATGGCCTATACATGATTGACTTCGAGTTTTTCTATCTTCGTCTTTCTCGTCTCCTCATCAAAAAGATATGTGAATTGCCTTGTAATTCATTGGTAGGACGGTCCAGTGGGACGCTACCCACTAGGGTTCAAATCTTGGTGCTTGCACCTTTTCCTGGGATTTTTCAGGATTTACCGGCGTTATACGTGTGTTCATAGGGATGACTGTGCGTGCGTGTTGTGAGTGCCTGCGTTGTACTCTGTAATTCTAAAAAAAATCAAAAGATCTGACCGCTAAGGTTTTTGTCAGTTAAAATCTGTCCGATCGAGTTTGTGTCTCTAAAATTAAGTGCGGGCGCTCGTATTATATTTGAAATTTAAATAACCTTCATTTCCATAAGAAACTACTTACCATGTTAATACTACGTGTGTTCATAGGGATGACTGTGCGTGCGTGTTGTGAGTGCCTGCGTTGTACTGTGTAATTCTAAAAAAATCAAAAGATCTGACCGCTAAGGTTTTTGTCAGTTAAAATCTGTCCGATCGAGTTTGTGTCTCTAAAATTAAGTACGAGCGCTCGTATTATATTTGAAATTTAAATAACCTTCATTTCCATAAGAAACTACTTACCATGATTAATATCTACGAGTGTTCTATACCTAGATTAAATCGAGAATAGTCTGTTTGGTTGCAAACTCAAAAGAAAAAGTTTGGATCCAAATTATCAAACAATTTCATACTAATTGAGGTTCTAAGAAAAAAATATTTATACAAACTAAAGAAGTTGTTAAAATTTTGTTACGTGGCAACAATACAACGAAAAAACTAAGCTAAAATATGGAATTTCCAAACCAAAAACCAGAGTATTCCATAACACAAGGAACATATGTTGTAAACATAGTTATATGAGATCCTCAACCATTAAGACCTTACCAAATTATGTTATAAAATTTTCTACTTTGGATCTTCAACTTTATGTTGAATATAAATCTTTTTTGTTAACCATGGATATATGTTTTCAAAGGCTTCGTTCTAATAATGTGAGGCGTGTCCAAATATTAGCAAATTTGTTTCATTTCATTCATTATGCATACACCCGGACAAACTATCTCTATCATATTACAGTTTGGATAATTTATTTCGGACAATGGTGCACACAATAAAAAGAAATTATAAGCGTATTGTTGTATATTGGTGTCACGCGGTAAAAAGATCTTGTTGAACTATAATAAGTTTTCCTTAAGAAAATATGTGTTATTCGGTTTAGGGACTCCAAAAATAATAAAACAATTATGGTTGTATAATTTTACCTTTTAGCTCATTTATAGTTTTAAAAAAATCTTAGTCTAAAATTAGATAGCATGAAGACCAAGTCTAACAAGACGACAAGTACTGTCGTTGAGGTAGCTGAAGAACATAATGGCCCGGTAACAAGGCTCGTTCACGTTGTCAAGCCCAACCCAAGATTCTACGACCCGGTCTGGCAGTCCGAGTGGTACAATGCAATGCGTTGGTGGAGCAATTGAAGGACAGAGGCGACTGGAGTGAGAAACAAGTAAGAAACAGGATAGACTAGCCTGTTATACCAGAAGGCGACGACGATGTGCAGATCCGTATGTATCGAGTGTTTTTCGTGAGATTCCTGTAAGAAACCTTGTAATCTAGATTGTTGGAGTCAAACCACGCTAATCTAGAGACAAAATATCGAATTCCATAGTCTTGTTCGTTACAATTGGTATTCAGAGTAGTCGGTCCTTCACCAGCGATCGTGGCACTCATGCCGCTCCCTGACTACCTTCTTCGGTCGCAGTACCTGATGCACAAGTAGAAGAAATGGCAATTGTCACACCCTGAAATTGTTGGATTTCAGGATGTGATTGAAAAGAAAAATTTAACAACGATTTTTTTATAATTTTAAAACTTTTCCAACATTTATTTACTTTACAGGGAATTTAGTATAGGAAAAACAATTGGTTGTTCTTTTGAAATTAAATAAGTTTGTTATGTGTGTTGCATTCATGCTGATGAATTTTGGTGTTTCATGAGTGCAAAGCTTTTAAAATGTGTTTACGCGACGTCTAGGTTCTTCCGGGAATTTTCTGGACTTTTCTGGAAATTAATTCTCCTTTTTCCAGAGCTCTTTCTATTTATTAGAAGACTCTATAATCCTTTTCACGAGCTCCTGATATTTTATTTGGACTCATCTTGTCCCAATCTACCTCTGAGAATTTCCTAGAATTTTTGGGATTTTCTGGCTATTTTTCGTGCTTTAAAAACATTATCTGGAGTTTTCTAGATATGTTTTTGCATGGAAAATGTTTTTCCGGAAAATAAAAAGAAAACCCTAACCCTTAACGGATCGGGCCGGATCCAACTGAACCCGACCCGACCCGCTACCTCGCCCGGCCCGCAAGGCCCATCGGCCTGCCAGGCAGCGCCGCCGCCGGCCTTGGCCTGGGCGTGCGTGCCCGGCCGCCCTCGGCGCCCGCGCCTGTATAAAAGGGCAGAAGCCCTAGCCCCGCGCCTCCTGCTGCAGCGCCGCCGCCCTTCGCCTTCCCCTCGCGTGCGCCGCGCGCAGCGCCGCCGCCCGCAGCAGCCGCCGCCGGCCATCGCCGCGTGCAAGCACCGCCGGGACGAGCCGAGGCTGCCACGAGCCTCGCGTGGCCGAGCCGAAGCTCCGCCGCCGGTCCCCGTCGCCGACCAGCGACCGGAGCGCCGCCGCCGCGGGTCACCTGAGCTGGCCGCCGTCTCCCCCGCCGCCGGGCCGGATTCCTGCCGCTCCCATCCACCTCCGCCGCCGGTGAGGACCTCTACAGGACCCCCTCGACCTCCTCCCCGTTTCCCCCAACTCGAAGGAACCCAGCGCCGCCTGTAGCGCCGGCGAGGCCGACGCCAGGACCGCCGGCCACCATGGCCAAGAGCTCACCGAGCTTTTCGTTTAAGCCCTCGATCTAATCTGTAATTTGTACCAATTCTTTGTGTCTTGCTAAGTTCACAGAAAACCCCCTGATTAGATTAGGATCCTTTCAAACCAATCCAACCCCGAGCCTTTTGCAGATCTAACCCTATCCTTTCTGAGATTCGTGAGCACTATTTTCTGTGTCTTGCAATTCTCACCAGCTAACCCCTGAAGTCTACGTTTAATTACGTATAGGTCCTTGCAATCTTGTTTCAGCCCTAGATTCCACGTTTTAGCTCCGTTTCGATCCGTTCAAGTTGCGTTAGATTCGTGTCAACGTAAACAATACGCTAGTGGTGTTGTTTAACCTAGCTTGTGCTTTTATAATTTATTTCCAAATTAATTTTGACTAAATTACTATGTCAATGCCTTTTCTAATAAAAACAATTTAGGTTACATATCGGCTTTCATAACTAATATTAATTTGACTAATACTATCTAATTGCATTTTCTAAGTAAAAGTCATTTAGAGCTGTACCTCGGTGTTTCCAAATTAAATGTTAACTTGATTAATATAGAGTTCATTTGGTTTTCTAAATAAAAGCTATATAGGTTATATCCCGGTTTTCACAATAAAACTAATATGATTAATACTACTTATAACTTATTTCTAATATAATATGATTAGTTGAACACGAAGAATAGAGTTTTTCGATTAGATGTTCATGTACCTCTATTTTCTAAAGTTAAATGCTGAATTTGTATAACTGGTACATACACAATTATAAATAAAATTTGACTAAGTCTACACTCGCTTTTCAAATACAAATATAACTTGTGTTAATTCTAAATAGGGTGTTTCTCTGAAATAACCTATACACATGATTTTATCTAATTAAAATATATCCAGCACATAGTCTTTTGCTTTGTAATCAGAAACCTTTCGATAGTTGTTTCTTCTCATCCGTAGCTTCGTCTTAAGCGTTTCTTTGCGATCGCGTGTCCTTCGATCGATCCTTTCCATTTAGTACGTTCTTTTAAACCTTTTCTTTTTGATTGGTGTAATGTTCTTATTTGTGCTTGTCTGTTTACTTGTATGTTTGTGCTCGATGTTTGCTGCGAGTAGAAAGAACGCCGTTCGAGGATCTCGAAGAACAAGAGTTTGAAGAGCAAGAGCTGAAGTTCTGAGCAGTTATCTGGAATTGAGGCAAGTATAGCATGGAACAACTCCTTGATACCTATACACTATAAACCATATATTCATGTGCATGTGTCTAATTTGAATGGCCTTTAAGGTCGTACCTAGCTACTTTTATCCTGTTCTTGTTATATCCCGGGTTTATGCATTATGGGTAGTCTTTTGCTAAGCGCAGCTACACCACCTTTATATAAACTGTTAATCATGACTTAATGGTTCACTTAAACTATGTGGTAAAACCTGCTTTTTAGCAACATGGTTTAGGGAGCTGGAGCAAGTGCTTCGTGCTTTGCTCTAGTGTCTCTCCGTAAGGTCCGGTTCATTAAGCGGCAACCCAGGAACCTGTCGCCGCCGCCGTAACTATTATGGCTCTGGTCTTGGACAAGTAGCTTGTACGTCTCTAGCTTACCAGTGGTTACCGTTAGGCGTGTTGGGGAATATGGGTGCGAGTATGGTTCGATCCACCGGGGACGGTCTCCCTTACGCTCCGGGATCCGTTGGCTATGCCCCGTTAGGCACAGTCCCGTGTTGGGAGCACCTTACCTGCGCTCTGGGCGCTCCGCACGTTGCGCTTGATGGCTATCGCGCTCCGGACGCCATTGACCCCCTATGGTGTTTGATCCGTGGGCCTAAGTCAATCTCGGTGCCGAGGGTCATGCTGCCCATATTGTACCAACGCGGCTACTGTGTTTGTTAGGGTGTCTAGCGAAAAGCCTTGTAGCGTCCCTATGCACTCACACCTCGGAAGTGTGGTATGTGCGTGGTTGGGTGGAAAGCTCCTTCGAGCTTTTACGCTAACGGTTGGGGAAAGGGCGAAACCTCTGCAGAGTGTACATCTATCATGATAGCCGTGCTCACGGTCACGAGCGGCCTGGATCCTTTTTGATTAGAAGATGATGTTAATGATGATGTTTCATGGTATTAATGCTACTTACATCTATAATGGGGTTACAACTGGGAGTTCCTATGCACATGTAGTAACTAGGTGAATGATAAAACGAACCAACTAAAAGTGCTAAAGCAGTAAACCCGAGTCAGTCTTTTCAGCCTTGCATATACTCCTGTTATACTTGCTAAGTAAAGATGAGTTACTTACACTTGGCAACAATCAACAAAATCCCGGACGGGTAACAGATGGAGCAGTGAATGAGGAGGCATTCGCAGATTTCCCGGAGGATCTTCCTTACTTCTGAGCTGCGATCAACCAGTCGGCGTCCCTGTGGGAATTGAGGCGCCATTTGTCTTTAGTTGAGAACTTTAATAAATAGACTTCCGCTGTGTTATTCGTGTAAGACTATGTCTTTGTGTTAAACTCTGGTTGTAAAACTATTTATTTCGAGCATTGTGTTCTTTGAGATCCATATTTGTATGCTGTATGTGTTCTGTGGACGTCCTGGGCACACATACGGACGCATTCAGGTTTTGGGTAAAACCGGGTGTGACAGATTGGTATCAGAGCCGTGCTGACTGTAGGATCACAGCCTAGATAGAAATGGTCGTTTCTTAAGGTTCTCTTATTCATGAAAACTTTCTCTATGTTATCCTTGCTCCCTCAGTGAACTCTTCTTACTCCTTGACTACTTATTCACACCTTGATTGCTTCGTTGTTGTCCTTGACTTTTGGTCTTTTATCCCCACCTTGTGTTTGCTATTACTCAACCCTTGCTCCTTATCTTGTCTAACTCCTGCATCTCACCTTCTTGATTTATCGATGACATTGCGAAGCCCTCCATGTTTAAATCCTTGACCTTAATCAATCGACGCGTCCTTGAAATCTCTATCTCTCCTTGTATCCTTATTTATTCAACCTCCGTTGATACTTTCTTGGCCTTTTATTCATTCTTGTCTATTCATCTCCTAGACCTTTGGAGAATGTTTGTTTGTCTTCATTTAGACATACCTATTCTCTCTGGAGTCTGTCCTTTAGATTCCAAAGTCTCTTTTCTACACTTATCGCATGTGATCCACACCACCTATCTTCATGCTGGTTCAAGCCGGACGTTAGAGCCCTACTTAGGAGTTAGGAGTACCCCTTTGAAGCCTTACTAACAACACATAGCATCGATTGACAATTATTGACTGTTGGAGTTCTATGTTTGCGTGATGATGCTTGGTTTTATGATCTTGTTTGATTTGTTTCTTTGTAATGATTGTTGGTGCATTGTAGGTCTTCTACTTGCAATGACATCAGTTGCTTAGTGGGGTTCTCCTTTTATTTCTCCCACATCCTTGACATCTATCCTTCTTTCTCATGAATCAACTTGAGCGTGCGAGAAGAGGAAGACAGAGATCACACCAACATCAACGACAAGCATCTGCAGTCATCAACACCCGGAGCAAGTCGAAGAAAAGAAGGCACTATGGAATTCTCTTTCCTACTCTATTTCTTGCTATTCTCCCATCTACCTCTCTTCGAAGGACGACTCTGGAAGTGAGAAAGATGAAGATCGAAGATTCTACATAGCTTGACACTAGAGGCTGAAGATGAGAAACCCCATCGGAAGCAATGCCAATAGTGCCCATGGAGATGATGCACCAGCTATTTCATTCCATCTTAAGACGGCATAGCTTATGGACGTACAGAGTGAGGCATTGCACACAATGGCTCAAGTTATGATGGAACAATTCCCACTCCTCAACGACTACAACGAAGAAAATCGTAAGGTCTCACTTACAACATCCCCGTCCCCGCCGCCATTCTACTACGAGGAGCTCTTAGCCATACAAGCTGGGGCCCTACAAAGAAGGATGCAATGTGAATTATCGTCCCCTCCCACTGTGGAAACGACAAAGGTAAAGTTCACCCGGGACCAGTAAAAAGGCAGGTTGTTGAAGCATGGAATAGTCAAAGGAATAAGAGAAGTTGTAGAGTGTCAGAGCTGGAGGTGCAGCTACGACATGAGGATGTTAAGGATTCATGGGCGTGTAAATGTTGTGAATACCATGGTCTACCATGTCCCCAGAGTGAAGCCAGTCTAAAGACGGACGAGGCGTTACCACGATACCATTCGGTTATCAACAGAGAGCAGAAGGTGTTCGCAATGAAATGAGATAAGGAAAGAAGCCCACCCTTACCAGGCTCAATTTGGAACTTGGAAAGAACTTGTTAAGGGGGGTAGATCGGATATAGATAAGGAGTTAAAGCGAGAAGAAGGTAGCATTTATGACGGCTGAAGAAAGGATCACCATCAAACAAGCCAGTAAAGCCTAAGAGAGTAATGGGACGATCAAACCAACTCTACTCGAATCACTTTAAAGAAGGAAGTTTGTGAACATCCTTGGAACCACACGAGTAAGTACATGAAGAAAGAAGAAAGACTAGGAGCACAGACATACAAGAAAGGCTGGAGCATGAAGTACGAGGAGACATGATTGAGAAACTTCAACAAACTTATACTAAGGCTCTCTACAGGGATCATCACATGGTGGTACGCTCGAGGATGGCTCCATGGATTACCTAACGACGGGTTAGCAACAAAGGATTCAAGAACCGTCAACACATGTCATATGGAATTACGAAGAGCAAGACAAGAATATGTGAAGCAATGAAACCCATAAACCTTTCTTTTCTTGCTAGCCTTTCTCCTGAATCTCGGGACGAGATTCCTGTTAAGGGGGGTAGTTCTGTCACACCCTGAAATTGTTGGATTTCAGGATGTGATTGAAAAGAAAAATTTAACAACGATTTTTTTATAATTTTAAAACTTTTCCAACATTTATTTACTTTACAGGGAATTTAGTATAGGAAAAACAATTGGTTGTTCTTTTGAAATTAAATAAGTTTGTTATGTGTGTTGCATTCATGCTGATGAATTTTGGTGTTTCATGAGTGCAAAGCTTTTAAAATGTGTTTACGCGACGTCTAGGTTCTTCCGGGAATTTTCTGGACTTTTCTGGAAATTAATTCTCCTTTTTCCAGAGCTCTTTCTATTTATTAGAAGACTCTATAATCCTTTTCACGAGCTCCTGATATTTTATTTGGACTCATCTTTTCCCAATCTACCTCTGAGAATTTTCCTAGAATTTTTGGGATTTTCTGGCTATTTTTCGTGCTTTAAAAACATTATCTGGAGTTTTCTAGATATGTTTTTGCATGGAAAATGTTTTTCCGGAAAATAAAAAGAAAACCCTAACCCTTAACGGATCGGGCCGGATCCAACTGAACCCGACCCGACCCGCTACCTCGCCCGGCCCGCAAGGCCCATCGGCCTGCCAGGCAGCGCCGCCGCCGGCCTTGGCCTGGGCGTGCGTGCCCGGCCGCCCTCGGCGCCCGCGCCTGTATAAAAGGGCAGAAGCCCTAGCCCCGCGCCTCCTGCTGCAGCGCCGCCGCCCTTCGCCTTCCCCTCGCGTGCGCCGCGCGCAGCGCCGCCGCCCGCAGCAGCCGCCGCCGGCCATCGCCGCGTGCAAGCACCGCCGGGACGAGCCGAGGCTGCCACGAGCCTCGCGTGGCCGAGCCGAAGCTCCGCCGCCGGTCCCCGTCGCCGACCAGCGACCGGAGCGCCGCCGCCGCGGGTCACCTGAGCTGGCCGCCGTCTCCCCCGCCGCCGGGCCGGATTCCTGCCGCTCCCATCCACCTCCGCCGCCGGTGAGGACCTCTACAGGACCCCCTCGACCTCCTCCCCGTTTCCCCCAACTCGAAGGAACCCAGCGCCGCCTGTAGCGCCGGCGAGGCCGACGCCAGGACCGCCGGCCACCATGGCCAAGAGCTCACCGAGCTTTTCGTTTAAGCCCTCGATCTAATCTGTAATTTTGTACCAATTCTTTGTGTCTTGCTAAGTTCACAGAAAACCCCCTGATTAGATTAGGATCCTTTCAAACCAATCCAACCCCGAGCCTTTTGCAGATCTAACCCTATCCTTTCTGAGATTCGTGAGCACTATTTTCTGTGTCTTGCAATTCTCACCAGCTAACCCCTGAAGTCTACGTTTAATTACGTATAGGTCCTTGCAATCTTGTTTCAGCCCTAGATTCCACGTTTTAGCTCCGTTTCGATCCGTTCAAGTTGCGTTAGATTCGTGTCAACGTAAACAATACGCTAGTGGTGTTGTTTAACCTAGCTTGTGCTTTTATAATTTATTTCCAAATTAATTTTGACTAAATTACTATGTCAATGCCTTTTCTAATAAAAACAATTTAGGTTACATATCGGCTTTCATAACTAATATTAATTTGACTAATACTATCTAATTGCATTTTCTAAGTAAAAGTCATTTAGAGCTGTACCTCGGTGTTTCCAAATTAAATGTTAACTTGATTAATATAGAGTTCATTTGGTTTTCTAAATAAAAGCTATATAGGTTATATCCCGGTTTTCACAATAAAACTAATATGATTAATACTACTTATAACTTATTTCTAATATAATATGATTAGTTGAACACGAAGAATAGAGTTTTTCGATTAGATGTTCATGTACCTCTATTTTCTAAAGTTAAATGCTGAATTTGTATAACTGGTACATACACAATTATAAATAAAATTTGACTAAGTCTACACTCGCTTTTCAAATACAAATATAACTTGTGTTAATTCTAAATAGGGTGTTTCTCTGAAATAACCTATACACATGATTTTATCTAATTAAAATATATCCAGCACATAGTCTTTTGCTTTGTAATCAGAAACCTTTCGATAGTTGTTTCTTCTCATCCGTAGCTTCGTCTTAAGCGTTTCTTTGCGATCGCGTGTCCTTCGATCGATCCTTTCCATTTAGTACGTTCTTTTAAACCTTTTCTTTTTGATTGGTGTAATGTTCTTATTTGTGCTTGTCTGTTTACTTGTATGTTTGTGCTCGATGTTTGCTGCGAGTAGAAAGAACGCCGTTCGAGGATCTCGAAGAACAAGAGTTTGAAGAGCAAGAGCTGAAGTTTCTGAGCAGTTATCTGGAATTGAGGCAAGTATAGCATGGAACACTCCTTGATACCTATACACTATAAACCATATATTCATGTGCATGTGTCTAATTTGAATGGCCTTTAAGGTCGTACCTAGCTACTTTTATCCTGTTCTTGTTATATCCCGGGTTTATGCATTATGGGTAGTCTTTTGCTAAGCGCAGCTACACCACCTTTATATAAACTGTTAATCATGACTTAATGGTTCACTTAAACTATGTGGTAAAACCTGCTTTTTAGCAACATGGTTTAGGGAGCTGGAGCAAGTGCTTCGTGCTTTGCTCTAGTGTCTCTCCGTAAGGTCCGGTTCATTAAGCGGCAACCCAGGAACCTGTCGCCGCCGCCGTAACTATTATGGCTCTGGTCTTGGACAAGTAGCTTGTACGTCTCTAGCTTACCAGTGGTTACCGTTAGGCGTGTTGGGGAATATGGGTGCGAGTATGGTTCGATCCACCGGGGACGGTCTCCCTTACGCTCCGGGATCCGTTGGCTATGCCCCGTTAGGCACAGTCCCGTGTTGGGAGCACCTTACCTGCGCTCTGGGCGCTCCGCACGTTGCGCTTGATGGCTATCGCGCTCCGGACGCCATTGACCCCCTATGGTGTTTGATCCGTGGGCCTAAGTCAATCTCGGTGCCGAGGGTCATGCTGCCCATATTGTACCAACGCGGCTACTGTGTTTGTTAGGGTGTCTAGCGAAAAGCCTTGTAGCGTCCCTATGCACTCACACCTCGGAAGTGTGGTATGTGCGTGGTTGGGTGGAAAGCTCCTTCGAGCTTTTACGCTAACGGTTGGGGAAAGGGCGAAACCTCTGCAGAGTGTACATCTATCATGATAGCCGTGCTCACGGTCACGAGCGGCCTGGATCCTTTTTGATTAGAAGATGATGTTAATGATGATGTTTCATGGTATTAATGCTACTTACATCTATAATGGGGTTACAACTGGGAGTTCCTATGCACATGTAGTAACTAGGTGAATGATAAAACGAACCAACTAAAAGTGCTAAAGCAGTAAACCCGAGTCAGTCTTTTCAGCCTTGCATATACTCCTGTTATACTTGCTAAGTAAAGATGAGTTACTTACACTTGGCAACAATCAACAAAATCCCGGACGGGTAACAGATGGAGCAGTGAATGAGGAGGCATTCGCAGATTTCCCGGAGGATCTTCCTTACTTCTGAGCTGCGATCAACCAGTCGGCGTCCCTGTGGGAATTGAGGCGCCATTTGTCTTTAGTTGAGAACTTTAATAAATAGACTTCCGCTGTGTTATTCGTGTAAGACTATGTCTTTGTGTTAAACTCTGGTTGTAAAACTATTTATTTCGAGCATTGTGTTCTTTGAGATCCATATTTGTATGCTGTATGTGTTCTGTGGACGTCCTGGGCACACATACGGACGCATTCAGGTTTTGGGTAAAACCGGGTGTGACAGCAATTGAGATGGAGAAGACTGTCACCGATCTGGCAGATCTAATATATCAAAAAGATGCAGGTGTCAAGACATTGCAGTAGTCTCTCGACGCCAACACTGTCGTGATGAAGGATGTTATAAAGTGGCATCCCATTGTCGACTCCAAAGTCGACAATCTCAACACAGTAAGGCGTTGCTTACTGTGCCTAAATATATTATAAAAGCAAGCTGCAAATCTCAACCAGTGGTGATTGAATGATCATTTAACTTGTCTTTTGCTTTCTACCGTTTCATATAGGATCATATAGGGTCACAGGTAGGAGGAGGATAAGCATGATGGTGGTAAAAACACACAAAAAAACTCTATAGTTCCTTTGCAATGATGAAGGAATTCGAGATGTTTCCTGTGACAGCTCATGGCTTAATAGGATTGATAGAATACTCATACCAACAAGTTGTAACTTTTTTTTTTCTGAAAGCTCGTCTCCAAAGAACTTTGGGGTTAAGCGTGTTTGGCTCGAAGCAATTTAGGGATGGGTGGCCAACCGAAAAGTCCTTCCCGGGTGTGCATGAGTGAGAACGAAGTGCGCAGAAAAGACATGTGTTAGGTCTGTGAGGATAGTCTTGAAGTCTTAGAGAGCTGCCAGGGTAAGCGAGGCCCGCCCTCGGGAAGGCGAGACGTTACATTTCCATTCTAAAAAAAGGTCCTCCAGGCTCCATCAAGTTTGGTAGAATATTCCTATTACTAGGATTATTCATACTCCTAATGCACATGAAAATGGTACTTTAGATATTATATTCATGGTTGTTTTTATAAATTATGTTCATATTGTCAGTGTAGTGACATAGGTAGGCCCCATGTGTCATCGAGACATTGATGACAAATAATGGACTGTAAAATTTTGTGATGGCAAGTAGTAAGAAATTACAATTAATGCCCATATATTACTTTGCATGGAGTAGTTTTCCTCATTCCTTAAAGCATACTATACAAGTACTGAGCTAAAACGACTTTTCGCTCATGATTACTTGCCATGTTATGTAAGTACCAATTATGGTTCTCAATTGGCAAGCGTAACATAGCAACCATGGAGTGTAAGGTGAAGAACCTCGCTCAAATGTCTAGTGGTATTGTTCATTATTCTGGTAGTCGTAATATGATTGTTATGTCATTTGCTTCTTAGTGTTCTACTTTGCTCTGTCAATTAAGAGCAAAGGAAATAGAGTCCATCAGAGCCCGTCTAGCTCAGTCGGTAGAGCGCAAGGCTCTTAACCTTGTGGTCGTGGGTTCGAGCCCCACGGTGGGCGTTTTCTTTTTTTATTTAAGCCCACCTTTAATCAATTTTTTTGTACGATTCGTCGTCGCTTTGTGTGCGTAATTTTCGGACGTATATTTCAGCAGATGTTTTCCCCCAACAATGGCACAACCTTGTTTTTTTTTTCATCGGGAGAACTGTCGGTAGAGCACAAGGCGTCTGACCACCAAAACTGAAAAAGGAAAGCTTTAAGTTTACCACACCATTTCTCCAGCCATCTACCTGAACTAGACTAAAAGTTTTCGCCTTAGATCAGGGGTGCCGACCACTTCGTCGTGCCAATATCAAGTACAACTTTTGCCCATTATTTGCCTTAGCAGATGGGCGATCCAACGCCTTGGCGCTCTCGCTTGCGCGAACATTACACAAACATAGAAACTGTTACAACAGAAACCTATCAGTACAACATCTCCATGCCCAGGTACATTCCCATCTGCTGCACTGCTGTTTCCTTCCTTTCAGGCACTCAATTCACTTTGTTTACTCCAGCATTCTTACTGGCTACTGCTTCTATCACCAGGCCTTTGTGCTGGTTTCAGTAACTTGCGACGATGAGCAGGCCGATCGTGGTGACGATGATGGTCGACGGCACGCCGAAGCGGAGGTGGCTCCAGAAGGTGAGGTTGTACCCAAAGAACTGGGCACGCCGCGCCTGCTCGCACACGATCAGGTTCGCGGCTGAGCCCAGGAGAGTCAGGTTTCCGGCCACCGTGCTGACCCAGGCTAGAATGAGCCAGGCCTTCTTCTCTGAAGCAGGGGAGATCGCAGCTGCTGATACTGCCACTCTTGTGCCCAGCAGCAGGACTGGAAGAGAAGGTCAGGGCTCAGATGTTAAGACAGAGCTCTAAATTTCATTTCTATATGCAACAAAAGTAGTTCTACAATTCTGTATCCAACCAAAAATACAGATTATCTTTTTAATGTTCAGTTTAAGTAGGAGGACAGCCGCAAGGGTTTAGCTGGTTGCTGTCAGTTGAGTCTGAAGACATGAGCTAAATAAACATGAACATAACATAATTTCACCAAACTAGCACTGTAAGTTCTCAGCATCATATGACCATATCTGGGTCCACTACCACTACTATGATGCTAATCAGCAGTAGTAAAGGTAAGCGGCGTGTCAATAGTAGTACCTGTTGGAACATTTGAAGCCACATTTGAAAGAACAAGAATCACAACTGCAAGAAGCGCAGTGCCCTTGGCGCTGTCGATTCTCGAATGCGGTTCGACCATTTCCCAGAGCGCGTTTGGTATGCCGGTCCTGTTGAAGCCAGCAACCGTTATGAACATCCCACAGAAGAAGATGAGCAGTGAGTATGACACCTGCAGTGCAAATTAGTATCATGGTTAGTGAAAAAAAAAACTGTCAGAGGAAAGAAATGCCGATAGTTCAGGAGGCCGGCCAGTCACATTTACCTTCTCCAGGCAAGCCTGTGCGTCAGTGAAATCCAGTGCCAGGAGCACGAGAGCAGCAGTGATGGCGGACCAGGACATGTTGAGGCCCATGAGCAGCGCGACGAGCATGCCAAGTGTGGTGAGGTACACGGCGCTCTTCCACACGAGCACCTTCCACCTCTTCTCCTTCACCTCCTCCCCGTCCTTCCCCTTCTCGCCGCCGTCCCTTGCGGCGTCGCCCTCCGGCGCGTCCTCGATGATGACGCTCCTCTGGTGGCTGGTGGTCCTGGTGATCTTCCTGGGTCCCACTCCCACTCCCACGCCGCCGCCGCCGTCGCCGCAGACGGTGGACACCTCGACCATCTCCTGCGACATGCTGGACGCCCGCATGGACCTGATGGCCACCTGGATGTCCCCCTCCGAGTTGTAGCTCCGGCTCCTCATGCCGCTCAGCGTGTCCGCCCTGTTCAGGCTGTCGCTCCGCCGCATCGGCTCGCTGACGCAATCATCACCACCACCGTTAACGGAGGATGCGTGCGACATCCTCGCCGGCGTGAACCGGTGCGAGGTGACCTCGTCATCGGCGACAACCTCCGGCCCGGCGGCGCCGCCACCTCCTCCTCCGCCGCCGCCGCCACGCTCCTGGTCCTTCTCCGGCACGGACAGGTACTTCCAGAAGTAGCACAGTAGGATGCAGGTGTTGGTGATGACTCCAACGATCATAGCCGGGAACACCCCGACGAGGAACTGCCCGAACGTGATGCCGCTCTGGACGGCGATGACGAGGTTCTGCGGGTTCCCGATGGGGGTCGCGGCGGACCCGATGTTGGAGCTGGACGCCAGCGCGAGGAGGAACGGCTGGGGCGGGAGGTTGTTCTGGCGCGCCAGCTTGAGGATGAACTCGGTGAGGACGACGCAGCAGGTGTCGTTGGTGAAGAGCGCGCTGGCGACGGCGGAGACGAGGCAGACGCGGAAGAGCAGGTCCTTGCTGCCGCGGCTACGCCAGGCGAGCGCGGAGCCGAGGTACTTGAACATGTCGGCGCGCTCCAGGAAGATGCTGACCACCATGGTGCCGAAGAGGAGGCCCAGGATCGGGAGGTCGATGGCCTTGTAGGCGTCCTCGGGGGACATGACGCGGAAGAGCACCATGAGCATCGCGCCCAGGAGGGAGCCCGCCGTGCGGCCCACCGGCATGAAGGGTACCGAGGGGAAGACGGCAAGAACCCAGAAGATGCCGAACGCGATGCATCCTAGAACCACCTTCTCCGTGCTCGCCAGCGCCATGGCCTTGTGTGTCGGGGTCGGACACACACACACTGCCTAGCTAGCTGCGAGTCGACGATGGCCAATGCCGCGCGCTCGTGTGATCTGCGTGGTCGTCCGGGACGAGGAGGGGCGGAGCTTTGTTCCTGCCTATCTAGATCCTGCAAAACCGGAGCACACGGAAACAGCGTCAGTTTCAGCTGGGTGTCAGAATGCGATCGACGCAACGCAGGCAGAGAACTGAGCCACCACCGGCCGGCCCAAGGAGAACTATCCGCTAGCTAGCAGCAGATATTTGCCGCGATCGGGAATATCCTTGAGCCAACGTCCGGGATTGGCGGCCGGCACTGCTGCTGGAAGCCGCGAGCCCGCGAGAGCCACTGGCAACTAACGGTCACGTCTGCTAGCTAGGCACTCGGCGGCGTTCAACCAGGTAGTCAGAGCGGGCGCGTCCAGAAATAGGCCAGCGATCCGCCGCCCCCGTTCGCAGGGGCGTGCCGTGTCTACATGGGCTACGGGGGATGGTTTCGGGCCGGGATGTCGCCCGCCGCCGCACCGCGCGGTGAGTGGTGTGAGAGGGGGAAGGGAACTCGGCTTGGGATTGAGGATCTCACCTCTCGCCGGCTTGGGATTGAGGTGCATGAGGGGGCGCCGAGATAGATATTACACTAGGCGTGTGTCGTCGCCAGCGTTGGTGGTGCTGGCGTGTGGTGTCGTCGCCAGAGATATTGCTAGGCGTGTGTCTCCTCCAGGTTGGGACTTGGGGCGGGTATTTATCATAGAACGAAAAACCGGACCGGAGATCGAACCGGTCAGGCTACTGGTTCAATGGTTTGCCGGTCCAACCAGTGGTTCACTGGTCCAACCAGTGGTTCATTATTTATTAGTAAAATATTTATTTCTTATGATTTGTATGATAAATATATATGTTTTCTTACCTAAACATCAAACTAATCACTGGTTCACTGGTTTGATACAAAAAACCACCGGTTCAACCGGTCACTGGTTCACTGGTTCAACACAAAACCGGCCGGTTCGACATAAAACCGGCCGGTTCAACCGGTTCACACGGTTCAATTGCATGGCCGGTCTTTTAACTGAACCGAACCAGTCTGGTCACCGGTTCACGGTTTTTCCGGTCGGACCACTGGTCCGGTCCGGTTTTTTGTTCTAGGGTATTTATTGCTGCGGCAGCTTGCTGGTCCGCCACGCCCATGTCCGTGGGATAGAGACTTCGCTGGCGGCATCGTCAACACCGGACAGGGTTGGGCTTCCTTTGCTTTTGCTCGCTGCTGTGTGGTTGGGCCCGGCCTGGTTTGGTGCGGGTGGCGCAGTGAACAAGTCAAAACTCAAAACAAGAAATTCTTATTGGTGGCGGAGGATCATCTGGTGTTTTTATAACTTTTTTTATCGACTTTATTACTTGTTTCCTTTTAAACCTACCAAAGATTTAGAGGGCGATTCAAAAAATAAAAAAAAGGACGCTGCTAGAGGGGGCCCTTCTTTCTCAAATATCTTTTTGAGACATGTGCACTGCAACATCAGTACATCACCAGGATCTAGTTGGTTAACAGTTTTAGCATTTTTTTTAACATTAGATACTCTATTGCAGATGAATTATGCATGGTTTCGAGAATGTAAACGAAGAATAACATTTCATAACTCCAAACTTTGTTTTTTTTAATATAAAAACTTCAAACTTTGTTCGTGGGAACATCTGTAATTACAGTAGTTTGCAGCTGCATTTTGTTATTCATGCCATTGTGACCTTATATTTCTATCAATTAATCAAGGACCCGAGTTATTGGGAGCCGATCATCACAATTGAACTCACTCAAACCTTCCATAAATGGGACCATATCCATCTCCTTTGTCCCATAGTAAATGCATGATGCCCCCAGTTTGGTTTGTTTGCGAACTCAAAACAGAGGACTTTCACTACCTAAGGCCCGTCGGGTTTTGTTGAAAGGGGTTCTTTTCTAGATTTTTTATTTAATTAATTTGTTTTCTCAAATCACTTTGACCTAGTTGGTTAAAAACTTGATAGGTTATATTCTGTGATTTTTTTACTGCAAATGAACTTCATGGTTTCATGAATATCAATGTGAAGAAAAATCCGCATACCCAAAGTTGGTGTTCATGAAAAAATCACAACATAAAAAAAAAGAACTTTTCAGTTGCAGATATCTTGTTCATAACCCAACTAAGCATAAGCTTTCGGATAACCTTATGTTAGTTACTCATGTCATATGTGACCTTATTGCATTCTACCGATTCATCATGAACTGTGTGTTATTGTGCTCCAACTCATCACACTTCAACTCACTCGACCTTCCATTATTAACAGGACCAGATCCAGCTATTTTGTCCTGTCATCGGTGTGTGTTAGCTGTTAAGGAAGCATCCATGCATGGATATACCAAGTGTGCATCGCAACTATCTCGTGCTTTTGCTGGCCTCAAGTACACACACATACGGAAAAGGGAGGTGGTCACGACAAGAATGTCACAGCACTGTGTTGACTTGTGTTCAGTGGGGTGCCTATGCCGCCTATGGTTCAAGTGACAAAAAGAAAGTGGCGTTATTCTTTTCTTACTCAGTGGCAGGGGGGCCAGAAATCACATTGCTGATTTATCACATCTTACATTACTGTTTGAATCTCTGCTTTGTTTTAATTGTACCTTTAAGATCTAGATATATTAATGTCTTTATGCATGGCATCATGTTAATTTGATGTGTAGTGCGTTCATCTGTGGAGTCAACCTTGCAGGGCATTCAAAAAGTTTAACAGGCAGAATGATTACTAATCTCTTTTCATTTTGAAACTCAGTATATTGAAATCTTGAATGCCAATTAGTAATTAAAAAATGGGTATAGCTGAAAGTAAGAAAAATAGTACTAGCATGCATATATTTCTTATAGAGTAAATTATAGAGTTCCTTGTGTCACCATTTGCTTAAAAATGAGAACACTGTGTAGTCAAGAGTTAAAGCTGGAGGCTTCGAACAGAGGATTCCTCCTGTTTGTAGGAACCAGCACTAGAAGTTACTTGAACCAGTCTGTTTATATGATTTGAATTTTCTAAAAGACATACTATATCTGAAGTAATATTTGTACATCAATATTAATTGCAAATTAGAATATATTGAGATATCTTGGCCCCAATCCTACTGCACGTCTCCCAGCACCTGGATGCCTATTGGCTGTTGAAGACTTGCAGTTGACAAGAGTGCCGGTGGGAGGTACGATTCACTTGTACAGCTTTGCTAAAATCCTGCTCCTCATTGCACCAGCGTGTCGTTGTGCACAGGGTTTTGCTATAGCCACTACCGGGATCGCGCTCCTTGAAATGATACAAGGCAAAAAGAAAAGTTGTCGCTGCTGCGAAAGATTTTCCTTCAATGGACCAATCATCACTATCTAGATTCAGCCCTGCAGGCCGACGGATCTATGGTGTGCGTGTGCTGGAGCTCCAAGTGCTCCCTCCAACAATGTGGAAGAACAGTGTGTTTGTGGCAACCAGGTAGACCGCCAATAGCACTAGCGTGCAAAAACTGCAAAGGATAAGGATCTGTAGAACGGCACTTGTTGTTGGGTTGTGATGATCTTTTGGTTCCTACGCACCAGGTTAAAAAGAGCACGTTTGAGGTCTGCGAGCGACGTTTATTCAAGCTGGCGATGATGCCGATGGAGCTTAATTCTGCCCAAAAAAAAAAAAAAACGTGCCATAAAAAGTGAACAGCTTATGGATGAGCGGAATCCGCTTCTACGATAATCAGGATTCTTCAGAAGCGGACGCCATGACAAACATTGGCATTGACTCGCTCAAAATGCGGCTTTGTGCACGCTAACAGCGGAGCACTGTTGCTCCTTAAAAGAGTGTAAGTTGGACGGAAAGGACGAGTGGACGACGTTCTGCCTAAGCTTCCAGTCGTACTTACTACAGATCTCCATGTTCTCCTCGCCGATCCCAACACCGGCGCCAATCGACAAAATCAAATGACCACGAAGTGGACTCTCTGCTCCGCCGAACGGGGACACGAACAATGCTGGCGCTGGCGCGTGCGACGACTGATGACTATACACGTAGACGACTGATGCTGGCCCCTGCTAGCCTGTCTGCCCGTCCCCTGTCTTTCCACCAGCCGCACGAGCTGCTCCTCCCAAGTCAAAGCGCCTGCAGAAACCGGCCCGCGCGCCGTCGATGGCGGACGGCCACAAATTTTCCCTCGATCCGATTGGACCGCCTGATATTTGCCCTCTGACGTTGCTCGGGGCCAGGACGTGTTGTGCGAGGCCGAGCGATCGAGAAGGAAACTAAAAATCTTGGGATCAAATCCGATCTCGTGTTCGTACGTGCGCTCGAGCTCTAGCCGCGTCGCCCGGTACTACCCCTAGCCGTGGGGGCTAGGCGTTTAGGCACAATGGCGGCTGGTGAAGCCGTGCGTTGCTCTGGCTTTTGGCTCCCCCTTTTCGGCTGTGCACTCGCCATCGGAGGGTGACGGATGGATGGATGGATGGATGGGCGCATGCACGGACCGTTAGCGGTTAGCGGTGGACTAATCTGCTGTGTCAAGCTGAACTGACCGGCCGCCGCGGACTGTTGCCGTGGTGCTTGGGTCGTTCAAACGTTGCCGATTCGTGTGCACACATAATCGTCTATAGCAAATAAAAGTCCTTCCTTACTTAACTCGCCAGTGTTTTGGCCAATAAGAACTATAGCTAGGATCCGTACGTGCACATGTATGAGCTATATAAATCCATTTTATTTAGATATATAATAATGGCTGAAATTTAGTACCATCATCATGGAAAATGTTTTGTAATTTTCCATTTGAAAATTGAACAATATTAAATTTAAGTGTTAATTATATCGGAGATCATATGCATATATCTGGGATGGACAAAGTAGTTTGCCATGATTATTAGTTCTCTTTTGCATCTACTACAGCGGAGCGAGAGTTGCATGTGCCTGCCCCTAAATCAAAACTCATGCTTATTTAGACGTCTCTGCTAACGGCAGTCACATTTATGCGTAGCAGCAACAAGCAGTGTGCTTGTTTAATTTCGTTTCAAAGATTGAAACTTTTTGTGCTCCTCTTTCTAATCATGTTCTATATCACTATCTCTCGGAAAAGGCGATTCCACATGTACATGTGGCCACAATAGTTATCTCAATCATATATTTCCCTCACATGATCATACATCCAACCGTTGAATTTTTTACCTATCCAAAATTCTCTCACCTATCCCTGACTCATCTCACCCTTGATCTCAAAATAAATGGTCCCGATAGACCATGTGGTCACAAGCACGTACTGAATTGAAGCGCATGTGAAAAATACATGTTGCTCTCGCTCCTCTTCTATAAACTGGTTGAACTATCTAGTAAATCAAATGGAGGGCACGCACGTAGAACTGCAGTGGTACTCACTCTGAGAAAGACCGCACGTGCATGTTCTACACTACACAGTGCGTAACGTTGATCATCACCAGCCTCAATCGGCTCGACAAATCTCAGGGGATCATCATATCATACTCATGATACACACGTACGGTTGGTGGACAGCAAAATCATGATGCAGCTGTACGACTACTACTCTGCACCCGAAAAAACCGCCAGGAATTGATTTATTTGGTCCAACAAGGACCTAGCTAGTGGCTAGTGCTAATCCATATGAACCGACGACGTTAACTTGCTGCATGCATGTATTGATATGATATACTAGTCCATATATGCATGCATGCACTTACTAGCATCTACTTATCTACATCGCCGTACTACAGAGAGAGTCCAGACACATCCTTCAGATCGAGATACGGCCTGTGCCATTCCATGGCATATGCATATAAAAAACTAAAGCAAGGTCGTCCAACACTGTACTTGCCGCGAAAGCAGCAAACGCAGGCCAGATAAATTTAAAAAGAATAATCTAGTGGAAAGTAAACTTACATTGCTCTCAGATCAACCAGAAGCATTTAGGTGCCCATGGACGCCATGCCTAGCTGCAACCACCACCTCTCTCGCCTGCCGCCGCGTGGAGATCGAAAGATCACGGAAGATCAGCTGCATCCATATATGTGCGTCGGAGAAGCTGATGGAGAAGAGTGTGCTGTGTGCGGAGGAGTATCTTCGCTAATCTCAAGTCTGCTGCTGCGGCGTGCTAGCTAATCGGGTGCTTGATTGACTATGTCTGACGTGGCGGCGATCTCTCTCGATTCCTCTCTGCCGCTGCCGCGATGAGAGATATGGTGGCGTGGTGGTGGCCGCGCGCGGGGGCGTATAAATAAGCGGCCGGGATCGATCGGAGGTGCGGTCGCCGCGCGTGATGAGCTGTGCGGCTTTGGAGGCTCTCTCTTGATTTCCGCTTGTACTTTTCCCCCGTGCGTGCGACTAGAGCCCCTGCTTTTGACACGCTTGGTGCTAGCGGCACAGCGGTTCGTTGTCTGTGACAACGAAACATTTGTTTGGGGGAAGAAAAAACGGCCTAGCTAGCTCTTCCGTTGCGCTAGCTAGCTGCAACCACCGAAGAATTAAGTTGGGGTTAATTAGTTACTCTGAATTGCTACTGTTTCACAACTTTATTTAAGCAGAACACAACCGCATCTGTTAGGAGCACATCACTATCGTTTCGTTTTTTTTTCCTCTCCAGCTGCTAGTGATTCTCTCCGACGTAAAACATTATTATTGACTATCAGATACTGTAGCTGAAAGATTCGTGAACCGTGTCAGTCACCCTGTTCACTTGGCTGCGCCAAGTTGAAAAGTCTGTTGATTTTAGTTGATTATACACTGATTCAATAGTGTTCTGTGAGAGAGAAAATATATTGCGCTGAAATGACTGAAGGTTCGTCCCGCAGAACTGCCTGTTATGATTCTATTCTTCATCATTGGCTTGAGCTTGTAAGTTCAACTACTATCTGGTGTAATAACTATCACTAACCATTGGTGACAATCCTATGCACTATAAAGGAGGGTGGGGCAATGTACTGTAGGGTGGTATTGAGGTAATAGTACAATATATTTACATAGTACTTACAATACTTTAATATGTATAGTGGTATTGAGGTAATACTAGGGTTCGGATTAAGTCAAATACTGTCACATTATAGGAGTATTTATGATTTGAATGGAGTACGGCTCGTTGCATGTCTTATCGAATGAAATAAATAAACATTCAGCAAAACTGATAAACAACTGAGCATAGCTCAACCGGTATGGTTTCTTGTAGTGGAATCTGCCTACTCGACTCGAGTCCTCGACTCCGCAAGTGTTCACATTATTTTTCTAAATTTATTTTAGAATTTAACTGACGTTATTCTTTCAATGGTAGGCATGTGCTCGTGTCGAAAGTGAGATGCATGTGGTGGACATCGTCAATCTCAAGATTTGCCCACTCAGATGGAGGTGCTCATAAGAGCATAGTTACATATATTCATAGTGTGTGTGTAAGCGTCTGAAACTGTACTAAAAAAACTGGTAAACACATATGATCGCTACTGCCTGTAAGAAGTCGGAAAGACAATCCATGAACAGCGAGGACGAGTGTGATCTTGATTGACTCGAATGGGTAAATAGAGTACTGCTACCAAGGACGTGGATGAGATGGTGAAGAGTTACCAACGCTAATGTTACCAGTTGGCTTAGTCAAAGAAAGCCACTAAAGAGATTGAGCTACTGTCTTCTTCGTTGAAACAGCTGGCAAAAATACAATGTGACCTTGAAATTTTCTGTTAGCATTTGGTCTAAGTTGCAGTCCTAAGTCCTTCTCAATATAATTCGCAAACTAGACCAAATGCTAACAGAAAATTTCCAAATAGGCTCGGTCGTTCAAAAAGAAAACACTGTGCCTATATCTTCTAAACGATTATATTGACAAACATATGTTAATAATGACCTTAATCTTGCATAAGTAAATATGCAAGCAAGCATTTTTTTTTTTTTTGCTTTCTTCATCAAATGGTTTGTAAATTTTAATTCCTCTATCTATACATATGTAGCTTCGAACTGAAGCGCATTAATTCCACCCTTTTTACTTAATACATATACCCCCTGATCGAACTAGCTAGTCAACACAACTGGCGTATGAAAGATACATAGTTCAACATAAGACCTCATTTTTGGTAACCTAATTGACCTAAGTACCACAAGTAACTATCACTAGGTTCACTCATTTTTCAAACTTCTGATGCTAGACACAAAAACAAAAAGGTTAAGACAACTGCATTAACAAGCGAAAAGGACAATATGATCACAACAGAAGTGTATGTGTGGCCTTCCCTGTGCAAATTGTCCATCTCTACGTGATCTTCAGCTGCAAGAATTGGACAGGAATGGGACGATTTCACACACAACTTGATCTTGTGCGTCTATATTTTAGCACAATTAATTTCAAAGAACAACTGTAACTATATCTTGCTGTAGGATATTGCTACCAAAGTTGCAGCCTCTGAGAAGTTGTTCTCACTATTCAAGAATAGGTAAACAACACGCAATGTCCCATTGCTGTCCTCGCTGAAGCCATCGTGTTTCGTCGGGGTTTTCTTCTTGCACATGACCTCCTTGGCCCAGATGCAATATTCCCCTGCATCTCAAAAAACACGGAGAACTAGTTGGCATTGAAAACGAAATTAGCTGCGGAGCTCACTGTTAACTCGACAGATGTACTACCTGAGCCTCAGCATGAAAGAAACAACTCATATGGTCGTTTGATTAAAAAAACTTTATTTGCCTAATGAAACCATGACTCCATGAGGCAGCAAATGCGCATCTCCCAAATCTTATTTCTTTTTTATTAAAAAACAAAAGAAAAAGCATTTGTTTGATATATAATATCGAATGTAATGACGGAAATGATGAGGATGATAGTTGCGCTTCGACAGTCGAATACGTGTTAGTTGTTCTAAAATAGCTTTCAGAACCTCTTTATCGTGGTCCCCAAGCGAGGCAACTCCGTTGATCAATGCATGATCGGCCGGCCGATCGATAATAGCCAAGAGATTATTCAGCACTCAATTGGGCTGGCTAATCCATTTTTGCTTTGTAGGGACAGAAATTATCGAGTCCTAGTTCACTCTTACAGAAAATGAGATGTAAAATGTAAGAGTTGTTTGAGCTGAAATAACAATAATACAAGGTCAGGAGGAGGAGATCATTTCGGTCATTGTTTGTTCTCTAGTGAGAAAACGATCGATCATCCATGTCGTTTTTTGCCGCAATTGTCTTATGCGTTCGTCTCTTTTAATGTTTGTTGACCTTGGCCTACACATGTCACGTAAAGGTAGAGGCATCTTGATCATCACTCGCTGGACTTTTCTTGAAACATAAAAATTGAAAGAAAAATGGACTGTATTTATTAGCTATGCATATGGTGCTACGTCATATGACGCAGGATGGTTAAGCATAAACGAGACGTTCTTTCTGTTGATCTGAACCGTTGGTTGTCTGATCCGATGGTTCTTGGATATGTCGATTCTACACTTTGTTGACCACTACTCTGCTGGAATTTCCGAGAACATGCTTACAGTATGACGTTTTATCGAATCATTTGGAAATTGAATCGATTCATGTAAAAGATCAGACAAATTGAACTGAAAAAAACGGTATAAAGAAATTAATTTTTCTTTCGCCTTACATCATTGTCTAAACTGGCGAAATTATCTAATCAGGATTTCTCTAGCATGCTGACGTGAATGTCTTTTTAGGGCGCACCCAACATGCCCAATTTATACCATGATCATCTTTCACTCTTTTATTTTCAGGGATGATGTGTTCTTTGGGCCATACTTACCGAGAATGTATCCCATGCTCCAGCTCTCTCAGCTGCTCCCATGCTCCCACAAAAATTACCATACTAAAAAATATATGAAAAAAATATAAATGGATAGAAGATGTAATGATCTATATTCATGCACAATTTGGACTTGAACAAAATTCTGTGCAGAGAGAAATAAAAAAGACAAATCAGTAGAAGAATAAGCGCGGGTTGCGGATCTAGATGAACAGTACACCCGACCCGATTACATGATGGTTTTCTCTTTTTTATATCTGCTTCCACAAAATTTTGTTCAACTTCAAACTTTGTATGAACATTGATTGATGTATTCTCGATGCACCCATATCTTTAGTTAAATTTTTTATGCACTTTTTGATGTGTTTATAACCATGGGTACACGGGAGCACTTGATAGCCTTGGAGCATGGGATATGTTCTCCATACTTACCATGGAACACAAAATGATGTGTACAATAAGCTAATCTGGTCAACCTTCCAATACTGTCAAGTAACTATTTCACATCAGAAGTTCAGTCCATACAGTCAATAAACGGCTTTATTCCCTTTTAAATGATTGCCCGCAATCAACAACTTACTGTATTAGATAAGTGTCGTTGCAAAAAAGTAATCTCTTGTCAAGTGAATAATACGTCTGAACAGTACCCTTAAAACTGTTGAAAAGCTTGCCGTCGATCAATAAACAGTTCTGTGTTCTGCCCGCAAAAAAAAAAAAAAAAGGAAAGAAAAACAAGCACTTCTGTTCTTTGATGTACTGCTAAAAATTATTATTCACATTTCAAAATTATTTACTGATTTAAACACCACAAGTCTAGAGTATGCAACAGTTGTTCATTCATATTTCAAGGATGGTACGAGCTAGCTTTTGTCAAGAACTAAGGTATCAATAAGATCTTTCAACCAACGGTTTCCCCAAATACCTGACGTGTGATCGATTCCCCTAGAAGTCACAACATACTTTTTGACAGAAGGCAAAAACTTTTTACAGAGCGCTGTTAGGTTGGATGATACATACACACATGGAGCTAGCGATATCACACATGGGCTCCCCGGACCCGGGTTCGAATCTCGTCAGCCGTGCTATCGCTGGAGCGGCGAGCGTCTTGTTCCTTCGAAATGGGAATATATATAGTCAGTTAAAGAACACTAGAAGTGCCTAACGAAGAAACAAAAACGTATCAGGACTGACCGAGGTGAAAGTTGCTCGGTTCAGCTTTCTGTACGTCCCTGGCATGGCAATTGGCATTCGCGTAACAACAAACTAACAAGGTGGCCCGCGCAAATTGCGCGGGAGGCTAGCCTTTTTATGCTAAAATTTGGATACTTTATTTAAGAATGAATAAAAATAAAATAGTTATATTTATTCGTGTCATTATAACCTACCAAATTATTGTATCATTTTTGGAAGATGAATTCAGAAGAAAAGAAATATAGGAACATATTTTTTTTATTTATATTACCGGCTTGGTGGATGTCGGCTCTACCTGACCATGAGTGTCGTGAGCAAGTAGCGGCATAACCTAATTGCATTCAATGAAGAGAGAGGCAATGTTTTCCTACTCAATTTTTTCAATTGACACGATTGCTACTACCACCGTCGTGTCATGTTTAGTATCTTCGACGACATCATCATGGAGCTTATGGGTCTCAAGATGAAATAGTTTTCTTTTTCATTTTGTGCACAATTATTTCAACCCAAGCTATTATTTGTTTGCCATTAGGTTCATGTCATAACATGTAAATTATTTCGTTTGAATTTAATATTAATAACTCTTCCACTTTCTAGGAAATAGGCCACGGCTAGGTTTGCCTCCATGCCGTCGTCACCTTGGTCCTCCTTGCTCTCCCTTCTAGCGATCTCACCAAAATCTAGAGTGGGGACCCGTCCCCTTTATAAATTTAGTTTTAGTTACATCCTAATTTCTTCTAGGGTTTATATTATCTCAAGCGCCAGCACAAAGTGGTGGTGATAATTGCACATTGGAATAAGGTCTCTCTGAACTCTTCTTACCATGATGATATCTGATCAAGCACCAACGACGGGCTAGTGAGGTTACATTCTACCAGTTAGTGTGTCAATCAGAGGGATGCAACTGGCAGTCAATGTTCTTTTAGTGGATACATACCAAATTAATTAATAAATATATAAAATATAGAATTTTCAAAAATAAGAAAATAACATATTCTTTCTATATAAATTGGCAAGAAAATAGGATAATAAAGAGTCCAAATCAAATATAATTACTAAACACCTAAATTTCAAACAAAATAATGAAAAAAGTTTTTCATTTTCCATTTGTAATGGGAAGCAAACTCCATATATAAAGATCCCTTTTTAGTGTATTTATTTAGTAATTAAAATTTAAAAATATGGAGTTTTGCACACATGAAACTGAACCAAACACATAGAAGGAAGAGATGGGAGTGCAATTGGATGATGAATTTACGCGGTCATGAGCAATAAAATTGCCCACCCGTACAGTGTGGATAGGAAGAGTTGTATCATAAAAATTCTTGACAGATATGAGCAATTGGCCAATGCATGCAAAAGGTGATGATTTTGTTATATATTGAAATAAAAAGAAGTTAATGTAAAACAAACAAGAAAAAGATTGCACAAAGTTGTCTATCTATCTTACTATACTAAGCCTAAGTAGGTATTTCTTCTTTTTTGTCTATGGATAACCATGGCAAACTAATACATGAAAGGGTTCTTTGTAACTTACGTGGAAAAAGCTTGCAATAGATGATGATTGATTGGTAGAGCGATAGTTCAAGCATATTGTTTCTTATTTTCTATACCAGCTATTGTTTTTCATGATAAATATTACATATGACGAACTCTTTTACTTATTTTTAAAAAAGTTATTGTTCATGGTATTTTAATTTTGTATACACATATACAAATATCTCTTTATCTAATTTACTTTAGTTTTACCTACTATAGAAAAGAGCACAGCTTACTACACATATACATATGCCCACACTCATCCAAATTTTGTATTTGCCCATATAGGTAGCGGCAGGTCCCTATATCTTTTGAAGGCACATCGAGAACTATGATTTTAGCTACATAGAACCAAAACATGTTTTAATGGCTAAAGAAAAAAATATTAACAACATGACATCATATGAAACCAAAACATGTTTAATGGCAAAAGTAAAAAATATTAACGATGTGCCATCATATGGACCAAAACGGAAGATGGCAACAGGTAAGATCCGCGTGGATATAGGCTTGGAGGATCTGTGCCCGCGATCCTCGGATATTACATGCCCACAGGCACGCCTGTGACCTGCAAACGGCAGGCGGCCGAAGGCGGCGGGGTAGGGGACCGAGGGCGTCGAGCTCGCGGCTGGACTGTCGGGGATGGCGGGCGTCGAGCAGGCAGAAAAAGTTGGGGTCGGCGTCAAACCGTCGACGGATGACACACCGGCGGATGGGGAAGGACGGAGGATGGCCGGTGGCTTGGAGGGCCGCAGCGGAGCAGCCCTTGGCGGTGGGCAGCGGCTTGGAAGGCTGAGGTAGAGTAGCCCTTGGCGGCGTGTGGCGGAGGTCTGGAGCAGGCCTTGGTGGCCGGTGGCGCAATAGCACATAGGGCCGCGGAGGAGCAGCCCTTGGCAGCCGGCAGCAAAGCATCCGTTGGCAGCGGCCGGCGGATGTCGGAGTGCCCCCGCCTAGAGCGTTTGCGGCGGCTGCAGGCAGGAATGAGTGAGCTGGGCGGGTGGTTGGGCTGAAACCCTAACTCGAGTTTATATACTTGGGATTTGGGGCCACATGTCAGGAGGTGGAGCGGGTGTGCAGGTTCACGAATGCGCATCCTATTTCTCTATGCTCGTGAACAAATATTCGTTAATTGGGTCCAAAGTTTTGCCCGTGCCCATGCCCGTGGGCACAGACTTTTACCCGCATCCGTGATCTATGGGCGCGGGCACGCAGATATTCTGTGTCTGTTGCTGTTTTATTGGCTAAAGGGGAAAATATTAACTACATACCATGATATGTTTACTATTCTTTGATAGAACATTAATTATTGCTTTTATAGGCACATAATTATAAGTTTATATTATAATTTAACCAAATGTTGCTTATTCCTTATTGTGCATCCGGCAAGCCATATCATGAAATCAATAAATTAGTCTTATTCTAATTCTGAATTGATATATTCATGTGTGACACACATTGCTAGCATAATGATTAAATTATATAAAGAATAGTTTGCAACGTGAGCGCGTGACCTTGAAACTAATTGAGATACACACATTGCTAGCATATAATGGTTAAATTACCTATAGCATAATGAGGTCTATAGGGTACCCAAGTCCATATCTTCATGGTTACATAATTAGTATTAACATAATTACTATTAACGTATATGACATGGTTCAGGAAAAAATAGTAAGCATGTGTTCAGACACTTGATCCATCAGCCGGTTCAAACATTATTAGCGTGTATGCATTGGAAATATTCTAGCCGTATCGGACATGGACTCTACGCGTGATCCGCTAATTTTCCTATTTAATTCTTTTTCCAAATTAATATGTGTTTTAAGCCATATTTTATATTGACCTTTTAGATCATCTAGACCGTTGGATCTTCATAAAATCCAACGGTGGAGGTTCTTCTCTTTTTTAGATTAACGTGGGATTTTCTAGGCCCTCTCGATGAATCTGACAATAGATAGATGTCTCCCGCGTGTGGCTCCACCCAGTAGGGGTGGGCATTCGGTAAATACCGAACCGATCGGTTCGGTTCCTCGGTACCTATACAAATTCGGTTCCTTAGAAATTGGTACCGATCGGTTCCTAAAAAAACTTGGTACCGAGGGAATTCGGTATCGGTAAATTCGGTTCGGTTTCGGTATTTACCGAATAGTACCGAACTGATCACAAAGAAAATGTAATAGCATGTTCAAAAACTAATTTTGACATGATTTCATAGATAATAATAGTGCAAAATAGAAATACATATAAAAGTCCACATGATTATAAGTGTGAGTGCCAAAAATACATAATATAATAGTCTATAACACTACAATCAATAATATAACAACACTTAAACTTATCACATTTCAGTTCACTTCGGTAAGTTCGGTAAATTCGGTAAATTCGGTTCGGTTTCGGTATTTACCTCGGTACTTCGGTTCCTGAGAACTCGGAACCGAACATGGAACCGAATATTTCGGTTTCGGTAAATTTCGGTTCGGTTCTCGGTAATTTTGGTTCGGTTCTCGGTTTTCGGTATTTTGTGCCCAGGGCTACCACCCAGTCTCAAGTACTCTCAGCCAATGCATCCCAACCCGTAGCAAGCACGTTTCGGTCACCCCGGCCATATCCTCCACGTCAAGTACACACACCAGCTCCCGTTCCGTCCCGTCCCGCGTCCATTTATTCTCGGACCGACCCGACATGCCCCGCGCGGATCGCGGTCCGCGAATCGCGATCCGTCACGTACCTACGTACGCGCGCCGCCCCCGACCAAACACCGGCCATCTCGTCCTTCCCTTTGTTCCCTTCGCCGAACGTACAGAGGCCGCCGTCGCCGTCGTGCGCCGGGACGACGACACGGTACGGGGCACCGGAATGTGTCGTCGGCGTCGCGGGTTTGTCGAAGCTCCGGCGTCCGGAGGCGGGCAGCCGGGAATTCCTACCTAGCTATCTGCTGCTGACGCAGGCGGGCAGGGCATGCACGGAGACGACTGTGCAGGAGATCGGAAAGGCAAGTGTGCGAGATACTGGGATAGCGAGGTGCCGAGGTGTCGTCACGATCAGAAAGTATGGTGATGGTGGCTGTCGTGTTTTT
This sequence comes from Urochloa ruziziensis, assembly GCA_015476505.1. NCBI lineage: Eukaryota > Viridiplantae > Streptophyta > Magnoliopsida > Poales > Poaceae > Urochloa > Urochloa ruziziensis. The sequence continues at coordinate 56,054,393 of CM027118.1, forward strand.
TTCTCCGTGAGCCAGTATCGATGAGCGCTAGCTGGGTGTGTGGTGCCATGTACACGGACGGGGAAGTGTGGTAGCGAAAAGGGGTGGTCCGTCAGATCGCGTGGGACTCTGTACCTTTGCCCTTCTGAGAACGTTGATGGCATGGCCGCAGAAGGCTTTGGTCCCAACTGCTCAGAAGAAGGGGAAAAAAGAAGGGTCTGGTCCCAAATCTTTTCTGAACGTGGGAGATTAGTGGCAATAGTTTTGAAGGAAATGGAATTATCCTCGTGCGTCGAGCGTCCCCCGTTCCCATCTTCAGGGCGACCTCGATGGATAGGTGGACAAGCACGCGGGGACAACCGAAGCCGTTGCCGTCCCCGCTCGACTTGTAACGCTCCGATCGCGCCCCGCGCGCTGTGCCGTCGGGGTCGGGGGGTTCCTGAGCCTTGTCCAGGACCGCGCGTCCGGAGGCGGCCGCCGGCAAATTCGTCCTTCCGCGGGGGAGAGGCGCCCCCGGCTGATCTGATATGCGAGTGTCGACGACTGTGCAGGAGGCCGATCCTTTCCAGGCGCTGGATCGAGCGAGACACTACTCTCGGGTCGTCGACGGCGAGAGACGTACAAAGCCCGTGCGGTGACGAGCGAGATGCGCTTGTTTCTTTTCCTTGACTCCTACTTTGGACAGGGAGGTGTCAGTAACGAAAAGTGGTTTTCGGGGTGGACCGTGGGGGCAGCCAGGGATCCCTAATAACGTGGACGGCTCGGCCGCAAGCAAGTGACGCAGCGCCGTTTGGAACGTGTGGGAAGCTGGCACCAAGTTTTGAAAGGATCCTTTTCTTCTGCTCATGGGGACCTCGCAGATAATAGTACACATCAAAGGTTAGAAAAAATACATCAGGTTTTTTATCGTTATTTCAATAGCTTATGATATTTAACAGTAAATTCATCATTGGGTTACAAAATTATATAAAAATAATGATGAAAAAATTGTAACATTGTTTTTTGACATTCATTATTGTGATGTCCATTAATTACTACCCTGCAAAATTTTAAATTAAAATTTAACTTATGTATGGAAAAACAAAAAAGATAAAATATATTAAGGGGTAAAATGAATCAAATGACATAGTTTATGGATATACTTGTGGGGGTAATAATTTGAAGCTTTTTCTTTATAGAACAACATGTGCAGACGTGAAGTCAATCGTCCTCTGAGCTGCCTCTGAAGAAACCTCAAGACTGAACGCGAGTCCGTGCAGTGCAGAGTGTTTGTGTTTCTGACTGAAGCAAGATGCTGGCATGCAGGTGCGACGTCCGGTCGGCCTACCATGATCGTTAAATTAATCCACTGACCACCGGTTGATGTAATAACTAATAAATAATCTAAGCTTTCTATTTCTGGATGTAGCTTCTATTTCCCAGTCAGGGGACAGGGCCAGGCTACGGCGCGGCGCTACGCCACTACATACAGACATACAGTACGGTATTTTGTTGGAATGTCTTTGTCGTCATAAAGAACGCACGATTGGCATCGAACTATATATCAAGTTTGGTGGCCCATGAAAAAGAAGAAGAAAATAGCATTCGTGCATTATGCATATCACTATCATGTTCGTTGTAGAAAGATACTACCTTTTTGTCATGACAAATGTGCACCAAATTAAAGATCATATATAGTAGTAGTCTTTTTTTTGGTCTGCTATTACAATTTACACAATACAAGAATTCGTATTTACATACGGTGGACGATGATGGTAAGTTGGTAACACACACACATTCTCGGTGCTACATCAGCAAATGTTACTGTCTTGTAGACGACTATCCTACACATCGTATATCCACCGCAGAACCGAACATGGTTTTCGTTGACAGATCGATCAGCAACTCCTGGTCAGGAACGACGAACAAGCCTGGGGCAAAACCGTTCTTCGTCGTCACTGTCTACCAGCAATCCATGGTAGAAAATTCACCAGCGAACACACTGCTGCTCTGTGCTCTCGCTCTCATCTCTCACAGAAAGGCTCGAGCGAGCGTTCAAGAAGCAACGAGGCATGCACGTTTTTTCTACGACGGCGAGAGCGGTGGAGACCACAGATCGGTCGCCGTCGTCGGAGACGAGGACGTAACCGCACGGACCCCAGGTACCGTCGCTGGCGACCTCGCTGTCGGAACAAGGACAGGGTTGTTGGCGCCTGCCTGCTGAGACGAGACGACTAGTAGAGGTGGCGGTCGAAGCAACGTACGCTGCTGACCGCGGCGCAGAGAATCACGGCACCTTTCGGCCGGCGCTTTCGGGAGGAAGACTCGCGCGGAATGGCTTCAGCGCTGTCTGCTTCTATGAATGCAGCTTCAGTTCGAAGCTGCTGATGACTGCTGCAGCACGAGCTTAGACTGAGTGTGAATGAGAACGGAATCGAGGAATCACTGTATGTCTGTATTACAGCTTATTACAGGGTGAGGAACAAAGGCGCGCATGCAGGTGCTCTGTCGACCAAATGGTAGTAGTAGTCACTAGTTAGGTGCTGCCATTTTCTCAGTTGAAGATTGCAAAACTAATTTTCATTCTCGACAATTTTCAGTACTTAGTCATCTAGTTGCAATCGTTTCTTGCTTCGAATGTATCGGTGGATTCTTTTAATTTGTGGTTCTTTTTAGGTTTTCTTAAAAAAACGATTTAGTGTGTGTTCCTTTTCCCAATTCGGTATTGATGTAACCATGTGACTAGACTAGAAGAAAAATAATGGAAGCAAAATGGAAATTATTGTAACCGATGAGACATCATGTGCCTGATCTGAATTCTCAACCAATGGTGCTTGACGAGACGCAGGGGGGATGTACATGGCACCTCGTGCAGCGACCACTCTGCTCGCCGCATGATTCGACGCCAGTCATCGTCTCTGTCCTAGCTTAACCCAGAAGATCAACGTCTCTTCTGTTTCTGTTTGGTCTTCCAACAGCTCTCAACTCTTGAAATTGAAATGGCACAACAGCCGCAACTATCGTCAGGTGTCTCCACATGTGATAGAGAAGCAACTGGAACAACCACAGGGTAGTAGCTGGTTCTGCTTCTACAGTTCCATCTGATAGGAAAGGAGCGTGCCCAAAAACAGTGTCTCAGCCTATGCTTAAAAAAGAAAACGTCTGAGCCTAAGCCATAAAATCTGGCCCCACCTTTAAATTATTTAATCCTGAAGAATCTAGATCATACTAGTGTCATATGTCAGTAATATGTTTGATGAATGTTTGTTCTTTTAGGATAGAACACGAGCAATGTAACTAGTATTAAACTGTGTAAGAGAGATACCTTGGAAAAGATGGGTAATACATGTGAATCGCACCATTCACATCTTGTACAGTTGTACTACCTTTCTTTCTTTCCGGGACGGAGGCAGTATTCCTCACTCCCAAATTATAAATCTAAAAATGTTAAAATGACCTATAATTTGAAACAGACACAGTAAAGACAAGTGAGCAGTGAACAAAGCAGCTGTACCAGTGGCTCTGTTTCCTAAAAATATATATATGCTTGTGAAAATGAGACGATTTGCATGTTTATCTGGGAGAAATAATAGAGAAATAACAACAATGACATGTCTGTAACCTTTTCCTCATTACCAGCAATTCAATGTAGTATCTGATGAATTGTGTACCACCCTACCTAGAGATATGACGCAGTGCCCACACATGGAAAAGCTGACAAATTGAATGGATACAGCAAATCAATAATGATGGTAGGCACTTAGCAGCAATGAATGCTCTCCTTGAAACAAAATTTCTGCATGGAAACGATCCAGCTCAAATGATGTTACAACATTCTCGGGGTGTCAAAATCCATATGATCTGCGCTTGGCCTTCCGAAAGGCGCACTGAAGCCATAACTACCAAAAGGATTGCTGTCAGGGCCAGCTCCTCCCTCCGGCATTCCGAAACCTGCCATTGGAGTGGAAGCCCACGGTGCCGGTATCATGGTTTCAGAACCGACGACAGTCACCACGTTCTGTGGTGTGTTTGCTCCAGGTCGCCTGTTTGTGGAACTTATCGTGGGTATCGACTGCTGATTCTTCTGTGGGGACTTGGGACGGAGGCTCTCGATTTCAGGAGTTGTCACCACCAGATGTGGAGCATCAGGAGGTGGGTTACGACCCCCACCTCCCTGCCATACTTTTCCATCTCTGTCCGTGAAGTTCTTGATGTATGCCTGCAAGGATGTAAATTTTTTAGCAGGTTCATGGAGTAAATGTTCTTCAAGCTCAAAATTCATCTGTGTTTGGACTTTGGACCATACCTCTTTATTAAAGTTAGATGTAGACAGATCTTTACCAAGAGTAAGCCAACCTGGACGAATGTTATGGTCCTCACCAAAGAGTTCAAGACGCCTCCTTCCAAGAGCAAAATGTTCAATGATCCTATACATGTCTTCAGGCTTTTTTGTTGAACCTGTATAATAGTTAATAATACATGAATATTACCAAGCTAGTGACGGTTTATCAATTTGCATGCCAACAAAAATAAAATCAAAGTGAGTCAGGAATAAATAGTCAGATGTATCAGATGACAGCATATTGATTGGATTCTTTATATTAACTCTATAAGAAGGGGGACAAGAAAGGCAGCAAAGATGAGTTCTACAAAAGATAGTTAAAATGGTTACATTGGTTTTTCACATTTGTTATGGTTACATTGGTTTTTCACATTTGTTTTCTCCCTCACCAATCTCCTTTGAGACAAAAGGGCTACACAGTAAGATGAACTACATGAAGAAGAACAAGGGACAGAGAAGGCCATGCCCCTTCCCTTTTACGAACAAAAAAATAGCACGAGTTACAGGGTCATCAAAAGTCATTCTAGAACATCCAGTGATTTTTTTGCTTGCTCAGGCTAATAAATGGGTAACCTGACTAGATGTTGGCAGGTCGGAAACTTGGTACCTATGCAGAATGATTTTAAAACGGAATTCATACCATAAACAAAACAAAATCGAAAATCCTAACATGAAAAAAGAGCAAGCAAAATATGAAAAATGAAGAGAGAAAATTATTAATAAGTGTTAGTGTATATAGCCCATGTAGGGGGTATTGGCCCATCTAGAGGCCCATGTACTTCATGTATATTACCCACCCTTCTAGGGTTGGAAGAAGAGACTGAATTTTACCTTCCAATATGGTAGGGCCGTGGTGGTGGCGCACCACCGGCTTCCTCTCCTCCGACGGCTTCGGGAGCGGCACCCTGGCCATCCTTCACCCACCCATGGTCAGGGCGCATCTCCATGTGGCCCTTCTCGGCTCCGGGGGGGGTGGCTCGTCCTCCTACAGCCATGTTCACCGCCCCTCCGCCACCGGGCCTGACTACTTGGGGTCCACCTGCTACGCCATATCCACCCACCTGGACGCCACCCGCTCAGCCCTACCAGGCTCCTACTTGGGCTGGCGGGTGGGATGCCGCCTCTCTGGCTCAGTCCTTCAGCACCATGGGGCTGACACCGCCAGTCAGTGCCGAGTGGATTGCTGACTCGGGTGCTTCGTTCCACACCACGCCGGACGCTGGTATTCTTTCTTCCGTTTACCCACCTCACCCTTCCTACCCTTCTTCTATCATGGTTGGAAATGGGTCCTGTCTTCCGGTCACTTCTATGGGCAATGCTTCCGGATCTTTTCTTTTACCTAATGTTCTTGTTGCCCCACAAATGGTTCATAATCTTCTTTCTATTCGCCAATTCACTTCTGACAACTCTTGTACAGTTGAATTTGACTCTCTTGGTCTTACTGTGAAGGATCTGGCTACCCGACGTCCTCTTCTCCGGTGTGAGAGCTCGGGTCCTCTTTACACCCTTCGCCTTCCGTCTTCTGCTGCTTCATCTGCGTCCACTACCTCACCGGCTTTCGTCATGGCTCCTTCTTCTACTACCTGGCACCGTCGCCTTGGTCATCCCGGCCGCGACGTTTTGACTCAGCTTAGTCGTAGTGCAGCTGTCCCTTGTACTAGGACTACTGATGAGCACCTCTGTCATGCTTGCCAGATAGGTCGTCATGTTCGACTTCCTTTTTCTTCTTCTTCTTCACATGCGAGTCATGCCTTTGATCTCATTCACTGTGATTTGTGGACTTCACCTGTACTCAGTATTTCTGGTTATAAATACTATCTGGTGATTGTGGATGATTTTTCTCACTACTCTTGGACCTTTCCTTTACGTGTCAAGTCTGAGACTTTTCCCACCCTTTTACACTTCTTTGCTTGGGTTTCCACGCAGTTTGGTCTCACTGTCAAGGCTGTTCAGTGCGACAACGGTCGTGAGTTCGATAACAGCGCCTCCCGGGACTTCTTCCTATCTCGGGGCGTTCAGCTGCGCATGTCTGGTCCGTACACTTCTCCTCAGAACGGCAAGGCTGAGCGTATGATTCGGACCACGAACGATGTCGTGCGTACTCTTCTCCTCCAGGCCTCTCTTCCGGCCCGCTTCTGGGCCGAGGCACTACACACTGCTACCTACCTCCTTGACCGTCTTCCCTCCACTGCGTGTCCCGCTCCCACCCCTCACCACGCTCTTTTCGGCACCCCTCCCCGGTATGACCATCTTCGTGTCTTCGGGTGTGCGTGCTATCCAAACACCTCTGCCACTTCTCCTCATAAGCTAGCTCCTCGTTCCACCCGTTGTGTGTTTCTTGGGTACTCCCCAGACCACAAGGGGTATCGCTGCTTTGACCTCACCTCCCGTCGTGTTCTTATCTCCCGACACGTTGTGTTTGACGAGTCGGATTTCCCCTACTCCACCTCTTCCACACCGACTCCTGACCCTCAGTTGGATTCTATGTTTTCGACTGACCCGGTGGTTCAGCCACCTATTTCTGTATATCCTTTTTCTGCAGGTTCCCCTGGTGCACCGACACCACTTCCGGTGCCTTTTGTCGCGCCACGCGCGGCACCGGTGCCCCCTCCCGCGCCATGCGCGGCACCGGCGCCCCCTCCCGCGCCACGTGCGTCGCCGGCGCCCCCTCCCGCGCCACGCGCGGCCCCGGCCCCGTCGCCCCCTCCTGCGCCACGCGCGGCCCCGGCCCCGTCGCCCACTCCCGCGCCATGCGCGGCCCCGGCGCCCCCTCCCGCGCCACGCGCGGCTCCGGCGCTCCCTCCTGCGCGCTTCGCGCAGCCTCTTCGAGTCTACACTCGACGGTCGGTGCCGGCTCAGCAGCCGTCGCCCCGGCCCCCGTCTCCACCGGACCCGCCGGCCCCGCCTCGGGCCCTCGCGCGTCTAGATCCGGTGGTCTACCACCCGCCTGTCATCCATCGGGATCCCGGTCACTCTCATCCCATGGTGACGCGGCGGGCTGCTGGTGTTCTTCGGTCTGCGGCTCTCTCCACCTCCGGGGGAGAGCCGGGGATCTCTCCGGTACCCTCCTCTGTCCGTGAGGCTCTTGCTGACCCTCACTGGCGCCGGGCGATGGAGGAGGAGTACGCGGCTCTTCTTGCCAACCAGACGTGGGACCTCGTGCCGCGTCCGTCTGGTTGCAATGTGGTCACCGGCAAGTGGATCTGGACGCATAAGCGTCGGGCTGATGGCTCCTTGGATCGATACAAGGCTCGCTGGGTTCTCCGGGGATTCACACAGCGGCCTGGTGTGGACTATGATGAGACTTTCAGTCCGGTGGTGAAGCCTGCGACAGTTCGCACAGTTCTCTCCATTGCTCTGTCCCAGTCTTGGCCCGTACATCAGCTGGATGTGAAGAATGCTTTCTTACATGGCACCTTGACAGAGACAGTATATTGCAGCCAGCCAGCAGGTTTTGTGGACTCCAGTCGTCCGGATCTTGTCTGCCGCCTCAACAAGTCACTGTATGGTCTGAAGCAGGCACCACGGGCTTGGTACTCTCGCTTCACCTCGTTTGTTGTCTTGTTGGGGTTCACAGAGTGCAAGTCCGACACCTCTTTGTTTGTCTACCGCCGTGGCTCTGAGACTGCTTATCTGTTACTCTACGTTGATGACATCATCTTGGTCGCTTCCAGTCAGCATCTGCTTCAGCGCATCATTCAGTCATTACAGCAGGAGTTTGCGATGAAGGATCTTGGTGAGCTCCATCACTTTCTGGGTGTTACTGTTGAGTCTCGCCCCTCTGGTCTCTTCCTTCACCAGCGTCAGTATGCCCTTGAGATTCTAGAGCGAGCTGGGATGACTGATTGCAAGCCTTGTTTCACTCCGGTCGACACACAGGCCAAGCTTCCGGCTGCTGAGGGTGCTCCTGTTGCTGACCCGACTGCTTACCAGCGCATTGCTGGTGCGTTGCTTTACCTCACTTTCACCAGACCGGATATCACATATGCAGTTCAGCAGGTTTGCCTTCATATGCATGATCCTCGGGAGCCACACCTTGCCGCGCTGAAGCGGCTTCTTCGCTACCTTCGTGGGACAGTTGACTACGGCCTGGCCCTTCACCGCTCTTCGACCACTGAGCTCGTCGTTTACACAGATGCTGACTGGGCTGGCTGTCCTGACACTCGTCGCTCTACTTCCGGGTACGCCGTCTTTCTCGGCGGCAACCTTGTCTCCTGGTCGTCCAAGCGTCAGCCGGTCGTCTCCCGCTCCAGTGCCGAGGCGGAGTATCGGGCTGTTGCTAACGGCGTAGCAGAGGCATCTTGGCTGCGACAGCTCTTGGTGGAGCTTCACAGTCCGCTTGCCAAGAGCACCCTTGTTTACTGCGACAATGTCAGTGCCGTGTACCTCTCGTCCAACCCGGTTCAGCATCAGCGGACGAAGCATGTGGAGATTGACCTACACTTTGTCCGAGATCGAGTTGCCATTGGCCAGGTTCGGGTTCTACATGTCCCGACGACTTCCCAGTTTGCGGACATCTTCACCAAAGGCCTCCCCTCTTCGACATTCTCCGAGTTCCGCTCCAGTCTCAACATCCTTAGTGGCTAGTTGTGACTGCGGGGGAGTGTTGTATGTGTGCTTTGCTTCTTGCTTTGCTTCTTGTCCAGTCTGGTACTTCGCTGCGCCGATAGTACAGACTGCGGGGGAGTGTTAGTGTATATAGCCCATGTAGGGGGTATTGGCCCATCTAGAGGCCCATGTACTTCATGTATATTACCCACCCTTCTAGGGTTGGAAGAAGAGACTGAATTTTACCTTCCAATAATAAGGAATTAGAGGTGCCATCTGATAAAAAAATTGCTTGAGGGGAGAAACTACAGACATTGGCAATGCTGCTGCTAATTACTTGGCACGAGGTAGTTAGCAAAGGGTGAACATGAAGCAATGAAGAATGATATCCGTGTATTATAAACGTATAATAAGAATCAAATACCTTCAGTAGGTTCCTCAGCTATTATTATGTCAGTGTCAATGTTTGCATGGATGATATGCCCATCAGTGCTGCGTCGTACAGTTCCTTTTATGCCCATTAAGCAATGCTCCTGAATACAGGGAGAACATATGCTTAAGAAGAAAGCCAGCTACAAGGGAGATTATTAAGCTATTGGACATAGAGAATAGCTAACCTTTGAACGCTGCAACAAAGTATTAGAATCATGGCGCAGACCTGGCGTAGCATTTTTTTTGTTGGTTTTTACCCAACATACATCCTCACACCTACGGAATCCCCACTGCAGGAACAAATATTTCAGCATTATGCATCTCAATACTATTATTCACTAATAAAGCTAAAGTTTGCTTACACAACTGTTTTAAAAGTAACCCAATGAAAGACCCCTTCATCTTTATTAGATAATTAGGGCATAATTCCAACAAATTGCACAGGGTTGTGCCCAGACAATAAATTGTTACATTAGAATATGGAGTACAACACATTGTGAGAAGCAGTGCAGAACGTTTCAGAGCAATGAAATTGTTAATGTAATATTATTTGAAGAGTAAAGTGCATTGTAGGTCCCTAAACTAATCGCGCGGTGTCACCTAGGTCCCCAAACTCTCAAAACGTCCATCTGGGTCCCTAAACTACGTAAAGGGGTCCATCGCAGGTCCCAAATGCGCCACGCCAGCTCCAGATGCTGACGTGGCATGCCACTGTGGCGCCACACTGGTAAACATTTACAAAAATCTCCCCCAAATTTATATAGACTTCACTGTATGTCCCCCGGTTGTTTAATGCCATGAAAAAGGACAATTTTGCCCCCTATGGGACCCACCACCCTTCTCCATCCTCTCCTCCCCTTCTCCCTCCTCCTTGCTGCTGACGTAGTCCATCACCGTCGAGTCGCTGGCCCAGGACGCCACAGACCCGCCGCCAACGAGCTCTGCTTGGCGAGCCTCGACGCTCGCCCCTTCCTCCGCTCCTTGTTGTTGCCTGCCTTGTTGCCCCCACCGCACGAGGTAGCCTCCCTAGAGGTTGGTGTTCCTCATCCGCGCGGCCTTGTCGGAGCAAGGGTCCTTCCCCAAATCCGCATCGTGCTCCTCACTGCCACCGCTGGTGAGCTCGAATCAGAAGACGAGCAATGCGTGAGCTGGGAGCCAGTTGTGGAGATCCTAGGATACTTAGACAACAGCGGCAGGTGAGCTTGTTCAAGAGTTGCAATGGCGTGCCACGGCCGCAAGATCTGAAATTCCCGGTGGCTCAGGGGTTGGCGTTAGGTGGTGAGGGTGGAAAGGGGAATGGAGAAGATGGAGTGGCTCTGAGCACGAGAGATTGGAGTTTGGAGCGGCGAGCTCGTCGGATTTTTGGTCGACGGCGCTGGCTGCTTTCGGTGGAGGAAAAGCGAGCCGAGAGGATGAGCGGCGTGGCATCACGGCGGTCGAGGGGGCTATTGGCCTTGGCCACGGCTGTGCGGGTGAGCTAGGTGCCCTGTGTGACGTGTGACACGATTGGGCCGTGGCGAGACGGCCCTGCCGGCGGCGATGGAGGAAGGGGGCGGCGAGACGGCCCTGCCGACGACGATGGAGGGATGGAGGAAAAAAAAGAGAGAGAGAGCAGGGCATCTCAATGAATGAGCATAGATATTAGGGGCTTTATTGCATATTTTTGCCAGCGTGGCTATGCTATGTCAGCATCTTTAGTTCACGTGGCACGTTTGGGACCTGGATGGACCACTTTACCGAGTTTGGGGACTCAAATGGTCATTTTTAGAGTTTGGGGACCTAGATGACACCACACTAATAGTTTAGGGACCCATAGTGCATTTTACTCTTATTTGAATAGCAACCTGATCGAACACCTATAGAATTTATGAAATAAGTAGGACACTTTTTGTGAACAAGCGTGGGGTTTGGGCCAAACAAACAGGAAATAGCTACAATAAATGAGACAAGCAAAGCACATATTGGGGGCAATGGAAACAATGTTTCAGAACAGAATACAGGAGTCTGCATCTTGGTCTTCTAAAAGTTATCAATGCTAATGCCCCCAAAGAATAGGTCAAGTGTGATGAATAAATAAATCGAAAACAATAGAAAAGACTTCCGGAGAACTTCAGTCTCATTATTTGTACCCTTGGAAGAAATTTTTGAGAGCAATCCAATAATTAGTAAAAATATATACAATATACAGAAACAACACTTTCAAATATACCAAGTTATACAAAGAGCCAGCTAGCCCACCTTCTTCAAGCATTGTCTACCTTGTTCAAGACCAACACCATCACCAACCCAAAGGAAAATAAACGAGGGCGTATCAGCTATGGCCTGTTGAATCAAACAACCAACTATCACATAACAACTCCACAAGAAAAGGACAAGCTCCTAAAGAAGAAGAAAGGCTGTAATATTTATTAAAGAGACAATTATGTAACAATTCAAGATAGAGAACAACCTCAATTTTCAAATTCATAATCTCCTCAGCAGTCCAATACTCAATATGATCTGTGATACCTGGAGCACGATGAACATATTCCTCCCATGGAGGATCCACAAGGATAACATCAAACTTTGTGCCGAAAAAATCTGGGGAAAGCACATGTTCCTTGAGATCACACTTGTAGTACATTGGTGCCGAAGCTGAGTTAGCAACTATTTCATCTTTCCTCTGTATGAGTTCTCTTAGCTTAGGATAATCCTCCACTACACTTGTAAGCTCTAGTTCCCTAATGAAATTCTGAGGTCGCAAGCCAGTGTCAACAAAGTTCTGTGAATAATCATTCTGTTCACCCCTTGAAGGAGCTTTTCGAGCAGGTCCACTATTCCTCTGTGGTGTCCAGCCTCCAGGTGGTTTATCATGCAGCATTTCATGACTTGGTGTAGCCATTGCATTGAAACCTGGTACCGGAGCATCTGTTGGACCTCCTCTTCCCGTGGTTGTTTGATCTAATTGAATATTATGGCTCAGGCCAGCTCCCGCACTAGGAGAGAACCCAGGTCCACCTGCTAGAGGAGGCATGAGAAGATTGGGTGGAACGACAAGCATATTCACATCCATACCCCTTGCTCCAGCCCAAACAAGAGGCCCTGGAAAAGGTGGCATGAAAATACCAGGTCCAAGAGGACTTGGAGAATGGGACATGTTTGGGCCCATTGGTTGCATCGGACCTGTTGGCAGACCAAGAGGTCCAAATGGAGGAGGCGGCATCATGGGTACTGGACCTCCCATTCTCTGAGGGTCCCTTCCATTTGGCCTCCCTCTTACACCTCTAGAAAGTCTACTGCCTTTTGATCCTTGCTGAGGAATTGGAGAAGCCAAACTGCTGCTACCACTTTGACCTGCTAGCGGTGTGTCGGATATCATTGGTCCTTTCAATCCCGCGCTATTAGTTGGCGAATCAACAGAACTTTTGCCGGTATTCTGATTTGTATTTTGAGCATCATCATAGTGTCTCTCTTTCAAATCCAAATTACTTCGGTAATTCCTTTTGTCCTCTTCAGCAGTATCGTTTGTTCCCGCTGTTAAATCCTCATGTGAAGCCATGCTTGTTCTTCTCCCAGAAACAGAGCTCTCCCTTCCAAAATCAAGATTCCTGTTAGGCCTTATTTCTATAGAATCAGAACTATCATATCGATTTCCATATGAAGAAGGGCCTTTGCTGCTCTCATATCTTCCCCTAGAATCTTTCCTGTACGCAGACCGGCCCTGGAAACTTCCACCATCTAACCTTTCATTCACATGACTCCATTCTGTAGTAGTCCCCCAATCATTCTCATTTTCTCTTCTTCCCCTACTGCTCTCCCCATCTCGTTCTTTACAGGCATCAGATGATCTCTCGCGTTTCTCTTCAGGGCTTCGCCTTGGAACCTTGGACACCCGTGAATCCCTTCTTACATCGTTGTCATCCTCATCGTCACTGTTGGCCTGGCCTGCGCCTGAAACAGACTTCCTGCTAGACTCATTCCTATTGGTAGAAGATCCCCGCCTAGCATCATCTGGATCCTCAACTCTATCTGCATATCCATGCTTTCTCACCTTGCCTGACTGGCTCTTTCTGCCGTCAGCGTCCTCTTGCTCATCGTCTTCCTGCCAACTGCCCATGGCATCAATGCTGTCCTCAACATCTCTCTTGCTGTGACTCCTGCTAGATTCGGATCCTTCCATTGCACACACCTTCTAGGATATATGCCTTCAAGCCTCAACTTATCTGTATTTCTCCATTTTGGCCCAATTGGACGAACTGAGCATCTCACACCACAGAACGAGAGCTGAGAATTCGCCTGACAAAATAAAACTTTTCGAGGTTATATAAAAGGCATCGCCCCCGCGACATAAGTGATAAAAGCACAAATCAAATTCTCAATCACCACTGGTCCACTAATTTGAGCATCAACAGCAGACAATCATATCAAAATCGAAGCAACATAAGAGCGCGAACTACTACTTCTGAGCAAGACCAAAGAAGCGTTCCACTAATCTAAATTCGAGTAGACCGAGGAGGAGTGCCGCCGTACCTCGAAAAGCGCTGCCCACAGCTTGAGCCGTTGCTCCAATTAAAGCAGGGACCCGGGTGCGCTGCCCTCTGTCGCTCGAGGCGATGAGTGGAGCCCTGCAGCCTGCTGCCGCTCGTGCTGGCGCGCGGTGAAATGGACCGCCCCACCGAGGGGTGTTGGCAAGGGGAAGAAAGGACGAAGGAGGCACGGAGAGGAGGAGCTTGGTAGAGCGGCGCGAGCCCGCAACGCAGGGGAGGTCACGCTGGCTGGCACAAGGGAAGGGAGCGGCGTCGTGTCGTACGGGCCGGCGGCGGGCGGCGGCGCGGTGCGATTGCCTCCGGTCAGCAGCTTCGCGACCGTCGGCCGAGAGAGAGAACGAGGCCTGGAAGTTGAGATCCGGGCCGAAACCTTCGTTGGCCGACTTCGCCCGCTTGTGGGTTGGGCCTCGGTGTTACGAATATGGGCTGTGTGGGCTTAGTGTTGATGGAATGATTTGCGTTCGTCGTGCGGATGCTCCCGCTCACGGGCCCCATTTCGAGAACGAAAGGTAAAACTAAACGCAGCAATCCTGTCGACTGTCGTAACCCTATCTGCGATTGGAATATCCGTTTGGCTTGACTTCAGAAATTGAGTGGGCTAGTGTGAACAGAATCTTGCAAATAGAATTTTGGCAACAATCCACAACATCAATGCTCATTAAACAACTTTGTCTTCCCAGGGAAGATATGCTAATATAACAACAATGGGTTGTTTAAACAAGCAAGCAATCAACATCCGTCGCGCCCACATCAGCGTCCAATGGAGGAAGCTACAACTTATAGTTTATTCCCTGATGAAACGAAACCTGACGAGACAAACGAGGCAATGCATGAACCACTGCAAATTCAAACGGCGGACTGAAAGAAACATTGGATAACACATACAGGGTACACTTATTTACATGACATCCAGAGTTTTTTTTTTTAGTTTTTCAGTTTTTGTTTAATTTGCAATTTCTGCAATGAACATTGTATCGATGAGTTGGGGGCGCAGCTTCCAACTTAGACTAAGGATCAGGATTGCCGAGTATAGCTTCGTCCCCGGAATCATCTTCCTCCTCGCTAAGCTCTTCGTCGCTGGACTTGTCTTCCGGGGTTATGCCAGCATCCTCTGGTTTCGCATACTTTTCACAGTATTCTGCAGAAACATGGGAGAGCAAGTTAGCACTGCAGTGTCAATGGGGCAATAATGATAGCACATAAGCCTAGTTGGCCAATGATGAACAAAGTAGTGCTCAAACACATGTCATATGAAATTCGGTAAAGAGAAAGTATGCTTTATTGGGAGCATGGTGCCGTCAGACAAAGAAACCCAAGCTGATATAGCACCAAACAACCACATTACTAGAAGTCTCTGTCAACATACATATCAACAATTTGAGATAAGAAAGGTGTAACATCATGAATATAAAAACAAATCACCCACTAATCCAGTAGTTCTCCAGCAGCTAGGTAGCGAGTATTAACTTATTCAAGTAAGTGAACAGTTTAAAGATTATTTATCTTAACAGGTGAACTTTAAAGATAAGTGTTATAGTTTCATGGAACTGGCAGCAATACAATAAATCATGTGCTATGGTTTATCATCAGTTAGGTGAGCATAGCCTTGTTTTCATAGTTTCAAAATGTACTAGAACCCCAACCAACCAGGCAGAGACTTCATTAACTGGTTTAGGCAAGTAATCAGAGTGTGAGTTCATTTTTTTATCTTGAAACCCCCACCCCAGACACAGACACACAACCACACCGCCCCCAATAAAAAGTTTGATTTTCTATCGTTATTATTATTATGGCAGGCTAGGTCAAACCAGAGCTAGGTTAAATTGCCAGGTATCTGTGCATACAAGGTTTTACAAGGTTTCTTCTGCAACAAATGGTAGGTTAATCTGTGAGTCTGATAAGATGAAGAGGGTTTATTTGCCATCTTGATATTAAGTTCGAAACCAACAGAAATGAGCAATGTTGTTTCTTCATTCTCTAATAGTGACAAAAGTATAGTACCAACTCGTCAAGCTAGAAATCATCTTTTTTTTTGCAATCAAATGGATAGATTTAGCTCTTAAACTAACCATCTATCCCAATTGGTATATGTTATTATCCTGGTATTGCCCTTACACACAAATTTGCAGGTAGCCCCTTCCGACGACAAGTCAACTGCTCTAGCTCAGGTACATGAAAAGAGTGCAGTACAGGAGGAAGCGTGCAACACAAGAGGAAGAACCCATTGCAGGAAGCAACATCTATTGCAAAGTGGCAGGACTGCATAGGGGTTCCATGAGCTCACTGGCTCCCATGGTCCCTACTGGTGTCCTGTGATGCCTCTTACTCACTTTGTTCAAACCACATCAATGCCAGAGAAAGAATTGAGAGGTACACTGGAGATAGGGTACGACAAAACTTGAGATCAAAGTAATTTGACTAATATTTATAGAATTGGTAGCAGAGGAGCAATACAATGATAGAAGTTGGAGATGTGTATTATATCAGGGGACATATTTTCAGTAGCAATAATTGATAATTATTATTAGAATATGCTTCAAATGTTTTCAGTAGCAATAATTTGACTAAGATTGTGCTTCTATGTTTTCTCAAACTTGATAATTGTTATTAGAATGTCTTACCAATATGACTTGGCAATGTTAAGTTTTGGAGAGCTCAGTAGACAACTAGCCCAGGTGCAACTGCTAGTAGTTTCTGTTGTTGTATAACTTGAACATGCTAGGTTTGAGAGAAGTAAATTTGCCGTTAACTAACACGTGCACGCATTATGGGAAAACAATCAGAACTTTTCATGATGATTTGTTGCATAAAAGAGCCAGGTTGCAAGAGAACATCCTCCAATAAATATTTCAAGGTTGCAATGGGTATGGAAAAAAAGATGAGCATGTAGTACAACATAATGGACAAACTGGTGGTCACGTTTCGATCAAACAATAATCTTAGAACTATAGACTATATACCAATCAGGGATTTTGCTGACACATTACCTTTCACTTTCTGTTCATAAGCAGGACGGTCACGCATCATCAATGCTGCAGCCTCCCCATTCAATGGATCAGAAGGATTCGGATACAGTAAAAGCTGTGGAAGGAACACTTCAAAAACATTTACTAGATCTGCAAAAAGAAAATGTGGAGGAAAGCCGAAGCTCAGGTTATAGCTGCTACAATAGCAAGTAAGTGCTCATAATGACACTGAACTGGAAGGGACTATCTCACCAAACATTGGGCTCCATGTCTGGTTTATGACATCCAAACAGACAGAACCAGACCTGCATTTTTAAAGCAGACAAGAGCAGGTCAGGAAATGCTAGTCCCATGAGCTTCAATTGCAATGAAGAAAGTAGTTCAAGAACATAGCACTCACATTTCATCAACATTCGGGTGATAAATCTTGTTGATGAAGCCAATGGACGGGGACTTGTAAGGGTAAGCATCAGGCAATTCTACCCTAATCTTCCAGACTCCGCCTTGATAGATACCTACCAATTGAGCACAAATTCATTAGCTTCTCGCATCAGAAAAGCCTACTAAAAAAATCCCTGCAACAAGAGGATGCTTAAGGTCAACTGAACAACTGAGCAATCCACCCAGCATAAGCTAAATCAGCCTAGGGTAGTGGCCCAAGCGATCAACAGGGGAAATCTGCAGTTTTTCCTCATACTCGCTTCCCCCAACTACATCCAGATCAGAAGAAGGAACGTGGATCACCAGCTCAGGATGCAGGAAGAGGAGAGAGCGGATTTCGAGCGAGAAGGTTCGTACTTTCGTTGGGCCCCTTGAATTCGACGAAGAATTCCTGCATCCCGTCGTTCACCATCTCCACCTTGTAGTCGCTCATCATCCTGCAGCACCAAGAAACCAAGAACGCCGCCCCCATAAGAAAGGCCAGATCAAAAAAACCAACCAAACAAACAGAACCCATCAAGAGGAAATCGAAAGACGGATTGGAGCTCCAAGATCCTCACAGCTTCATGAGGTCCATCTCGCGGCGCTTGCTCGGCGACGACATCGCGGAAAGCGGAGGGGAGGGGGAACCAGAACAACAGCAGCAAGGACGCGCCCTCCCTCCTCTCGTCGCCCTCTTGGACTCCGGAGACCCGGCTCTGGCTCTTTGCCCCCTTTGGGATAAGAGCGAGAAAGGGATTGCGCAGCCCGCGTCGCCGTACGCCCTCCCCACACCGCACGAGATTTATTTTATTCTTGCGGCCGCCGGGCCGAGACCGAGATGGACACAGAGAGAGAGAGAAGGGAGGGAGGCGAGCGTGCGAGACAAGGAGATGCGGGGAGGAAAGGGACAAAGCGAAGCCCACAGGAGATTAGCGAAGCCCTGTGACCGAGATGGGAGGACTGGAGGAGGAGGATGATTAGGGACGCCACGCAACGCAATCAATCACGCAAATGGCTTCCGGGTGACGCAGCTAATCCCGATCCAACTCCCTAATCACGCCTTCTTCCCCGCGACCCACCCAATCGCTTTTCTTTTCGTTTAATTAACTGGTCTTTTCTCTCTCTCTCTCTCTTTGCTCTTGAATTGTTGCTGCCCTGCGTGAGGAGGGGATGATGGTGGAGGCGGCCAGGCCAGGCGCGCGGCGAGATCTGGCTGGCCGCCGGTTATAAATTGGCTGCTCTTTCTCTTCTCGTGGTTTCTGCGTGGGGATCTTGGACTCGGGCCGGCCGAAACCGCCACCTGCTTTGCTTCGGCGGCCGGTGACAGAGGCTGTGCAGTACTCGTATGCTGGCAACTTTTCCCGGCTCCCAACGCGAGCGCGTGGCAGCCCAGCAATGGACGGACGCCTCTCGCCGCCGGCAAATTTTAATCTAGAGGATTTCTTTTTTTTTTGGAAAAATAATCTAGAGATGCCACGGCGATTACTAGCGCATTGCACGTGCATCGCCCGCGGATAATGTGCCGAGTATACGCGGATGAAATTGTACTGAGCTTTTGGGGATTGTAAAAATTTTACTAAGATTTTTTTTGGGGGAATAAAGCCTAATGTTCCTTGCAAAGTGCAAATTGTTATGCTTGCTTTTTGCATCAAGGTGGAGATCTAATTAGCCATTAATTAGAAAACTATAGAGAATTAACACATGATCTAATTAACATTTAGTCACACCTTTACCACTTTTTGTTGTTACCAACTTTTTTTTTATCAAAACAGCTTAGCTTTCAGCTTGATATTATATGATGCCATGAAGATTTTTGCTGGCTTAAAACATCCCCGTCATACTAGGAACCGATGGTTTTTGAGTTATGTGTGTAATTATAGCTTTGTCTTGCTCTTCCACAATTTCACGTAAGAGGAACATGTTAATTGTCACATGGCATACATATATCAATTTCGTGTCTCTGTCAGCCTCTCATCACGACCTCCGGATGAAACAAATTAAACAACGATGGTTTAATGCAACCAAAATAATACCGCAACAACTATAACAGTAGATGCTTCCGTGTGCAGTCTACCTGGCTTTGGAGCCCGAGAAGACAGAGGATGGAAAGTCCCTTTCAGCAACAAGACAAGGGGGTCAGTGCGAGTCCAGATTCAGTTTTCACGGGAGCACGGCAGGAGTTGAATGAATACAGTACCACAAACCGGGCATGTGCAGTCTGGACTCTGGAGATGTTTCGACGTACACAGCTTAAACTGCACTGGCTCCTTTTCAAAAAAAAAAAAAAAAAACTGCACTGGGGCTTCCCTTTACAAAGATGCAAACATCAGCGAATCATACACGAGCGTGAGCGTGCATCATATCTGAGAACTGGTAACTAACAGTCACGGAAGAAATTCGGTACCAATGATTACCTTCCAACGCCACGCAAAGCTTACCAGGCGAAGAGCATCGCTGTCAACCCCGTGCTTCAATGGAGCGATGTAACATCGTTAGCGGCAACCATATATCGACAGGATTCAACCTAACTGCCGCATTCAGAAACATTAACAAGGTATAACGGTAAAGCTAGAAGGTAGCCTAAATGTCAACATTAAGATTCAGACCCACAAATGGGGTAACAAGTCATCACCAAAAGGGAAATTAAGTCTCAACGAGATACTAATAGAAGTCTGCCGTCTTCAATCACTAATCTGGTGACTACCATCCTAACACCCATCATTTCAGTTCGATAGGAAGCAGCAGATCAGGGGATCGGACCTACCTATACACGATAGGCAGTAACCGACTAACCGCCTATCAGAATCAGACGGAGCTAGCCTATCTAAGAGCTTTTCCGCTTCCTGGAAGAAGCAGCATACCTGGACCTATTCTTACCATCGATATCAGCTTGACGAGAATATAGGAAGCCAGGCTCTATGGTATCTTCGTCACTGTCAGCATTCAGAGCAAGGTGATTCTGGTAGGCCCGTCGCCGGACCTGGAAAACATTGTGGTAATAGCTTGCAAGGCCTTTGCTGCCTTTGGAGCGGAAGGCAACACACAGCTTGTCCCAGAAATTGTACTTGGATGTAGGCACGTTGTCCTGGATAATGGTGTTGAATCTCCTCTCGTCAGCCTTTGTCCATGCGAGTGCCGCATCCTCACCGGTTTGATGAAGCCCCATTTTGTAAAATGCCGAGCCCAGCTCGCGCTTCAGTTCATCTTTTTTCTCTGCCACATGAAGCCTGACACAATCAATGGAACCTGGGAATTGACAGCTGCAAACATCTTGCCTCCCCTTGCCAATGGAACCACTGTCAAGGGCTTCATTACTTTCTGGAAACAGAATAGGCTCTCCAAGAAACCTCAATGCGCGTCGGTCCTCATGACGTGATGGAGGCTTCCCAGTCCATTCTGGAATGTCTGCTTGGCCACAAGGACGAATTGGTGCAGCAAATAACCTGTCAACGCTCCCAAGTGCTTCCTCATTTGAATGTTCACTCTGCATGAGCAAGGAACAGCATGTTAGTATTTAGAAAGAAAAAAAAATGTTAGTGCTGTATATGTTCACGGTATATCACTAGCTAGATCGATCTCACTAGCACAAATTGTCAGTACCTACGTATAGCAGCAATGAGATAACATGACAATAAATATATTTCATCACAAATAATACACCAGTATCAATGTTTTAAACAGTGTAGCCAAAGCATAGTGCTGAAAGCATTTTATTGGACTGACCTGAAACAGTGTATCTGAAAAAATAAGCTCAACTACGTTATTAGCAAACAATATAAAGTTAATAAATTAGTTTTGAAGTGCAAAATTATTTATCTTGCATAATGCAGAATTGGGAATTCAAAATGATAAAAAAATCTAACAAATAGATTGTACTATCATGACACAGTGTTTGCTATGGTGGCCATAAAAGCAACCACAATACCACAATGACAATTCTCTATCTTGTTTGAGGCCAACATGCTAGCAATTAAACCAGTTTTACTAGTATAAGCAATACTAATATGATTTAAATCAGTAAAAAAGAACTTTGCAATTCAAATAGATCATCTCTTGGAACATATTAGAAACCAGACATGAACCTAACAAAACTGGTGACAGATAATAAGACACTACAAGAAAAATTCTTATATTGATCTATAGTGATCCATTAAGCAATCTGGTGTCCCTGTGCTTTTGTTACCATGGTTTTTGTAATGTTAACAAAGTTATAGTAGTTGCAATATTGGAGCTAGAGCACTAGCATGGATAACAAAGTGAGCATCGGTTAACAATCAGTTTGAATTGTGGAATTCTATTTATTATTTCAAAAGACGCAAAATGGATCTGGGAAGAACCCCATGTAGCCATGCACCTGAGATATGGAACGCCGGCATACATAGAGCAAATTTCCTAAAGAGAAACAATTTTGAATCCATTTTTGGCATTTGATATATTTTGTTACCACTGTGAATTCTGGGGCCTACCTTACTAAGACGGTTACATGGGATTATTTAGGAGGCCATGTACAAATGTTGTTACCAAACCAACACCGCTCCTAGCTTCCAGGTCGGTAAAATTAACTAAGGGTTGATCGAGATATAGGTTGCGAACCAAAAACTTTTGGGATGTTGAGTAGGGAATCGGGATATATATAGTCATATCAATATGGCTCAACCCTTTGTTACAGTGTTTCCGTTCTCGGAACGCGGACTTTTTTATTGATCTGGCAGTGGGTTGATTGACCAAGGAATAAGTTAGTATCAAGAGAGTATGCCTTTCCTTAGAGTTGAATGGGACAAACACGTGTATTCCTGCCAATAGAAGAAATTCTATCATCATAAGGGAAGGCCTTGGCTAATTAACTCATAGCCAAAACAACCAAAAATGGCAAGAGTTAATAAAAAAACATCTACTCACTCGACAAGTTCTAGGTCTGTCAAGTGAATTGAGGAGGCAACAGGCTGGCATTGAGTGCAAACGTGCGGACTCAAGCAGGCAATTAAGTGCTAATAAATGGCGAGGGAAAGCCGTGTGCTAGTTGCATATAGAGACCATATGTAGGCAAC
This sequence comes from Urochloa ruziziensis, assembly GCA_015476505.1. Lineage (NCBI taxonomy): Eukaryota > Viridiplantae > Streptophyta > Magnoliopsida > Poales > Poaceae > Urochloa > Urochloa ruziziensis. Next base: position 56,076,636 of record CM027118.1, read on the forward strand.
TATGACACTCTCAGGCAATGACAACCAAGCAATTATAGGTTGCTTCATATAATAAAGCATTCATTAAAGTACCTACCATCTTCTCGCGAGTTATACTGGTTAGGGCAGTGAACTCAGAAACCCCCTTGCCAGTCTACGTTTGAAGTCTTGTATCGCTTCCTAATACAAATCCCACCTACCGTAGATGTCAAGTTTTTTCATTATAGTGCCTATAGTCAAAATCTCAAGATACAAATCTTTGATCTCACATTGAGATCAATGTTGATATAGAGAAGCCCTGGGCATGAATCAGCCCAAGGTGCATCCGCCTCAACTTTCGTGGTAGTACTGCCAAACTTTCCGACATGCTTGGCCATTGCGATCAATGTCATTGGTGAGCTCTATGCTCACAGACTTCTCTCTGGGATGAAGATCCTAGAGGTCAAGCATTGCTAGACTTCAAAGTTGTTTCCAAGAGAAGTCCATCATGTTTTTTTTCTACTCGTTACTCAAGTATTGGCCCTATCTGTGGTAAGTAATAATAGTGGTACCACCCACTGAGTGTCATTCTAACACTTTAATGCTCCGACATGGAATACATCATCAATCATGACAAAAAATGAGCTAGCAAACACCTAAAATGTGATCCATCACCACCATTATAAATTATAGTAGGGTGTTATCTTCCCCTTGCATGTCTTGAAGGTATGGCCGTGGTTTTAGAGTAGTCGTTTGTAAACACACCTACGCTTGGTGAATACATTCATGAATGGTATCAAGAAAGACATCACAACCCATTAAGGTGCCAAATTGTACAACTCATCATTCATAAAAGTATACAAGGTTTGTACTCCCTCCATCCTAAATTATAAGATGCTTTGAAAAATTTCATACAAATTAAGGAAACTGATGAATGATCTTCTTTGATCTTGTAATATTGTGTCACTCCTCTGTGTCTATGAGCATTGCATCCCACTTGCGCCCACCACTCACAAGCATGTCCATGCTATATCACTTTTCATGATACTCCGCACCGCGCCCACCCCTGCTTGTGAGATGACATGAGAGCCTCTTGCATTCGCCTCGGACGCGATAGTTGTGCAACCCTCCTCTAGGTCCATGAGTGCGACTTGGCGGCAGTCCCTAACGACATCGAGATTTGCCGTTGCCAATGCCACCACAATCCCATTGGCATTCGACTACAACTCCCACAAAAGTAACTCAATGAGCTCGATTTATCGCATGAACCTCCTCACTCTTTGCTTTATCTGTGCTTGAGGTGCTTTGCGAGCACGATAGCGTCGCCGGTCAAGATGGAGATCTTGGTATCCCATGCCAACATGCTCGAGGTGGCTTGTGCCCGCTTAAGGCTCGATAACCCCTCGGTGAGTAGCTTATCGGAGCCGGGCGAGGTAATTTTGGAGAAAAGCCACTTTGAATCAAGGGGATGGAGAGAGTGGAAAGGAGCAAATCGAGCAGAGGCAAGGGCACTTTGGGGGAAATAGAATTGGAATGAACTACAACGTGCACAACTTATAATTTTGCAAAAAAACAATGGAGGCCGTCGATGTATATTATGGTAGAGAGAAAGTACATCACAACCTTAAAAAGACGCATCATGGTTACAAACCAAAGAGCATTATGCCCCATAAATAGTCATGAAAGGCATGTTTACATCCAAAAGCAGTAAGAGATGTATTACACTCTTGTGTGAGCCTCAAATGTCGTAGTGCCTCCTTTCTTGTGGAATACTTCATTTATTATACCAGTAGGTTGGGCAGCTCTCCTTTAAGTTTGGAACGGATGGATTTTTGACAAAAAGGGGCACTAATAGACAAATGATTCCAAGAAAGGAGGCAATACCATGTTGACCATGACATATCCACTAGAGCTAATGATGCATTGAGTAATGAGGACGGCGGATTGTGGCAAGATAGACAATCAATATGTAGCCTCGAGATCTCCGATTAGACGACTTGCACTGCTAAGTCAGTATCTCTACCAAGTACCAACATCAAAACTTGTGTCCTTATTAAGTGGCTATGGAATTCAACTTGGACATGACCACTAGTAGTTGCTTTATGTATTAAGCTATTTGGCATTCTCGCTAATGGTCATGGTGGAAGTAGTGATTCTCTGTTGTTATTGGCTAAACTAGTATCGGTGCACATATTGTAGTTGTGGGAGGTTCAGGAATGGCCAGCCGGGATTGGATATGGCTCTGTAATGTAGCACTCTTGAAGTCATCCAACACCCAATAGCAGAATGGTCCTTGTCCACAGCGAGATGATGCCGTCACAGATATGTGATGATGAGGCTGACCGCTGACGCACGATAGTGGACAGCAAAGAGAAGAGGAAAGAGGGACTTCTTAATGCAGTTGAAATCAATTCAAAGAGTCTGGCCTCTTTACACATGTAGCTCGTAACACACTAACACACTGGAACAATCAAATAGAGCTCTGATACAGTACCGTTCTAATCTTACCCAATTTAAACATAGTAAATCTGATATCACAGATAGCATGTTGCTTCTTTAATAAAAAAATATATTCCTAGATATAAGAGTGTGTGGCCCTGATGTGCGCCACACACTCTCATGGCTGGCAACGATGTGCGACCTCTTGAAGCACAAGCTTGCCTTTGCCAATGGTACTAAATCCCCTTCACAGGACAATAAAACAATGGTATATATAAACTTATAATTGAAAAGGAAAAAAATCATGACCAAATGCTACAATTGAATGAATGGAAAACTAATGAGGAAACACTATAATTGAACAAACTGAAATCTAGATGCAACGCAAACTGTAATGAACACGAGCACTACTATATCTATAGGTAACAATGTTTCACAATTCAAATGGTGAAGCGACGACGAATTACCTGCGGTGAGGCAGACCCATTGCTGCAGTCAACATTTGCAAACGTGCGGCTCCGTAACAGAGCCGCTGTGGAGAGGTGGACGCAGGAGTCCTCCCCGACGACACCCGGTTCAGCTGGGCTCTTCGCCACAAGGTGTACCCAGTTGAGCATCCCCTCCAGCCTCTCACCACTGAGGCAAGCATTGTCCCGGAGCCAAACTGCGGTGTCGAAGTGGCCGTGGGGATCAATATCGATCCCCGGCTCGGCCGGGCTCTTCGCCACGAGACGCGCCCAGTTGAGCGTCCCGACAAGCGGGTCCCTCTTCCTTTTCAGGTGCGCCGATCCAGCGCTCGCGGCGGCGTCCTTGGTCGGCGACAGATATTTGTCCTTCGCCGAGGCCGAGCCCAAGCGCCGGCCTGCATTCTCGACCGCCTTGTGGTCCTCTAGTGGTCTATCGAATTTCCGATCGAGGAGCTCAAGGTACTTACGATACAGCAGCTTGACGGCCGTGCCGTCGGCGGCAGGGTCAAGGCCGACGGCCTCGGCAACGGCCGCCCAGGACGCGACGGCGGCGAACCCGCCACCAGCGCGCACGGCGAGGAACAGGCGGAGGAGCTCCACCCTGTGGCCATCCCCGAAAGGCGGCGGCGGAATCGGAAGGGACGAGGCCGCCTCGGGATCCCACGCCTCGGCGAGGAAGGCCGCGAGCACGCGGTCGAACAGGGCGGGCGCGCGCGCGTCCGTGTGGTCGGCCTCCGGGATCTCGAACCTGGCGAGGAGCCCGCGGGCGCGGAGCTCGCCAACGACGCCGAGCACGGCGACCAACGCGTCGGGCGGGAAGCGGACCGCCGGCGGCGGCGGCGGCGCTGGCGAGGCGGCCGCCGCGTGCTGGGCCGGCTCGTAGCCAGGGCTTGGGCCCGAGGCGTTTGATTTGAACGCGGGCGCGGAGGAATCGAAATTCGAGAGAGGTGGTGGCGGTGGTGGGACAGGAGCCGCTGGAGTTCCGGCCATTTTTTCTCCTAGACCCTTCGACTTGGGGGAAAAAGAACTCGCACTTCTATTTTTTCATGTCGGAGTTGGGACTTGCGAGAAGAAAAATCATGTTTGTGGAGAATGATTTTGGCTCTTGAATCTTAGCTTTGGTTCTTTTAATGATGGAGTTTCCACTATATTTACAAACCCTAGATCTATTTGGTGAAGGAATGAAAAGGGAAAGAGATTGGTGAAGAATGAAAAGGGAAGAGGATAGGTGGAAGATGAGTGGTGTCAAAAGTCCTCACTTTTGCAAAGTGGACCACTAACATACCCGTTATGAGTTGTAAAGCGCAAATGACAACATTATCGTGTGAGTTGTTATATTTAATTGTTTACAAACAAATATCTATATTATATTGAAAGAGCAAATTGATGTCAATTTTCATCAACAAATCTGCTCCAAATCTTCCATACCGGGCCTCATATGTAAGGTACACATCTACTCTATATTTTTCATACCGGGCCCCATATGTAAGGTACACTTGGTCCACATTGTGTAAATGAAATTGGTGAAAATGACACTTCCTTCGACAGTACACATTTTATTTTACCTCAACGTTTTTTTTACCGCAGATCAAATCTCATCCTTTTGATGTACCTACGGGCCCCAAGTGTTAGCCAATGAAATATTAATGTAGGTAGCTATAGGAGTTGGTTACTAATAAACCAAACGTATGTGTTGTGTATACAAATCTCGCATCTCGCGTCGCTACCCTTCAGCCCTCATGTCCCACCACCACCAGAGCGGCTACAGGAAGCCCGTGCGGACGCAAGGAAGCCGGCGACAGGGCTCCTCCTCCCCTCTCCCCTTCCCCTTTTTTTCCTTGCCCTCTTCTCGTTCGTCAATGGCGATCGACTGCGGTGGATTTTGTTGGCTCCACAAGTGGAGTCACCGTCGTGGTGATCAGGTCCGTGATCCTCCACTATGGGATCATCAATTCAAGTGGGTGCTCGTCCTGGTGGGGCGAGCACTCAAGCATCTCCTTACCGCGGTGGCGTGCGGCATCCCATGCCTGCCCTTGCCAATGAGGTGTGGGCTGGCTTCGGGACCTCCAAGGTTGTGACGCCTCGTCCAATTGTTTTGGCCTAGTAGTGGCCCATGAGCACGATGTTCACGAGTTTAGAACCACATTGCTAGTTGAGCAAGAGTGGAGCCAACTTTATAAGCCTTTGCTCTCCAGCCATAGCACCTTCGAGTTGACCCTTTTACATGAAGCTGGAGACGAAAGTGTAAGCAGAGTGCTATGTGTACGTGTGTCCGCCCCTCGAAAGGGCTGGGCAGTGCAGCTTTGGAGGATGGGGTGTTACAAAGGTGCTACGGCAGTGTGTGACTACATTGGCGTGTGGCCATACATAGCTATACAGGCCGGCCATGTGTGAGTTCAGTATTCCTATCAGTGGACAAGGTTGGTGCATATCCAAAGAAGCCATGGCTAGAGAGGAGGGCCGGTAACTACGACCATAATTGTCGTGTGGTGGTGTGTGACTACGTTGGTGTGTGTCCATACATAGCTATACAGGTCGGCCATGTGTGAGTTCGGTATTCCTATCAGTGAACAAGGTGTTAATTGGTGCGTATCCGAAGAAGCTATGCCTACAGAGGAGGGCCGGTAACTACGACCATAATTGTCGTGCGGCGGTGTGTGACTATGTTGATGTGTGGTCATACATAGCTATACAGGTCGGCACGTGTTTAGTTGGGCCCAAAAAGCGAAAATTTTTGGATTTCGGCCTTTCGAAACTAAACGGGCTAGGCGAAAATTTTTCGCTTTTCGGCCAGTCAGGCCCAAACAGGACCGACGACAGTCACGATGTATACCCCACACCCCACCGACGCCGCGGCCACCCCTCGTCATTCGCCTCCTCCCTCGCCTGACCGTCAAACCCTAGCCCTTCTATCTCCCGCAGTCGCTTTCGCTCTCGCTCCTATTCCCTCCGCCGCGTCGCATCCTCTGCCAGATCTAGGCCGAGGGCGAGCAGATCTAGTGTGTAGTGCACGGGATCGAGCGATTCCACCGTCCCTTTCACTGTCGCTCCTAATCCCGCCACTGCGTCTCAAGCTCGACCAGATCGACTGAACATCTCCACCAGATCCGGCCTTCGGTAGACCAGATCGAGCATTCCCCGCTCTGGATCGAGGATGGACGGCAACACCGACGAAGGCGTGAACCACGACGGCTACGGAAGATGTAGCGGCAGCCGTGGTGTTGTGGGAATCGATAATGATCCCCTTCATGGGCCTATACAACCTCACAATTGGCCCAATGGGAGATTCGACCCAAATGACCAAGATGTAAATCCTTTTCCCCACCAAGGGCATAGAAGAAAATGTACATCCACCCTCTCCCCTTGCCTATATAAGGCCCCCATGGGGTGCTAGGTAGGAAGGGGCTTTTCCACACATGAAATGAAACTTCTAGCCACTCAGACCCCTAGAAACCTTGATAGACCCCCGAACCGGTCTAAGGGTCCCTCTTTACTGTTTGGGCATTTTGTAACCACCACCACGTGACATGGCGCCTTCGGCAACTCCAACGGCGATGGCACCAGCTACGGCACCGCCTACGGCGAGGGAAGCATGTATCGTGGCGCAGGTGCGTACGGTCATGCCGAGGCAGGACCGGATCTGACACCAACACAACCAACTTCTTGTCCCAGTTCCCGGTCTTCCAAGGTGGGCCGTATCCCTACCAAGGTGACAGCAGCAACAACCCTTCGCCGCTGGGTACGGGGTCGCTTGACCTCAACCCCTCCCTTACGAGGCCACACATGGGTGGGTACCAGCAGATCTTGCGGTCCAACGGTGAACAAGTTCCTAGTGGTCCTCCTCCCGTTCGCGTGCCTCCTCGCACCGTCAACCGTACCCTCGGCTTCTTCGGCTCTGAAGCTATGGATGAGCAAGGTGGATCTGCGGCACTGGGTCGCGGGCACCGCACACCCTCGCGTCCTCCTCATCGTTTTGGTGCCACGGCAGCAGGCGGATCCAGGCTGCATGGTGGCCGCCGTGCTGCCGGCGCACCACATCTGCCCGCAGCCGAAGCTGCTGCCGTAGACAACTTCGACATCGTCGACATGGTGAAAGTGCATCTAGGCACTTAATCTAGTTTTGGTAATTAATGACAATGTAAATTTGGATATAATGCTTTGCATGAGTTGTGCAGGAATAAAATCAAAAGAAAAGAAAAGAAAGGTGAAAGGAAGGTCCCCAATTCTTATTCGTATGGTGACGAAGTCTATCGGACGATTTAAATTCATTTTATATTTCGAATTTGAGTATAGGATCACCGTACTATCAAGGGGGACGTGCTTGACGAGTTTAGATTGTTAAAGTGCTTATACTTGAGATGACACATACACACGAGAGACACAAACACACAAAAAAACCCTCCATTCACAAGTTTTCTGTGCGTCGGAACTTAGGCCGGAAGATCCGGCTCGGAAGTTCCGGGCGGCTCTGTCTGGAATTAATTTTTCACCGGAAGATCCGACCCATACACCGGAACTTCCAACACTTAGACAGATTTTGTGTCTTCTCTCCAGGCGCCGGAACTTAGGCCGGAAGATCTGGCCCGGAAGTTCCGGGCGGCTCTGTCTGAAATTATTTTTCCACCGGAAGATCCGGCCCATACACCGAACTTCCAACACTTAGCCATTTCTGTGTTTTCCTCAGGCGTCGGAACTTCCACCAGAAGATCCGATCCAGAAGTTCCGGGCGGCTCTGTCTCTAATATTTTTTCCCTCGGATCATCCGGACCTTGTGTCGGAACTTTCATGACTTAGCCATATTTCAGTGTTTCAGCGTTGTGAAATTCAAATCTCGGAAGATCCGGCCCTAGGCCGGAAGATCCGGTACCCCTTCGCAGAACACATAACGGCTAGTTTTTGGGGGTTGGGTATTTATACCCCCTCACCCCCACATTGAATGCTGCTGCTCCTACGCCCATACACACTCCAAGAGCATTCATTGCACTCCTCTACTCCACCCAAAAGCTTGATTCTTGCCTTGATTCATCTAGGGTTTGAGTGAGAGGAAAAGATTGAGTGTGAGAGCTTTGAGCACTTGTGAGCTTTGATTCGTTCATCTCAAGAAGCACTTGAAGCAAGCTTGATTCGTCATCCTCGTTTGTTACTCTTGGAGCTTTGCTCCTAGACGGTTAGGCGTCGCCGGTAGCTCCCATTCCTTTGTGGTTTGAGCACCGGAAAGTTTGTATTTCCCCTCTCTTTGTGAGAGCAATAGTAAGTGACTCGATCTTCCTTTGTGGTTGGTTGAGGGAGGCAAGGGGTTAGTGACAACCCGGTTCTTTGTGAACCCCTCAACGAGGACGTAGCTCCTTTGTGGAGTGAACCTCGGGAACAAATCTTGTGTCTCATTGTTCTTGCTATTGTTCTTGTTGTTCATCACTATATTTGTGCCCGATCTATGTGCTAGGTGTTGTTCGACCTTAGAGATCATACTTAGGTGCTTAGTCACTTCATTTAGCAGCTTTGTATTCAAATAGAATCTTGAATAGCTTGTTAGATTTTGAATCTCGAAGTTAGTCTCCTCTCTGTGTCGGAAGATCCTACACAGTGTCGGATCTTCCGGGAGCCCGGAAGATCCGAGACTGCGTCGGATCATCCGACCATCTGACAGTTTCGTGGAGAATTTTCAGGATTTTTTAACAGGCCCTATTCACCCCCCCTCTAGACCTAGTGTTGGTCCTTTCACATGGACGCCCAACAGAACATCCTGGTAAGCCTTCTTTCCCTCTTGTAGCATCGCGTAGATTCTGGCCCTTTCGAGTAGTGTAGAATGTATGTCTGTTGTTGTATGACTGTGGCCTTCCATTGTTCCTGTTTTGTGTATCCAGCCCGTAGAATTTAGCAGGGCCAACTGGACAACCGAAAAAACGCTTAAGTTTTGCCAAGCTTACTGCATGCAAAGGGAGAGGAAAGAGTTGCGCAACGGTGTCATGTCCAAGGCTGGTTGGAAGGATGTCCAGCAAAGGTTCTTTGCATCGACTAGGTTGATGCATGACCATGATCGGTTCACTAGCAGATTTAGGCAGTTGCGAGCGATGTGGATTTTCATTCAGAAGTGCATGAATGACACTGGTTTGGGCAAGAACCTTGATGGCACCATCCAGGCTAGCGACGAGTGGTGGGAGTCAAAGACAGAGGTACGGTGTGCTGCCTTTTATCGTTTCCATTTTTTTGCATTTGTTTGCATTGTTGACCTGAAATTGACACAACTCTATTGTTACGCAGGGCCATCCAGAGTGGAAGAAACTGAAGAATGGGTGGCCGATCTATTTGGATGAACTTGAGCTCATGTTCAGGGGTGTTGCTGTGGATGGGTTGTCAAGTTTTGGTCCAGGCCAGCACAGGAGGAGGAACTACATCAGTAGTTCTGATGATGAAGAGTATGATGATGATGAGCAAAGGACTCCCAACAATATTGGTAGCAAGAGGACCAGCTCTGGCTGTAGCACCCGCAGTACTTGCAGCAAGCCCGAAACAAGAAGCTGAGGAGCCCAGCTGTGATGGCAGTTGCAAACAAGATGGATGACTGCAACATCATTCAAGAGAATAGAAATGAAATGATGCACTCCTACATGAGTCGTAGGGAGAGGGAAAAACTTGAGCAGCAAGCAGCAAGGAGAGGAAGATGGAGGTTGTGCAGAAAGTTGGCTAGAGAGTGTGATGCAACTGAGGATACAGGTGATCTGTGGGTTGGTGTCCTCGCCATCTGCCAACGACGACACGTCAATGAACTTCTTCATCAACTCCACTCTAGCTGGTCGTCTCAAACTCGTGAAGGGCTATACCAAGGCCATTACTTGGAGTCAACAACTAGACCCTCTCATCATGCATGAGTATATCGTAGTTATGTCGTATTAGATGGCGTATTAGATGTGTGATGTATTAGGATTAATTTGTCTTGTCTTTTATTTGAACATCATTTGTGTGAACTTTATGTAAGGGATGATGATGTGGCAGATGTGTGCTGGTACTATTGTGTGGGAAGTAATGAGCTGTGCATGCATGGCTGCTGCATGTGTGGCTGCTGCATATGTGCCTACTGCTTACCAAATCATGGACCAGTTCATGTGTGCCAACATCATAGCTGATGTGGTTTCCCTTTTACTTGACAGGAATGGTGGGAAGGAGTAGAAGGTCAGGACCAAGGTGAAGCTGAAGGAGTACAAGGTCAGGACCAAGGTGAAGCTGATGAAGGCCATGAGCAAGGTGAAGCTGTTGAGGCAGCTCAAGGTCATGAGGAAGGTCCAGTGCTTCCTGCTGCAACAATGTAAGTTGTAGTTACAATAGGATATTATTTAGTACTACCTTGATCTAGTGCTTCCTGTTGCAGTACAATTGATTGTTGATAACTATTTAGCTTTCGACCTAGTACATGTACATGCATATATGAACAACTAATTGATGCATAACTGTTTGGATGGTGTTTTTACATGATGTTTGCTCCAAGGCTTCCTGGACTTGGTCGTTCTGGCCTTGTTGCAGGGAATCCACTCCTACGACGTGGAGGTCTGCTGCCTCACCCTACTGAAGACGAAGAAGAAGATTCTGATGAAGAATTTGACATGATGATGCAATGGTTCATGGAGGATACAACATCAGAGGTCATGTACGGTATGTATAACTGTGGCCTTCATGCTGCCAAGTACTTAAATAGGTCAGCATATAGGGAAGTTGGAGAAGGTCTTAGTGGAATGGACTGGGTACAAAGGAGGCTGAGAAAACCCATAGCATGCTACAACATGTTTAGAATGGTTCCTGATCTGTCCTGTCACCTACATGCACTACTGGTTGAAAAATATGGCCTGACTGGTAGTTTGAAGTCTAGCTCCATGGAGGCTTTATCATTGTTCTTGTGGATTGTAGGCGCTCCACAGGGTGTTAGGCAAGTTGAGGACAGATTTGAAAGGTCCCTAGGCACAATTCACAACCTGTTTTACAAGGTTTTGGACTCCCTAGTAAATTTGTCAAATGACATCATTAACCCTAAGGACATGAGCTTCAGCACACTGCATGAGAGACTGAGGCGGCCTAGGTTCAGTCCCTTCTTTCGATGGATGTATAGGGGCCATAGATGGGACTCGCATTCCAGTGTTGGTGCCCATAGATAATTTTGTTAAACACTGTTGTCGGAAGGGGATGACGACACAAAACATGATGGCTGTTTGTGACTTTGACATGGTATTTACATTTGTTCTTGCTGGATATCCTGCGTCTGCACATGACATGACGGTTTTTCAATGTGCTTTGGATGAATACGACGATCGCTTTCCTTATCCACCAGCAGGTACTATCGTACTTGCTATTTCTTCACAATTGTCTAATGTATGAACTTGACACTTACAGGTTGCTGGTGCTGGTGCTAGTGCAGGGAAGTACTATCTGGTGGACTCCGGCTACCCAAACCGCACGGGGTACCTAGCACCATACAAGGGGACGAAGTACCACCTGCAAGAGTATCAAACCACAAGAGAACCGAGAGGTAAAAATGAGCTTTTCAACTATGTGCATTCATCTCTTAGAAATGTGATAGAAAGGTCGTTTGGAGTGTTGAAGATGAAGTGGCGTATATTGAGAGGTATCCCTACCTATCTAGTTGATATACAAAGCAAGATCATGCAGGCTTGTTGTGCGCTACATAATTTCATCAGGCTTAGTGATTATAGTGATAGGCACTTTGACCTCTGTGATCGCGATGTGAATTATGTGCCACCACAAGCTGCAGCTGATCAACCCCCTTGTGTTCCTGCACCTACAAGGGAGCGAAGTGCCCAGATGAATGTCATTCGTGATACAATCGCTTGGGGTCTAGCGACACCTGCTGGACTTGTATGAGACTTGTAAATTTGTGTAGCTGTTTGCTTTGCATTTGTTAGTTTGCATTACATTCGTTTGTTTGTTGAGAACAGTGTGTGCGAGTTGGTTATATGTGTGATAAACTGTTTGGAACCATATGTTTCCGAACTTTCTGTTTGAATAAATGAACATGACACTATGGTTTAATGCTTGAGATTTGTGTGGGTTGTTCAAGTGTTTGAGCATCTGCATGGCTTGCATGCACGCTGACTGCAGCATGGTAGCATGCAGGAGCCATGCAACTGACTTGTGTACATTTATTATGGGCAAAGGTGTCATTTTGCAGCCTACAACACTGACAGATTTCTGATGAAATCTTTTCATCCCAACCGGTGAAAAGTGTAACAGTGCTCCCGAAATCTTTTCACTCTCCACTTTTCAGCAACTAAACACGGGCTTAGCTTTGGTTCTTTTAATGATGGGGTTTCCACTGTATTTACAAACCCTAGATCTATTTGGTGAAGGAATGAAAAAGGGAAAGAGGAGAGGATAGGTGGAACATGATGTGGTGTCAAAAGTCCTGACTTTTGCAAAGTGGACCACTAACATACACGTTATGAGTTGTAAGGTGCAAATGACAACATTATCATGTGAGTTGTTATATTTAATTGTTTACAAACAAATATCTATATTATATTGAAAGAGCAAATTGATGTCAATTTTCATCAGCAAATCTACTCCATATCTTCCATACCGGGCCTCATATGTAAGGTACACAACTACTCCATATTTTTCATACCGGGCCCCATATGTAAGGTACACTTGGTCCACATTGTGTAAACGAAATTGGTGAAAAGGACACTTCCTTCGACAATCGCATTTTATTTTACCTCAACGTTTTTTTTGCTGCAGATCAAATCTCACCCTTTTGATGTACCTGCGGGCCCCAAGTGTTAGCCAATGAAATATTAATGTAGGTAGCTATAGGAGTTGGTTACTAATAAACCAAACGTATGTGTTGTGTATACAAATCTCGCATCTCGTGCCGCAACCCTTCTGCCCTCACGTCCCACCACCACCAGAGCGGCTACAGGAAGCCCGTGCGGTCGCAAGGAAGCCGGCGACAGGGCTCCTCCTCCCCTCTCCCCTTCCCTTTTTTTCCTTGCCCTCTTCTCGTTCGTCAATGGCGGGCGACGATGGTTCATTTTGTTGGCTCCACAAGTGGATTCACGGTCGTGGTGATGAGGTCCGCGATCTCCACTATGGGATCATCAATTCAAGTGGGTGCTCGTCATGGTGGGGCGAGCACTCAAGCATCTCCTTATCGTGGTGGAGTGCGCCATCCCATGCCTGCCCTTGCCAATGAGGTGTGGGCTGGCTTCGGGACCTCCAAGGTTGTGAAGCCTCGTCTAATTGTTTTGGCCTAGTAGTGACCCATGAGCACGATGTTCATGAGTTTAGAACCACATTGCTAGTTGAGCAAGAGTGGAGCCAACTTTATAAGCCTTTGCTCTCTAGCCATAGCACCTTCGAGTTGACCCTTTTACATGAAGCGGAGACGAAAGTGTAAGCAGAGTGCTATGTGTACGCGTGCCCACCCCTCGGAAGGGCTGGGCAGTGCAGCTTTGGAGGATGGGGTGTTACAAAGGTGCTATGGCAGTGTGTGACTACGTTGGCGTGTGGCCATACATAGCTATACAGGCCGCCCATGTGTGAGTTCAGTATTCCTATCAGTGGACAAGGTTGGTGCATATCCAAAGAAGTCATGGCTAGAGAGGAGGGCCAGTAACTACGACCATAATTGTCGTGCGGCGGTGTGTGACTACGTTGGTGTGTGGCCATACATAGCTACACAGGTCGGCCATGTGTGAGTTCGGTATTCCTATTAGTGAACAAGGTGTTAATTGGTGCATATCCAAAGAAGCCATGGCTAGAGAGGAGGGCCGGTAACTACGACCATAATTGTCGTGCTTGCAATAGGTTCTCAAGAACTCATTGTGCGGTGGGTGTGGAATGGGATGCACTCCATTGACATTGGGCCTTATCCGCTTCAGCCTCCTGTGATTGACGATGACACGGTATGGGACACATCTTGTTAACCCTTAGGGTTGTGATGTGGTGGGCTAGGGTGCGCTGGCGAAAACCATGGTGTCGATGCCTTTGAGTGTCATTTTCGTTCTTGGAGACACCACCTTTTATCATGAACCCAACCCCATCATTAGGTTTCCAGGTGATAACTTTGCCCAACGAACAACGATGGCGGCGACTATCGTCATGCATCGTTTTGGAGGGTCTTTGAGTGGTGGTGCACTTCATGCGGATACTATGGTTTCCATCATCGGATTCTTCGACTTTACAAGTATATTTTCCTTATCCCTGTAGACTATGAGTGGAAGTGTGGATGGTTTTGTTGCGGTCTTGATTTGGTGGTCAGAGTGTCAATTAGTAGATGGAATTGTTATTGTTCTCCGTTATTAGATTGGCTCATGCTTCGGTTCCACTTTCACCTAATGTGGATAAGTTGGTTCATTTGGATGTGACTTTACGAAACATGCCATGAAAGGAAATTAAGCTTGTTGGAGATTTTGAGTTTCTTGTTTTAGTTTTATTTTGTTACTTTTCTTAGATACATTAGACCTTTTGATGTCTTGGCTACATGTTCACTTTGACACATGTATCTTTCTTTGTAATATGCGTGGTACGATGCATTCTTGAAAAAAAGATGTATGAAGCTGGAATTTTATCTTCCATTGTAGATAGTAAATGGAATATATCCAAATTTACATGTTTTCATTTCCATGATAAAATTCTTGTTTATTAGAGTTTTTATTAAATATGTGTGCGCCACACAAGCCTCTCCACATGTAAAAACTATTGTTTATATAAGTTTTTATAAATATATAAATGTTTTCTTTCTTTAAGTTTTTCTAAAAACACATGGCTCCCTGCTAGTCAACGAAAAAGAATCACACATTTCTCATAATAAAAAACATAGCACTACTAACAATGGAGTTCCAAAAGATAACTATACAAATATATCTTTAATGTTTTGAACACATCGTGATATAGACTATATTTGACAGCTACTTTGTTTGTTGGTTGGCATAAAGATGCCTCTCGTAATGTAGAATATGAAAATATGTTAACAATTACGTCCTAGATGGTTCTCATTTCCATTTTCAGTGATAGAGAGTTCCATTCTATTTGCACAAACCCTAGATTTCTTGAGTGAAAGAAGATGGAAGACAAGGACAGGTGGAGGGTTATGTGGTGCCACATGTAGTCGCAAAACTTGTAAGGTATAGTAGACCATCAACATCTTACTAGTTAGGGGTGATTGGAGTTGTATAACCCAACTTTCAATAACAATGACAGATGATGTGTGACCTGTCATAGTTAACTATTTGCAAACATAACAATAAAAAGAATTGGCAGGATTCTCATATGAAAAAGTATGACACTACTAAACAATGTAATTCCAAAAGATAACTATGTAAATATTTTTTAATGAACATAACTATGTAAATATAGACATTAGTGTTTTGCTCACACAGAGAGGTAGGCATTCAAGTAAATTGGGAATTTTGGACCGGATAATTCGAATATTTTATAATTTCGATTTTCTAAACATGTATCCGAACGTCACCCAAAAAATAGATACTCGATTTTTTGTGTACCCGAAATATCAGGTTTGGGTTTTTCCGGAACTACCTGATGAATTGCATTTTCTCCATCTCTCCCTAACTCTGGGCGTTCGGGTTACCCGATTATTTCGGGTCGGGTAGTTCGGGTTTTGGAAATTTCGGGTAATTAAAATCATTACCCGATTGTAGCCTCAAAAAAACGCTACCCGCAATTTCGGGTACCCATAATTTCGGGTTCGGGTTCGGGTATACCCAATTTACCCGAAATATATAAGATCACAGGAGTCAGGATATAAGATCACCTAACTTTAAGAACACTTTCTCATACACAATTGCAGCCTTCAACATCAAATAGGTGTAATTCCACCTTGTCGGAACATCAAGTTTCACAAAAGCTTTGCTGTCCACTTTCTCTTCCTCAGCAATTTCTTTAAACTTCACCAATCTTGAAGTCCCGTTTTGATATATCTAACAGCAGCCCTAACACGTTTAATAGATTGGTCCACTTCTTGCAGTCCATCTCTTACAATAAGATTCACAATGTGGGCTGCACACCTCATATGCAAAAACTTGCCCTTGGCAATGTTCGTTCAGACTTCAGAGAAGTATTCCTATTACGGGTAGTTCGGGTACCGGGCATAGTTACCCGAACTACCCAATATAAATTCGGGTAACAGGATCTAATATCCGAACTAAATATCGGGTAGTGCGGGTTCGGGTATTTTGGGTCCGGGTCTGGGTATTTCGGGTTCGGGTAACGGGTAGCGGGTAATATGCCCAGAGTTATCTCTCCCTAAAAGACAACAACTCCGATAATGGAGGGATCAAACAAAAACTCAAATCAACATACTATATGTCATAGATTAATTGTTTCCTCAACATACTATATGTGATCACAAACTTTTCAAATTGAATCTTAGATTAATTGTTTCCTCAAAAAAATCTTAGATTAACTACCAACAAAGAAAACATTACCTGGAACGATGTCAAATATACACTTGTACTGCCGAAAATGTTTATATGTCCCTACAATATGATACCCTTCGGCACCTGTGCCAAAAAAAAAAACGCATGAGAGGTTTATGTGTAGGACACTACAAAAGTGTGGTTTTGTGCCCCCACACACTATCAAAATTAGTTTTATTTCTAGCACCGCAAAATTGTGAGGTTTAGTATATAACACACCATACCTAGTAAAACAAACACTTTTAGCTTACGTGAGAAGTAAATAGACCATATTATCCTTAGCGGGACTCTTTCACCCAGTGTTGGTGCCTGCACCGCAACTCCTGCAAGAGAGTGGAGCTCATCGACGATGATGCTAAGCACGGCGATCAATGATGTGACATGCATCGATGACAGTTCTGGTGAGGCGGCCGCCGCATGTTGAACTGGCTCGTAGGCAAGGCTTGGGCCTGAGACGTTTGATTTGAATGCAGACCTGGAGCTGGAGGAGTCGAAATTCAAGAGAGAGCGGGTGTGGTTTCAGTCATTTTTTCTCTAGCCCCTTCGACTATGTTGGGAAAATTTGCGCTAAGAAATTAGTCTTTCCACCTAGTAAATAACTTGGTGTAATTCTCAAAAAAAAAAAAAACTTTACTTGGCAGCCATTAACCGCCAAGTAAATAAATTTTCTTGGCAGCCATCAACTTAATGTTTTTCCTTTTAGTTTCCAATGAATTTCATGGTTATATGATTTACTCCTTCCGTTCCTAAATATAAGTCATTCCAACTTTCTTGGAGATTCAAACTTTCTCAACTTTGACCAAATTTATACAATAAAGTACTAACATTTGTGATATCAAATAAGTACCATTAGATTGTTCATTAGATATATTTTCATAGTATAGCTATTCGGTATCATGAATCTTTGAAGTCATCTCTATAATTTTGGTCAAAGATAAAATAGTTTGACTCTCAAAGAAAGTTAGAATGACTTATATTTGAAACGGGGTATTTTATAAACTGCAATATTACGACTATTACATTAATTTTAATTTTTCATAAATAATATTATGAAGATTTATAATTGAGTATATGTTCATGTTTGTTTGTATCTTAAAGATCACTTTTACAACACACATAGTTTAAAAGTGAAGTATAGTTTTAAGTGAACTAAGAATCTAGAATGTACATTATACAAACTATATAGTTTATGCGATCTTAACAGGTGCAATATATGTTTTAAGTGAACATTTCTAAGTGTCATATATATGTTTAAGTGAACTCAATAACTTTTAAGTGTTATACGTGTAAGTGCACGCTACAAGACCTAAACACTTAAATGCATATAGGAAAACAAGAATGCCATGTACATTTTAAGTGCAATATGTGTTTTCAAGTGAGCTTAACAAGTGTCATATATTTGTAAGTGAACCTAACACGATATAAACACTTAAACATGTAAAAGTCATATATCTTTAAGTGAAATAAGCATGTCATATTAAGTACATACCAAGCATTTTTTTGGCAGTTGTGCAATTTTCTTGGCTGCTAACGGCCAAGGAACCAAACATTCTCTTGGCGGTTCAGCAAAACAGCCAAGCAAATGCCCAATTTCTTTGGTGATTCATGAAAACAGCCAAGAAATATGTCATTTACTTGGAGGTTCAACAAAAGAGGCAAGGAAATGCACCTTTTTTTGTGGTTCACCAAAATAGCCAAGAAAATGCATACTATTTTCTTGGCGAATAACTAAAACATCCAAGGAAATGAAGTGTTTCCTTGCTAGCTCAGAAAAACCACCATGAAATTACATCTTCTTGGCTGTTTATTAGACCCGCCAATAAAACACTATATTTGGTGTAATGAACTATCTAAATATAGCCATTAGTGTTTTGCTCAAACGATAATATAGCCTAGATTCCCTAGCTACTTAGTTTATGGTTGGTGTAAATAATGCATCTCATCTTATAAATATAAGAGCAACTCCAAGAGACTCTCTAAATTCTTCCTAATTGTTAGTTTTAGATTTTTTGGTTAAAAAGGCACCTTCCAACAGCCTCTCTATTTGGTTATTCAAACATAGTCACTCTCTATTCCGGATTTCTCGCTAGTTAAATATAGAAAAGAGAATAGCTCTCTAAAGTGCATACAAGATATAGAAAGGCCATTGGGAAACAAGAAGATATATAAAACGATTTTTATGCAAATGACTCTCTAGATGATGATTTAGAGAGTGAGTTTTAGAAAGACTCTTGAAGATGCTCTAAGCATGTTATCAAGTCGAGGCCCACGCGACACCAGGGCAAAAAACACATAGAAAATTATGTGGAGGACATAGTAAAAGTATCATTTTAAATAATTTGTGCCATATACTACATTGTAAATTTTGTATCTAGCACCATTACTTAACGAGTGATCTTTAGTACTAGTCCAAAACTCCCTTTAGTACCTGTTTTATAACCAGTATCATGTAAGCGGTACTAAATGAATAAATGATCCTTTAGTGCCGGATAAACCTCCCGGTACTTAAATAGTTTTGTGCCCAAAAAATAAATAAGAAATATTACGAACCCATAAGAAGCATGCATCAGATTAGTGCAAAAAAAAAAAAACTAGGAGAGGGCATGGCATAGCTTGATCTAGTTGTAACTCTGCCTTCAAACAATGGTTATAAGGTACAAAGGCTTATACCTATCTATTTTGTGCCTCACATACAAAATTTGAGAAATTTCGTGGGAGTTTAATTCAATTGATCGATGACATAGTCATCATCATCATCAAACTATCAAATAAGACTCAATTTTATCTTTGAACTACCAAAATAGCCATTTCAGTCCTTAAACTTTCTTGTATAGCTCTATGTTTCGGATAGGTCTATACTCTTACACGTCCATGGACGGGCCCAAAGAGGTGTTGGTAGGGGGCGTGGCTCCTCTCTGTTCAAAAAGTTTGCACAATGTTGCATAATTTGCACTGAAACTTACTTACACTTTGTATTGGTGCCTCCCCCCCCCCCCCCCCCCCGCGGGTGCGTTATAATTTTCACTTCATTATAGGTTGGTTAGGTCTATCTTCTAGCCAGCTATAATGTACAAGATTACAACCAATATCTTCCTACTTGCCGACTAGAATCTATATCTATATAACATATATAAATGCACCATAAAGAGTCATTAACTCTATTTCTCTCAACATGCAAGCTATCGATGTCATATAGGAACCCACTATATCAGATGTCACGTCATCGTCCACTAGGACCATCTATTTATGTCTTTCATCAATTTTCTATGATTAATAGCATCCATGCATGCAACTTATTAGTCTTTGCAAGTACCACGCTCCAAAATTCCCAAAGTAGAAATGCATGGAGGATCAATCATTTAAAAATTGTTCTCTCTCAACAAAATGAACATGTTTTCATGTATAATGTCATTTGTAAAAGAATGTTGTCAGTGCAATCACCTTAGTATTTCTATTTTCAACTTAAAATTTTGTTTAAGAAATTTCCGCAGCAAAGCGCAGGGTATCACCTGGTAACATATATAGAAGCACCCCCAATAAGATGCATTAATTGCTATTTCCCTCTTATGTGGTACAGCCACATCACCCTAATTGTTTGCACCGTCCGATCTAAAAAACTTCACATCCTGACCGTCTATAACCGACTAAGGAACTAACTAAGTATTCTTAATTATTTACTTGCTTTTCATTAAAAACAACAAATAATATAAATACTATCACTACTTTATTTTAGTGACAAAGTAGCTACAATATTATTAATTTAGTTTCGATTACGATGGGATATAAACCCTCCTCTTTTTTGACTCTTTGATCAATTCTCCTAATAAGATACACAATAGATATGTCAAAATAATGAATAGCTCAATGATGTATGCCATATTGGTTTCTTTCTTATGATCTTATCTATGCATAAATTAACCAAAGAGTAACTCAAAAGTTTATGATTCTCATGAAGAGATTGCTCATATGGCTCTCAGTAGAATCTCTACAAGTGCATTATTTTTATGAGTAACTAAACAACCACATTGATTCATAGTTTATCGAAAAACTATCTCAAATCCTGCAGCAACGCGCGGAGAATCATCTAGTCTATTCCTATTCCATGCGCCATCCATACGGTCTTACGAAGCAGAGAGCCACCCATTTGTTTTGTGGTCCTACCCATTTTAAAATATCCGATGTTATATCCCACAAAACGTTGCATCCTTCTTTTAATTCAGATAAGAGAAAATATTTAAATGAGGGAAAAACTCAAGCACCTTTATAAATTTTAGGGAAATAATCAAGGTGGTATTTTGGAATAAAAAACTCCCAGTTGTAGCTATTGTTTGGGATTCCTTATGCGCAAAATTGTGTAGGATTTCCTCCCTCATCAACTCATTGCTGATGCACAAACCCCATTCTCTCTGTCAACCCGGCCCTTTCATCATTTTCATCTAAGCCAGTCCACTATCCTCCATTTGACTCCCCAGAAGGAACAAAAAAAAAATCTTTCAAAAAGAAGGTACAAAAATATAAAGCCAGAAGAGTACTCCAACCAGAACTCTATCCTCGACAGAGATGGCGAAGATGGATTGGAATGGAGGGCACACCGTTGTATATCTTGTTTGAAGATAGGGAATCATGGTCGCTGCGAAGAAAAAGAAATGAGGTATAGATGACGTGAGAAAAATAATGTCATACATTTTAGATTTATCCCTGCTGGTGATTATCAAAATGTCCAGAATCTTATAAAAAAGTCCAATTAATAAAAAGTTTTTAGTCACTCCTCCGACAAAAAGCAGCAGCACGGATGGGCCATGGGCCTCCGGAGGTCCAGTCCGCTCACGCATGGTGGGTTTTTTTTTTTCATTTTGGCCCTTTCTCAAAACTATTTTCACAAATGGACCCCCGGCGAAACTATTTCCAAATATGTACCTTTTTCTCGGCGTAGTGCCCGTCAACGCCGAGGTATGTGACTCGGCGTACCACGATGCCACGCCGAGATATGCCGCGTTGGAGCCACCGTGGCTACGGGATGAAAGCTCGGCGTCGCATGAATTCGCGCCGAGGTCACGTAGCTCGGCGTCACATGAATTCACGCCGAGCTACAGTACCTGCTACAGTAAAATCAGCCTTTCCACCTATGTACGTTTGCACTTATGAGTTATGCGTCTATAATTTTGTAAAATGCATAGAAAAATAAATATATATTCGATTGACATGAGGTCAATTTGGTTAGGCTCGTAGTGCTATCATGGATGCAATTTAAAAAAAATATATGGGCTCGTAGTGTTGGAGAGCCTCGCGTTACAACCTCAAAATTCTCATTTTGGGTTGTCAATAGCTAACACTAAATAAAATAAAAGATTTTATTATTTTTCTTTAATTCACAATCTGTTATTTATTTTTTATCAATTTAGATATGAAAAATGATTTTCTAAAATTAATTTGTTGTACCATGCACGTGACACGCACACCTTCACGTTCAGCTACTACCAAGTGCACCACCATGTACTTGTGCAGTATCTATTCATCTCCATCCTACGTTCTGCTACACTCTTGTAGAAACGTTGCACTGAAGATTGGCCCAAAATCTGTCCAATCGTGTTCATCAGGTACTAAGTTTCAGAGGTGCAATTGACCTCTGAAATTTATTCCATTTAGCCTACTTTGAGCTCAACTTTAACATAGCACATTACTTATTTAAACCTGATCAAGAACACCTATCAAACCTATGGACACCGAATATTGGTCTAATCATGATGAACATCAAATTTTATACACAAAACCTTTACAAATCCAAGCCTCAATTTGAGCCATTCCTACTGTTTCCAGACTTAGAAAAATTCTAAGTCGGACAGCAATATCACAGCAATTAGCTGTACTTGCTGATTCAAATGGAGACCTTTCTCTTCAAATTAAATAGTGGGATCTCTTGTACAGCAAGTCCAAACCACCAGCAACAAGTTTTGTTTTGGCTCAAGGGGCTATTCTTATGTAAAATCAAAAGATCTTGATAGCTCAACATGGTCACTTGTTGCAGTGTTCAGACTTCAAAAATTTCTGTTTCCAGACCATAAACAGTAACTTACTTTATAACTTTAGCCCCTTTAATTGCGGTGCTTATGAACTAAATGACGTCCATAACTTGAGCCCATTGCGTTACATTGCCTTTGAACTGCTGCTTCAAATTTTTGATTTGAAAATTTTCAAACAGGTACTCCTTTATTTGACTTTTGGCCAAATTTCACTCAAAAGTTGACTTTGCCCAAAACACCTCTTTTAGAGGCACCTGTCACCATTAACTTGATGATGTCCTTAATTAGAACTCAAACACCTGTGGTGTTACACTTTATTGCTTGGACGAGGGTCAAAGCTGATCCCTGCCTACCTATATAAAGCAGCCATCAACCCGGCACTCTTAGACACCTCTCAAACATCACATTTACGATTTTGAAGAATTTCGGAGGTCTTTAGACAATTAAAACAGAATGGAAAAGTGAGCTAAGTGGCATGCATTATTTTCAAGCCTTCCGACATACACACCTAATTATTTATAGAATTTTGACAAAAATTATATGAGTCCGTATATTTTTTAATTGCATCCATGATAGCACTACGAGCCTAACCAAATTGACCTCATGTCAATCGAATATATATTTATTTTTCTATGCATTTTACAAAATTATAGACGCATAAGTTCAAACATTGTCGGTGTTCTACCGTCGATCCTACCGAGGGGTATCCCGAGGTAGTAGAGTTTCAGGTGAGTTTCGCTGAGATCAGGAACGCAAAGGCTAAGAGACTCAGGATTTTAGACAGGTTCGGGCCGCTTAGAAGGCGTAATACCCTACGTCCTGTATGGAGGTTGATATTGATGAGATCGTCTGTCTCTCTGTTGGGAGACTTAGTTGTTCTTGGAGGGGGTCCCTGCCTAGCCTTATATACACGGCGGGCAGGGTTACAAGGTCGGTTTCAAGTAGAATCCTAACCAATTACTACTCGGAGAGTGCTTTACAAGCCAATCCGAGTAGTTTACAAGTCATACGACTAGTTTCCATATCGAGAAGAGTCCTTGCAGTACTCTACTCGTGTTCTTCACGCCTGGTACGACTCTGTCTGGAGATAATCCATGTGTCCCTGTGGGCCCATGGTCGTACCTCCAACAAGCCCCCAAGCGCTTAATCGTCGAGTATCGTCAACCGAGTGCTTGCCAAGCCAATCGAGTGCCTTTTCGAGTTCTTCGAGTGCTTGATCAGTCTTGGACAGGTCTTAGTTGTCACGAGGCCATGAGGTGCTTAAGCCCTGTTTATTTTGATCAAATCAGTAGTCTTCAAAATATTATATGGTGTGCGATAAAAATCGCACTCCATATGGAGTAGCCCCCGAGCCTTAAGTTGAATCGAAGAATCAGGTTGAGGGTCCACAGAATCTTGAATCTTCATCTTGTTCTTGAAATGTGCAATTTTGGAAAAATTGTACTTGATATCAAGTAGC
Source organism: Urochloa ruziziensis (assembly GCA_015476505.1). Taxonomy (NCBI): domain Eukaryota; kingdom Viridiplantae; phylum Streptophyta; class Magnoliopsida; order Poales; family Poaceae; genus Urochloa; species Urochloa ruziziensis. The sequence goes on from CM027118.1 coordinate 56,100,418, forward strand.
CCCGAGCCTTGGGTTGAATCAAAGAATCAAGCCGAGGGTCTTGATTTAAATCTTCATTCTTCAGAAAAAATAAAATCAGCAGTCGTTGTATATAGCCTATCAGCCCGCGAGCCTTGAAAGGATTCAGAATGATCAATTCAAGGGTCCAGCGAGCTTAGTGTTCATCGAATCATCTTGAAGATCATCATCCGAGTGGTAATTTGTGCCCAGAAATAATGGTCACATCAAATCTTGTCAATCGAGTGGTTTTCTTGCACCCAGCCCCCGAGCATAGGAGCCAACGTAGATGCATCGAGTAGTATGTAGTCGAAATAGCCATCATCAATAGAGTAGCAAAACAAAGGAGGTCGTGGTTGACTTGTCACGCCGCGATCTCCCCAGAAACAGGAGTCAGGTGCCAATGTAGTCGTGGCCCCATCATTGGTACTTGGCAACTCAAATATGCTGGAGAAAGACAACTAGGTAAGCTTGATGGCGAACCAAGTTGTAATTTTAGCGTCAGCCCCCGAGCATGGAAGCTGGCGAAGATGTGATAGCACGCTATGCGGCCTAGAGAGTTGTCATCCAAACAAAGTAGTCGGCGCTTGGCCAATCTTGTTAGAACAAGATATAGAATTTAATAAAAATAATTAAAACAAGTAACTTAGCTTGTTTGTTGTCGTTTGTCGATGAAGTAGACTAGTCAAAGTTGATTCCGACTAGTTTGAGTTCATCACGAGCATATTGGCGATGCGGCAGTACTGCGGCACAAGCAGAAGTCGAGCTTTGGCTTGATAACTTGCAACGGGTTGAGGCGACCACCACATTGGTGAATTCTATTGATCATGATGCGCCCAAAGAGTCATCCAAACCACTCTTGCAGTGTGTCTAGGAAGCCCCCAGCAAGTTTACTGCCTATTTGAAGAAGACATGCTGCTATGTGGCAGATCACGTGCTGGCGGTCGTCCAGTCCTTCTTCCCAGGAGCGGAGATAGATGATGTTCCGACTGGTAGAGCAAAGGACTGTGAAAGGACCCAATTTGATGAACACCTGAAGCACTTTGAGCCCATAGCAGTAGAAGTTGTAGAGAACTTTGAAGCTCTTCTAACTTTGTAATCCTGTAAGAAACAAGATGTATTGCAACAGATGTATGATATGTATATATGTATGTATATATGCGCAGTATGAATTGCAACTGCTTTGTGTTGTGTTGACACGATTGTGTCATGAAATTGTTACTCATTTTGCGAGTTATACTTCAAAGCACTTGATAACTGGTACTTGAAGATTTTAAAAATCACTACTCATACTGTGGAGTAGACTCTAGAGTACTTTCAAATAAGTACTCAGAGATTTGAAATCACTACTCATTTTGTGGAGTAGACTCTAGAGTACTTTCAAATAAGTACTCAGAGATTTGAAATTACTACTCGCTTGTGGAGTAGACTCTGGAGTACTTTCAAATAAGTACTCAGAGATTTGAAATTACCACTTGTGGGTAGTTGCTTTATAAGGCTAGCTGGCCTCTACAGGTGTTCAGCCTGGTCTTAGTTAAATCTAAGTACTCAGGGATCCTGGAAAGTAGTCATGTGAGCTACTCTTCGGATTTTGACCGATGTATACTTTGTTGAATCAACAAGTACCAAAGGGAACTCCGGAAGTATTAGAAGCTAGGGTAGTCTTATAAGACAACCAAAGCATGAACGAAGCCGAGAGATCGCGGATCAAATACTGAGAACACAAGCTGCACTTTATTGATGAAATCTTCAAAGTGTTGTACAGACTCTTGAAGTACTCAGACAAAGATCCTAAGCATAGAACTTGTGTTGATGCTCGATGTTCCTTGAATCTTTCTCTTCGACTCCTTCACTGTTCTTCAATCGATACGACCCGGGTCCTGTCACCTTGTGCACGATGAAAGGTCCTTCCCAGCGGGATATAAGCTTGTGCATACCCGTGGTCTTCTGTATCCTTCGCAACACCAAGTCGCCGATGTTGAACGAGCGCTCTTGGACGTTCCTGTCATGATAGCGCCGAACTCCCTGGAGATATCGAGTGGAATTTAACAAAGCTGCACAGTGTTTCTCCTCGATCAAGTCAAGCTCCAGTCGTCTTGTGTCATCAGCAACTCCTTCGTCGTATTGCTCTATTCTTGAGGACTTGTAGATCAGGTCTACTGGAAGGATAGCCTCAGATCCATACACCAGAAAATATGGCGAGTGGCCAGTTGGCTTGCAAGGCTGAGTTCGAAGCCCCCAGACTACTTGTGGCAACTCGTAGATCCACTTGCCTCCATATTTCTTGTTGTGCTCGTACATTCGCTTCTTCAGGCCATCCAGGATCAAACCATTGGCTCTCTCGACTTGTCCATTGGCCTTGGGGTGAGCTAATGATGCGTGAGTTACCTCAATGCTGTTCCTCTCACAGTGGTCCTTGAACTCGTGGCTATTGAAATTGGAACCCAAATCTGTGATGATACAATGAGGACAGCCATACCTGATCATCAGATCACTAATGAACCCCTTGGCCTTAGCCGCAGATATGTCCGTGACTGGTTTGACTTCTATCCACTTGGTAAACTTGTCGATCGCAACTAGCACATGTGTGAAGTTTCCAGGAGCAGTCGTAAGCTTGCCGATCATGTCGAGTCCCCAGCATGCGAATGGCCAAGAGGGAGGAATAGCAATAAGCTTGTGAGCAGGCACGTGTTGCTGACTGGCGAAGAATTGACACCCGAGGCACTTGCGGACAATCTCTTCCGCGTCTTGCAGAGCCGTGGGCCAATAATAAGCTGCTCTGAATGCCTTGCCCACCATCGTTCGTGATCCTGCGTGATTCCCGCACGCGCCTTCGTGAATTTCTTCCAAGATACCCTTGCCTGTTGCTCTCGGGACACACTTCATGGCAATATCAGTGTAGAGTCCTCTCCTGTAGAGCTGATCGCCGATGAGTAGATAATTCTTCGATCTCCGGACGATTTGTTCAGCTTCAGTCTTGTTCAAAGGCAGGGTCTTGTTCTTGATGTACTCGATGAACGAGACACGCCAGTCTTCTTCAATTGTCAAGACCTCTCTATCTGGTCCGTGTTCGTCATTGTGTGACGGTGTGGATTTCTCGAAGTCGATGGTTCTTTTGTGGAGCTCCTGGACGAAGACTCATGCTGGAACTTCTGCACGAGTGGATCCGAGCTTAGAAAGCACGTCAGCAGCAACGCTGTCATCACGGACCACCCAATGGTACTCGAGCCCTGCTAATTTGTTCTCTAGCTTGCGCACAGCTTCGCAGTAAGCATCCATGTTCTCCTTCTGGCGATCCCAATCCTTGTTGCAGTGGTTGATGACGACAGAGGAGTCGCCGTACACCATGAGCCTCTTGATTCCCAAAGAGATTGCGAGTCGTAGACCATGTAGCAAGGCCTCATACTCAGCTTCATTGTTGGACACCTTCCAGAAGATTTGTAGAACATATTTAAGTTGATCGCCCTTGGGCGAGATAAAAAGTACTCCTGCGCCGGCGCCTTCGAGTTTCAGGGAACCATCGAAGTACATGGTCCAGTGCTCTGGTCTGCCGACGGGGATATCCACTTGATTCTCGCACCACTCTGCCATGAAGTCTGCAAGCACCTGCGACTTGATGGCCTTCTTGGATTTGAACTCGATGCTGAGAGCGCCAAGCTCGACGGCCCACTTTGGAATTCGCCGGTCGCGTCTGGGTTATGTAAGATATCGCCCAAGCCGAACTCTGTCACCACCGTGATGGTGTGCATGTCGAAGTAGTGGCGCAGCTTTCTGGATGTGATGAGTATTGCGTAGAGTAGTTTTTGCACCGCCGGGTATCAAACTTTGGACTCCGTGAGTACTTCACTGACGAAGTAAACCGGCCTCTGCACAGGATATGCAAGATTGTCCTCGGCGCGCTCGACTACCAATACAGTGCTCACCACATGAGTCGTTGCTGCGATGTAGAGCAGCAATTCTTTGTCGTCGTCCTGCAGAGCAGTCAGGATTGGCGGTTTTGAAGATGTTGCTGGAGATCCGCCAATGCTGCTGCGGCTTCTTCGTTCCATTGGAACTTGTCGCCTTTCTTGAGTAGCTTGAAGAAGGGGAGGCCCCTTTCTCCAAGTCGCGAGATAAATCGGTGTAGCGCCGCCATGCACCCAGTGAGCTTCTGGATGTCTTTGATGGTCTTTGGAGCTTCCATTGCTGTGATAGCATTGATCTTCTCGGGGTTGGCCTCGATGCCGCGGTGGCTGATGATGAACCCGAGAAGTTTCCCAGAGGGTACTCCAAAGACACACTTGGTTGGGTTTAGCTTCCATTGCCACTTTCGCAGGGATGCGAAGGTCTCCTCCAGATCAGCGATGAGTTCTTCTGGTTTTCTGGTCTTTACGACCACGTCATCGACATAGGCTTCCACGCTGCGATGAAGTTGCTTTCAAGGCAGAGTTGGATCGCGCGCTGGTAAGTCGCACCAGCGTTCTTCAGCCCAAAAGACATCGTGGTGTAAGCATAAGCACCATAAGGGGGATGAACGCCGTCTTGATTTGATCCTCCTCTTTCAAAGATATCTG